>OZ010588.1:34130708-34208208 GCA_963932145.1 Acanthosepion lycidas
CAATATTCAATGCATGGACGAATGGTAGACTTATATATGTGTAAATCAGATTCTGGCGAGAAAAATGTTTAGCATAACACAGCAAATCAACATTCCTAGCAGTAGACCTAGCAAATGATTCAATATAATCTTTCCATAGCGGAAAATTTTATGAAGGCGCAATAAGTCACGCTCCTTGGGGTTAGGATGAGCCATGTTGATTGAAGTCAAAAAGCATTTTCCAGTCGATAAAAAAAAAAAGCAGTTTCGTTTTGTAAGTCGTTTCTTGCTCAATTTAACAACTGATTGTAGGTTATTTTTTAGATCAGCTGTTAATTTGATCTTTTCGAATCGATCAGACTTACCATTAAGGCAGAAGTAAATAATTGTGTCATGAGGGCAGATATAGATTTCAGAACTGATGACATCAAGAAAATTAGCAACATGGTAAGTCCAAGGACAGAGCCCAGACACATGCAGTAAGATCTAGAACAAGCATAGTTTAAAACAACTTACATTTCGTTATTTGCTAAGAAAGATCAAAGAACCAAATATTCATCAAGAAATATCATAAACTTTCACTTTTGAAGATCAGCATACCTAAATCTATCAAATTCCTTATTAACCTTATTTAAAAATAGATAAAATCTTTCAGCGAAAATCAGCAGTTGACCTAGGTAGGGGAAACTCATATTGCAATTCTGAAAGAAGAACCTGCGAGGAGAGATGTATAATTGAATATTTATTACAGCCTTTATTACTTTGCAAAAAAAGAGGTAAAAGGCTAATAGATCGATAGTTACAAGGACCAGACGATTCACCACAGTTCTTAAAGACTGAAAGAATAGAGAAGAGGATTTCCACAAATCAGGAAAGCAAGAAGCAGCAAAGCATTTACTGTAGAATTTGGAAAGAACAATAGCCATTTAAGGAGCACATTTTAAAGGACTAGTGCAGGGATACCATCATGACCACGTGCTTTTGGGGATCAAGTTTAGAGATCATTGCAGAAATCATGGACGGATTTATATGCATATCTCAAAACAGAGATTCAATTCTAAATGGAAAGTCAGGCGAAGGCACCCCAGATGAAGCAATAGTAGAATTGGAAAATTTACCATCATGTTAACAGAATTTTAATGAAAGGGATTGAAGCCTTACACTTATATAACACACCATTAGAGATCCGCTTGTATTAACGAGAACCAAGAATGTTAGAGGCTATGCGGAACCTCATTCTATCAGAAAAGACTTAGCCTATTTCAGAACAATTATTACTAGAAGTCACAAAGAGGCGTCTGTTGTGATCGAAACTCTCACGCTGATACAACCGGGAAAAATGATTCCATTGGGGTATAGAGGTTAAACAAGCAGGTGTGAACCAAGAAGATGATTAGGGTTTCACGTGGTATTTACAAAAAGGTATGAAATCATCGATGCCGGCTTAAAACCTAAAACGAAAGCTCAGTGGTGCGTTTAAGAATACCAATGCAAGGGGTGGCACAAAGTAAGTGCCGAAATGAATCCCAATCAGTGCGCGGGTAAATAGAAAGATGGCTTGTGAATAGGAGGTTAATGTTTAATAGCCGCCCCAAAAGAAGTATCAAAAAATACTACAGCATGATGCCAATTCCCAAGAATACAGAGTTGTTATGCTCGCCAAGAACTAGGAGACGAGTTAAGGAACAAATCTTGTTCATTAGAATATCAATAACCTCTAATTTGCTATTATATTAATTTATCTCTTTTATAAAAAATATCATATACCGTATAAAATTGTGCATAAAATACTACAATGTGTACTATATCCGTTGAATTTTTTGCATGAATTGTAACAGCTCCAGAATAAACATACCTGTGTATAGTAAAATTGCTCACCGAAAATACATGATTTTTAAACTCTTCAAACAAAACTGCCTGCGTGTAGGGCAAATCCCCAATTTTACATAAAAACTGATAATAAAAACTCGCACTTTACTCGAATAAATAGGAAATTATTCATGATCTCAATCATTTCGACTTGTGAATGAATAAAACCGTTGCAACAATTTAATGTTGTTCGTGGACGATAATATAAGTTTTGCATTTGAAATAGTAACTCTTTTCTTTAAAAGATAATGCAATCAAATGCGTCTTTGTTTAGCGTTTAGTTCTTATGGGCGCTGAAACTTTTTCGCTCCTCTTTATGGACGCCTCAGACATATTTTAAAGCAATTTTCTATTCCGGCTCTTACGTGGAACCGAAGTTTATTTCTTTCCTGTCCGGTAAACGAATTTCCAAAAACGAGAAAGAGATTTGAGAAGGTAACAGAAGTGCAATGCCATAAACCAAGCCCAAGTCCTTTTGCTACTTTCAGTCTGCAAACAAATCCTCGTTTTGGTAAATAATTGTTCTTTTTCTACTGCAGTTTCCCCATACTATCAGTGTTCTAAATTCGTTTATTCAAATATATCAGCGTTTAGCGAAGAATATGTGAGTTACGCTAAATATGTTCATTTTTTTTGGACATTAGTTGGCATCAACAGTGTTTATTTTAAACCAATTTCACTGAAAAAGATGACTTTTGACTGAACCAGATAGTATTTTTTAAATATATCTTTTCAAAATTGAGGCATTTTATTTTATTGATCCGAATACGAAAATGAACGAAAACAAAATATTTTCTCCGTATTATATAATTTATTTCAAATAGGCAAAAAATAGAGTTGAAATAAAAATGTTTTTGTGTTTAATATACGAAGAAGATATGGATTATCGAAAGTGGTAAATGTGGTTTCCGATGTTTGGCGTTGGTGATTTTTTGTTGAACAGTGCGTAACAATCAGGGTGACCTGTTGTAGATAGGAATGAAATCATGATATTACTTGAGAATAATTAGGGTATAGTTAGCCGATATATTAAAAATACCCAAATTAAGCTTTGAAAAGTACACAGTTCGGTTATATTAGCTGCTTTTAAATGATGAATCTACATAATTAAAAAGAATATTTCAGTGTACAAATCCTTATTGAAGTGTAATTAAATTGTTCTGATTTTTAAAAGGATTTATCTTGAATTGAGAAGTGAAAGCAAGCGAAATAAAACAACACTTATTGTACGACAAAAAACAGGTTTCATCCAAGAAGCCCACGTTGTATATATGATGGAATAGGGGCCTCTACGATGAAAGTAAGACTTCCAGAATTAGTTTTTGTACTAAGCTGACATTGTTGTGCATATTTCTTTTCAGGCAAAAATTTTTAAACATTGGATGGGAGGTTTTCACTCATTCGTCTTATTCCCTGGATATTAAATCTTTTAATTCTCTTTTAATCTGGTCTTTAAACCTTCTGATATAAAAGAAAAATCAAATAACCGGGATGATTTAAGAAGCCGTTTACAGCAGTTCTCTATTCACAAGTAGAAAAGTGCTGGGTAGATAAATATATTTGTAAAAAATCAAAATGGTGGCAAAATATAGCAAAAGAAAAGGATAGATAGGTTGTTCAATAAAAGTAATGTGGAAAAATTGATTTTATTTTTACTTAAGAAGCTCACGAATTTTTAGAACAATTTAAATGTTCCAGCGTCGGGAAGACCAGTTGAAGTAGACAAAATGTCTGCTTTGGACTGACTTCACTTTTACTTTTTTTTATTTGGCTTTTTTCCATTTTGTTTGTTTCATTCTGACCTTGAAGTGTGTGGTTATGTAGCTTTTCTCATCTTATTGTTTCTAAGTTCACTCTAGTCATAATTTTTATTTCTATGATTCATATTTTTAATTCATTCAATTTATGTTGCGTGTTACTTTCAACTCTTTTTATTATCTCTTATTTTGTTAATTTTCTTATTTTTAGAGCTTAATGTCTACAACAATAAACGCAATGATAGAGAGAGAATTTTCCAGTTTCATTTTGGGTCTCATTCTATGATTTCTTTTCTTTTAACAGAACTAGTTTATGGACGGTTGGAAAAGACAAAGGGATACGAATAAAATTCAACACCAGAACATCCATAAAAGAATATTCAATAGAACCCAATATCAGCTAAAATAATATATGTCAAGATATCGGATTATAAAAATAAAAAAAAGCCTATTTATTAGAAATACTGACTGTAAGACAACATTTTGAAATACTTTGAAAAAGGAGCGAATTTACATTGTCATTTATATTATATAGTTCCCAAGTCATTGTTTTCTATATTACATTTCAGTTACTGTATACTTCAGCCTTCAGGGAATTTTTTTAGTTATTTAAATATAATCTTGTTTGCTATTATGCACTGATTATTTCTGGCAAATTTCCGCCTCTCTTTAATGTTGATAACATGGCCTCAGTCGCTTTACTAACAGACCTTCTTTCATTTTGACATCCAGAAACGAGATGTTGTGTTACAATCTAATATACACGGACTAGTTTCTCTAACATTAAGGTATTTACTAGAATACCTTGGCTACATTAAACCTCCAGTCTCCCTGTCATGGGTCCTAACTACAGAATGAACTCTTCCTAACACTATGTATACTACGCCTCTCAAGAGAGAGGGACGAATCGAGTCGACCGATAGTAGTTCACTCCAAACCAGACTGACAGTCATACTAACACCTTCTACATATTGTATTATTATTTCGTGTAATATACCTTCGTTATTTCTACTCTTGTGTTCGTGTTGTTCTTCCTTGGTCCTAACATGGACTATAACACTCCCTGACGAAAATAACCAAGACATAAATGTTATATAGCAACAGAGCTTCTCGTCAGAAAATCAGTCAAACCTGACAGCTCACAATAAATATCGATTAAGTAAATCCTGCTCCATCATATTAGAACAAATATAGAGAAGTGATCATTTTGATAATTGCGGCGCTTTTACTGCCACTTGATTGACTGACAGATTGTTATAATTTCGCATATTTAAAAGCTTTTTACGAGCATTTCCTGGACTTAAAAGAGTTCCTCTATATCGTTATTAAATTTTCTGAGTTACTTGGTACATGTTAACACACCAAGCAATGAAAAAGCATGATAGGAAAGGCAAAAGACAGTAACAAAATAGTAGAGAGCGCATAATAATGTCTTGGTTTCTGTTCTTTGACGTTTTCATTGTTATTTTCTTGTATAATTGACCAACGAGTCAGAATCGTTGATAGAAAATTTTGTTTTGTCGACATACAAGAAGCTAAAACTTCATTTTAAGGTCTGGGAATAGCAGAAATAGCTAAAATAAATAATAATTAGACGTTACAGCTACGATTTTTAAAAATATCTGGAAAATATATTCTTATCTAATGGAGCTAAAGAAAAAGATTCCCTACTCTCTCTATCTCTATTATATATATAATTATTCGTATATATATGTACATAAGTTAACTGTACATTTTTGTATACTCTTTTTAAAGCTCGTGTCTGAAGATACAATTAAAAATCATTTTATCACTGGTAACATTCGCACATACTGAATAATTATTAAACATCTATGTATATTCATGTCAACATTTAAATTTCAGTACATATAAATATATAGTAATAAAATATTGTGATTATATTATGTATATACATCTGTGTGTTTGTGCATTGCGAGTAATATGTGGTCGTTATATATATGTGCTAATATTATTCTGTCGCTAATTCTTGACCATTTACAGTTTGTTGGCAGTAGGTGGCTCTAACGAATTTTACAGGTAACTTCGAAAACTCAATGATCAATTCTTCAAATTCTACAGTTAATCACTTATATTTCTCTAGTACTTACACGATATTTAGAGTTTACTCATACTATTTTCTATGTTTTACTTATACCTTAATCAGAAGCGTGCAAATACACTATGCTAGATTTTATTATACAAGTCAATGTTTTCACAATAATATTTCCATTAGCTAACTGATGTTCGATAAAATTTCATATTTGTCCTTGTTAAAAAATATTTACAGTTACATATTTGTGGGATGTTCATTGATAGATAGAATTATAGTTACGGATATTTAAGTTTTAATTTCAAATATATAACAATTGCATTATTGCCTAAATGCCATAACATTAAAAGGGAGGAAACGTTGTAAAGTTATTGAATGGTAGGATCATGTAAATTGCGAAAGAATTAAAAGACCAATAAGAAAACATAGAAATATTTTTTGGGGATGATGTCGCAGAAAGTAAAAATATAGGTAGCTGCATATTTGATTGTTATGGCGTCATGATAGCCACAGAAAATTAGTATTTCTTTCTTTTACTATTTTCATATATTGCTATATTTGATAGCAATTTTCTATATCAAAATAACAAAATATCAACTTTGACGGTGGATATCTTCTAAAGGCAGACATGTCACAAATAATATATTTTAAGATGAAATTATATGTTTATGCATGAGATAGCTATTTAATATTCTGTAAAATTATCTATTGTTCACATTACTAGAATTGCTACTGGATTCTGTATATATTAATTTAATAAGAAAAATGTAAACAATAATTAAAGGCAACCTATTCAGTCTGAAATAATTTCATTGCGTTCATAAAGTGAATTTCAAAGATTAATTTAGTTATGTGTACATAGATTTACGCAAACACCTGCGTTTTTGTTATTTTTGCCATCTTGAGGCAGCTTCATGATTTTATTTTCCCAGAATATGCTATTTGGTTGATGAACTGCTGGCAGTGGTTATTACAGGATTCCAAATAATTAAAGTTATTCTAAGAGAATTTTGTAGGGGATAAGGATCGAAATAAATGTCAGTTCGATGGAGTGAAGACACCTGCCTAAAGGGGTTGTAGCTGAACATCCCAGCCAAGCTGTATAAATTTCGGTTGGGTCTGAAAAGAGACGAGAGTACTGGCATTGTTTTGATGGAAAGCCACACGCATCCGACTGGCCAATAAGGGGCGCTTTTCATCGATTTCTTTTTTTGTCCATTTGGAAGGAGTAATTGTTTAAATTCAACGCCTGATTTTGCGGGTGGAGATCGGAACGCAGGATCTGCCTTTTCAAGCTCACTAGATACACGACATCAATATCTGTGAATGAAAAACAGGCTTTTCGATTGGTTAACGGCGATTCATTCTGTTTCTATGGCTCCACACTGTTGTAAGCATTGATTTTTCGTCGTTTGTGATCGTTCTCTAAAAAAAAAAAAAAAAAAAAAAAAAAAAAAATAGATAATTTATATTGGGTTTGAGCTATTAGGTTGGTGCAAAAATAATGACGTAATAATGCCGTTTTTTGACGTTTAACAATACGTCAAAAAACGACATTATTACGTCATTATTTTTGCATCAACCTAATAGAAACTAAGACAGAAATTCGGTTCATGCGTGGTCATTAGTGTATCGAAGTGTTTTCAAATACCTTACACCCACTATTTGAGATTTTGTGGGGTGACGCGAATTATCTATAATTAGCGTATCAGGTTGGTCATCATCAACGCCCGTAGGCATGCCAGAACATTGTAAATCATCCAAATTAAAATTACTCCTTTTGTACCGAGTGAAAAACTCAAGAACAGTACCCATCCGCTAGCTATGGCACTATATCCAGAAATGGCACATCTTTCTTTTGTTGTTTATACGGTGCTTTCCCATTCCGTAAGTAAAAGAACCATTTTCCTTATTTTCACTTTTAACCTAAAAACTTTTCAATTTCAATCCACACATGAATGGTATAGAAAAGACGTTTCAAAATGTCACTTTTCTGAATATTATAGCTGTCATAAATTTCAATATGTGGAAAGAAATCATGAGTTCAAACGCATCTATTGTAAATATCTACGAACAATTTTTCGAACGGAATATGTAAGAAATAAAAAGTATATGCAAGCAAAGGTATGAATATGCAACAAAAGCTGTTTTTTGTTGTTTTGAACGAATCAAAAAACTAATAGAAATAGTGATTGAAAGAACTGAGGATGAAGATACTTATATTGATAAGTAAAAAATTAACATAATAGAAATGTGCTTCTACCGAAGGATGCTGAGAACATGAACTCAACATGTGAGCAACTATGAAGTTTTAGAGAAAATGGAAGCAAAATGGACACTTACATCATCAGAGAAATAGGTGAAACTTCTAGGGCACACAATGAGGAAAGATAGCTTAGAAAATTCGAAACTAACAGGGTATATTGAAGGCAAGAGGGACAGATGAACACAGCCTTTAACCTACCTAACAAGCTTGTGTAAATGATTGGCAAAACAGAGTTTAAGTGATATAGTAAAAACAAAATACTCAGAGCTACTAAAGATAGAACGGGAGCCATAATACCCTGGATTCATACGACACATAGAAGAAGAATACGAGATATTTTGTTAAGACCAAATATTTTTGTCTATAAAGGATATCTTGTGTTTGTATACATATTATTATTATTATTATTATTATTAAATATAACAAAGAATATAGGCCTGATCATGAGCCGCTCTAATGTTCGAATGTTTGCTTAAATTTGCTTAAATTTCTTTTGGAAATAAAGACAAAAATTGTCCAACATTTGTATGTTTTTATTAAACATAACCGTGTACATAATATTAGTTTATAACACAATAATACTCACACATACATGAAGTAAAATGAACCTTCAGATATTGGAGGCTATCTACATTAAAACGAAGCAACCAACACATTACATTTCAAATTACATTGGTTATGTTGTAATACTTCGGTCTATCACGTGGTATGACGTCATAGAACCGCATGTTGAACATACGATCTGCGTCTGCTATTCTGCGACCGTTATTGTCGAATAGCAATTTTCTATATCAAAATAACAAAATATCAACTTTTACGCTGAATATATTTGTTTCATGTCTGTACAACCACTCTGCGAATGGCTCATGTGAGCCGAAAGCTTAGGACCAACTTAATAAAAAATATCCAAATGCTGGACAATTTTTGTTATTTTCACCAGAAATTAATTCGAACAGTTCATGATCAGACATAATAGATGTTCTTCGTATGTTACATTTTATAATATATGCTTAAATAATGATCTGCTCTATTAATGCACTAAATTATATATATATATATATATATATATATATATATATATATATAAAGATTATTCGATTAAAGATTCTGGACAAGACTTGTTGATAATCCTGGAGTACGAGCGCTCTGATTTGTGCCTCTGGACGAGGGCAATTTTGACAGATGTTTGTATTACGTGACTGTTCCTAATGTGTTCTACAAATGGAGGAATATTTACTTGATAACTCTTGCTAACATCCAAGCCCAGTTCCGCCTCACGTTCAATATGCGCAGCAATTCCCTGAAATGACCATCTAAAGCAATGATTCTTATTGTGGCCCCTAAGGCACAAAAGTACGCTTGATAAATATTTTAAATAGGCCTGGTGACACTAGTAGCAGTTTAGTCATTAGTCAGAACATATTTTTCTACTCCATTTTGCTTTGTAAATAAAATGTATTTCCTCTTGCATAGACTTACTATTTGCGTTTGTGTGGGTTTGAAATATTTTGGCAGCAAAAATTAGCCACAAGGAAAAAACAATTGAGATGCACTCGTCTAAAGTCCACACTCTAAGCTAACTCAAACGGCTCTCAGTGGAAAAAAGTAAGTACGTACCCTTGAAATGATCCCTTGTTTACACTGAACACTTTAACAACACTGAACATAATCGCAGTATACTTCACTGTCTAAACATGTTATTAGCAGATTATACGTTAATATGCTTATCACCATTTCACAAAGTAGCTGAAGATTCTAAATATTTTATAAAATATATACTACCCTCAAGTATACACCTACTCTATACATCTTCAAATTGGATTTGTCATTAAGGGTGTTGCAATTTCTTATCTCTTCATTTTTATGATAAAACTATACACAGTTAACTCACAGGTATCAAATTTTCTTCTTCAAAAATAGCATCTGCGAACACACCTACAATGCGACAAACACGTTTGTTTTCAAGAGACATTTCCAAATAGTTTTTCTTATCATAATGTATTTTTAATCTATTGTGATTAAATTTTCAACAGCAACCAATAATTCGCTCATGTTAACTTCCTAAAAAGCGCCTATTTTTTTTAATTTTTTTTTTTTTTACTAAAATGAAAAAAAAAAAATTGCGGTGTGGCCGAGATGTTAGAGTATAAACATTCCGACCATTTGTATCTCAGCACGGTCGATTTTGTCAAGAAAGTAACTGCATGATGATATCGGCCTGGAGAGACGATCCTAGCGTGAGGCATTCTGGGAAAGGGTCAGAAAACGATATCGCAAGTTGATCGATGAATGAAAATGGAGAGGCGAAACTGTTCGGAAGTCGTCAATGGTTGTGTTAGAACAAATTCATAAGTCATCGTTGCCGAGGATTTTCAAACAGTTGATCATACCAGATTATGCGCTCTCTCCAATAAACTGTTACTCAAGTGCGCCTAGTATAGTTGTAATATAAACTGCAGGGTGGCTGTGTCATTTTATGAAACAGAGATTAGTTAATCACTTGAACAGGCTTATTAAGACACGAACGAACAGGGACACAATTTAAAATATTCTTCGATTTGGCGAGGTGTAACGTGTAAATTTCACATGTATCTTTCGACAAACTTTCCGAAATTCTATGTACAGTCCTTTCGGAAGCATGCAACATTTTATAACAATCTTTCTTTCATTTTGTCTTCTTCAGTCTACGAATATACAGAAATGTGAGAAATGCTTTATGACATAGACTCATTATCTTTTAAAGAACTATGATACATCGGCAGAATTATTTCTGCTTCAGATAAATTATTAAACGAACCAAAATATTTAAAGTTTCTGAATTCCAAATGAAATTCAGTACTTTACTTGCTTCCATTTCGACCACTTTTTTGTATCTGTCTATATTTCTGATATAAGGAATCAGCACATATGCTAGGCTACAAAAATCTCCTGAGCTGACCAAGCATAGAAATTCGTACAATATACGAACCAGTAATAAGGAGTGCCATAGAAAAGCAATAATAACAACGAAAATTGCAATATGGGGACTTGTAAAAATGGTTGCTGAAGACATTAATTTTATAAATCTCAGAAATTCATACATAGATGTCCTTGGGGACACATGTCACAGTGGATAAAGGCATTGGTGAGATCCAGGACCCAAGAGTGTGCGTTCGATACCTGGTTAAGGCAGTGGAAAACATTTAGAGGGAAATTAACAAGAGATTACTGATAACTGACATCCATTAAGCATGGCACGTGGAACTAGAACATTCTACCCCAGTGCGCAAAATGAAGGGTTCAGATCGACATTCCAAACACCTTCAAGGCCAGGGCGTACAACGGCCGAAACGTTGTGATAAATATTGCGTAAAAAGATGAGGATGATAGACCGAACAATGTAAATAGTGTACATAAGACGCAACATTTTTAACACAATCTTTCTTTCATTTTGTCTTCTTCAGTCTACGAATATACAGAAACGTGAGAAATGCTTTATGACATAGATTCATTATTTTTTTTAAAGAACTATGATACATCGGCAGAATTATTTCTGCTTCAGGTAAATGAGTAAACGAACTAAAATATTAAAAGTTTTAGAATTCCAAACATTTATATTCAATATTTTAATTGCTTTCATTTCAACCATTATTTAACGTTTCTGTATCTGTCTATATTTCTGAGATGAGGAATCAGCACATATGCTAAACCACAAATATCTCCTGAGCCAACCAAGCATAGAAATGAATACAATATGGGAACCAGTAATAAGGAGTGCCAGAGAAAAGCAATAATAACAAAGAAAATTGCAATATGAGCTCTAGTAAAAAAAAAAAATGCAATGATAACAGCAAGAATTGCAATATGAGTACTGGTAAAAATGTTGCTGAAGACATAACGTTTATAAATCCCAGAAATTAATACACAGAATTCCTTAAGGACACATGGCACAGTGGATAAAGGTGTTGGTTTGATCCAGTGCGTTCAATACCTGGATAAGGCAGTGGAGAATTTGGAGAGGTGAATTAACAGGAGATAACTGGCATCCATTAAACATAGCACATGAAACCTAGAACAGTCTACCCAAGCGAGCGAAATAAAGGCTTCAATCCGACATTCCAACCACCGAAAGAAGACCGGAGCGTACAACGTTGTGATAACTATGGCAACAAAGATGAGGACCATAGTCCGAATAATGTAAATAGTGAACTTTTTTGATCAGTAAAATCTCTTTCTACTGAAACCCATAATTGAATATGAAAAATTATTCAATACTTATTACTGTTTATACCTGGAGACCGACAAACGTAATCCGGGTTTGAAAGACAAACGCAACAAGTTACAAAATAATAAGATCTTTATCTTATGATAGCGAGTTAATTTTCTGTAATGTTAAACAATAACTGATAGTGACCATTGCTAGAAATGATTTGGTTTAAATATGAAAACAACTAAGCATCATCAATATGTGAGTGAATATCATGAGGTCCTCTGAAGAGATCAGATTAAACAGATTAAAACTCAGTGACTCGGGGGCTATTGTACTTTATAGAAGAATGAAAATCAGGGGAGAAACATTCTAACAACATGCAAACAAAAGCAACATATTTGCGATATAAAGGGTAATATGTGTATATTCTTTCGGAACACGGTTCAACATTTAAAAACATGATAGTTATCTGAGGAAGGTGGCATCATATAGTGAGACGTTGTGTAAAATAAAACAAAAAGATGATGAAAGCTGTCTAAAAATCAAAATTACAGTGACTCTTTCTGAATTCTTTATTTGTCAAAGCCCATTTCTGAAATCAGTAAATCATTATTTTAAAATTTCAAGATTTAAATTCTTCTTTCTGGTGAATGAGTCTGTTGTTTTACTCCTTTTTGTCGGTACCGTGTCTGTATTGAACGGCATCATCTCCACGTAGTAAAGTGTCAAATCTTGAAAAACTAATGGAAACAAAATGTGGTGAAGCAATTCTTTTCATGCCAGTCACGTTTGAAAACACCCTCTTGTCTATTCTGAGGTTGGCGAGGCAAAGTGACAATCGACAAAAAGTTAAAGTAATTTTACCTTCACAGCTTACCAGGCTAGATATATCGTTCACAAATCACTCAGAATTTCGACGTATCGATTTATAAATTTATTTACATCAACATATTTTCTTTAATGCTGACGTGACATTTTCAATGTTTTCTTCTGTCAATCCATCTCCTTCCCTATATATATATATATATATATATATATATATATATATATAGTGTGTGTGTGTGCTATGTATGTATAAGTCAAAGTGTGTGTGTGTGTTATGTAAATCAAATTTGTTTGTCTCTGTCTCTCTCTCTATATATATATATATCTATGTGTGTGTGTTAGGTATATATAAGTCAAAGTTTGTTTGTGTACGTATATATATATATGTGTGTGTGCTATATATGTATAAGTCTAAGTTTGTCCGTGTATGTATATATACATGTGTGTGTGTTATTTATTTATAAATCAAAGTTTGTTTGTCTCTCTCTCTCTCTATATATATATATATATATATATGTGTGTGTGTGTGTGTGTGTGTGTGTGTGTTAGGCATATATAAGTCAAAGTTTGTTTGTGTACGTGTATATATATATATATATATATATATGTGTGTGTGTGCGTGTGTGTAAAACTTTAACGACAAGGATCCTATTTTTTTATTATTAAAATACATACAATAGTATCACGTTTAAGAACAGGTTTTTAGGCGTCTTTCAGCTAACACTTCCTCAAAAACTGAATCATCGTCAATATAAAACAAAGATGTTGATTAGAAAATTTTTTTATCAACAACTGGTATGAAAAAATTCAATTACCCTATAGTCATAAGGAAGGAAAAAAATGATTACTAAATCTGTTCTCAGTCAAGCGGTAATTTTTCCAAATAGGACCAACCTATATTTCATCTCTCGTTGTCAACACAAGGCAGGACGTTGCATATTAATAATAATAGATTTCAAGATGTCTAAGTGGAGTCTCGTCCTAGCCCTGTGTATGACAGAAAAGAAGTCAGGAGAATAGTTCGTTCTCCAAACAACAGAATTCAATAGATTGAAGACCCGTGTGTTTGCGAACCCCCGGATGTTATAGACTCGTGTCTTTGCACCATGCCCGGAACATGATGGGCGATCCTTTATATATATATATATATATATATATATATATAAGAACATTAAAATGTCAAATATGTCATTTTGTATGTCAAGTATTTCAAAATATATCTCCCATTTCTGTTGATTTTACTTTTGGGATACTTTTGATTTTGGGTTACTTTAGTCTTAGTAAATAACAAAAAGTGTACGATACCTTCAAAGATATAAACTTTTGTTTACGACCAGGAATATTTCAAGGGTAATCGGCAGGTAGAGTAAAGGTTTCAGAAAACAAAAGTAAGACTGGCGTGTCGAGTTCGAATTCTATCCGAGGTGGTTACGTTCCCTGTCGTACACTCTTTAAAATGTGTATATCCATCTCGCCTCTTTCGCCTAAACCAGAGGTTAACAACGGTTGAGGCTGGGTTAGCTAGCCTTGGTTGGCAACCAGTTTAAAGTATGCCAAATTTGAATCCAAAGCTGGTTGGGTGTCTGGACCAATATTCCATAACAGAGTTAATATACAAGGAATGCTTCGAGAGATGCTTAAACATGAATTCATAGATACATTCCTGACAATTTTATTTATTAGCTGGTGTCATTGATATTTTTCGTTTTGACTATCTATTCTGTTTGTTCTTAAAGAAAAAAAAACAAACAATTACATTTTATTTTATTTTATCTTCATTATGACTCCATCATATAGCAGCTTTTCGCTGACTTTTGAGTAAAATCCTGAAGATTTATATTTTTTAAAGTTATCAACGAACTCTTGAATTTGGTTTTCATTAGGGACAGTATTTTTTTTTTTTTTTCTCATCAAAGCGTTTTACAGTGACTGAAAAAGGTAATCGGTTAGTACAAGGTAATGGCAGTTGAATATGTTGGATGGTGTAAAACAGACCAGGCGAGTTCCATTTTTTCCTCTGTTGTTCTTTAATCCGCTGTGTACGCTGCCACTGCCGTTCAAAAACGAAGATTATTCCTAACTGCCACTTATGATTGGTAGCAATGATGATATATTCGTCATGACAATTACTTCATAAAAATGAAATTTACTTTTGACTCAATTTGAAATTTATTTGTTTTTTGTTAATGATGCTATCTAAGAAAAATGTTTCCTACTGATTTTAGTTTTGATAGTTTTCGTAATGCGAATATATTGTATTCCTTTGAAAATAAGTCCCTTATCAATTTTAGACGTTTGCATATATTTCAATGAAAAAACATAAGCTTAATGTAATAAATCATGTGTTATTACACTTTGGCATTTAAAAATGCGTGCATAATTTTCGGGGGTAATGTGTTATTACTCTTACACACTTTTTTATTCAAACCAGATCTCAAGTATGACTTGTCTATCGCAACGTTTCAGGCGCTATATCTTCTTTCCTTTGAATTTCTGTTACAAGGCATTATTATTGTTATACATTAAATCTTTCTTTGCTTTTCCTGTGTTTATTATCTATGTAATCAAGTTTTTAGTCACTATACTCTCTCTTCTTTCTCTTTTAGTTTCTCAGACAAAGTCTTACTATTCAGATAAAACTGGTTTCTGTGTCTATTGTATCATGTTAACAACGTCTCTGTTGCTTAGCCTCCAGTCGCATCCGTGTATCTGTCGTATTCGGTTCCGGTAATGTCGAGCAGAAACATGTTTCCTAAACAGATGTTGTCACATTCACTGTTGTTCAGAACTTACCCCCGCACCATTTATGTCGATATGCTTTTCTGCTAATCTGGTAGAACAGCATTGCACTACGTGGTTCAAGAAATAGGTTCCTGACATTCCACTGATTTTGTAGGCTTCTGAATTCTGAAGTCTAATGTTGGGTTTGCAGGTATTTTAGCAGTTACCGAAATAGGGTAGAGAATTCGAAGATTTGAGTTCGAATTCCGACCATGATTGTTTCGTTTACATTCGTACAAATACCCTTGGGAAATGTATAGGTTCATCTCCTTCCCCACCCCAACTATAACAGAGTGCACTCCCTTGGCTTGAGTTGGCATCCAGTTCAAAACCAGCTCGAGGAGAGGAGTACTTCATCTTGACCAACATATAGCTACTTAAACCTTCTATAAATATGTTTCGGGAAAGACCCTAATGTGTTACCAGACTCGTGACGTGACATGACGTAGGGCTAATTTCTGTTCTTTTCACATCAGAGACTCAATCTGGGGAATTCATCTCTTTGCATGGATTATGATGATTTTAGAAGAGGATGTAGGTCGATTCTTTCTCCTTTCACTCGTGTCTGTACCGAATTCGTAAGATACGCGCAGTAAATCAGGCGTTACAAACACTTAAATGTGGTAAATAAGACAAAATCATATTACATATGGAAATATCTAACACAGCTTAATGACAGTGCATTATTGACATCTGTAGTTGAGCAATGATTAGCATTCTATCTTTGCATAAGGTTTTACTAAATGTTACTCTCTAGCTCCTTTAAGCTTATATCTTTATACAAAATTTAAATTCTTATTTATTCTTATTTAGAGTAACTTGAAAGCCATGAAATGTAAGTTTGTCCATGATGAAATATCCTATCTCTTCCTAGACTATACAATCCGTCTATAAAAGCAGAGATCTAAAGAGATGTGCATTGGACATTTGAAGTTCCATAACACATTGCAAACGAATTTGCTAATAGAAAATAACGTTCCTGCTTTACCTCTTCCGGCTAAGGTACCGAGAATAAAAGAGCATTAAATCGATAGTATAGTCATTCATCATGCTCTTGAACAAAAATATCAACATCTACCAGTGTTCCAAAAAAATAGAACTCAAAGCTTTAAAAAAAAAAATAGGATTTGGAATTGGAATGATAGCAGTCCCCTTAACCCATCGTAAACATTCAGGATGTTAAATGAGTAAATACTAAAAACTTCAAATACTTCGGTGTATGTATCAGTTATAAAAAAAATTAGTATAGGAGATAAGAACATTGAAAATGTGCAAGGGATATCATAACTTTCTTCAAAACCAAAACGCTAAACTTAAAAGTTTGATTTTTCCTAATATGGAAAGGGCTAATATTCTTAAATTACCCCGTCAGATAGAGATTATCATATAGATGACATTCAAATAACCAGATTCATTCAGAAATATCTAAACTATCAGCTATATGCAACCGCTTTCTCAGTTCACTAATTAAGAGCGAATGAAGCCTGTAGATCTTAGCAAGGGCCATCCTTCTACGAAATTCGTGAGCCGTCGCTACAGAATCACAAACAAATATGAGAATCCAAATCACTTCAGATCTTTTAAAAGCAGCAACATTTATATAGTGAATAACACGTCATTAAAGGGGAAAATAATGTCATAATAAGGATGTTGTCGTTCCACATTACAAAAGGTTAGTAACGAAGTACCTATCAATATTGGAAAGAGCAATAAGAGCTATTGGACTTGAGATATCTAGTTATCCGAAAATGGGAAATTTTTTGGTTGGGATTTAACAGAAACTAGTACCGTCTACCGTCAATGAATGCCGAATATTTCCTTATAAGGAAAGGGCTAATATTAACATTACTATTATACTGCCCGACACCTTTCGAATAATCTTGCCTTAGCCTAGAATTAAATAACCTCACAAGTTCTGAAATGATGTATTAGTTTGGTGCAAAAATAATGACGTAATAATGTCGTTTTTCGACGTATTTTTGAACGTCAAAAAACGACATTATTACATCATCATTATTTTTGCACCAACCTAATATTTTCATTCGTTCCCCTTGATTTTTCGAGTTAATTTACGTCAACGTTGTTGTCTTATTAAAATGCTTTTTTTTTTTTTTTTTTACTTTACAATAGACAAAGGGAATCTTTCTGGATGATTGCGGAATAAAAAAAAAATACTTTCCTTTTATTTACGTTGATTTACCGATATCTATTAATCAAGACCTGTCCAGAGAAAAATAGCTGAGACTCTTTGCGGAACAAACTCCATAGCTATTAGTTTTGAATTCTCTTATTGGTAATATAATCTATTTGGAGACTGTAATAGTCTTTCATTGATTCTCAATCCACTTTTGGAATAATAAGGAATAAAATATAAAACAAATCGTGCTTACTGACAGAAATATTTATGATATTGATAAAAAGTTTCTGTTTTCGGTGGTAAGACATTTTTATTAGGTTGGTGCAAAAATAATATCGTTTTTTGACGTATTTTTAAAGCCAAAAAACGATATTATTTTTGCACCAACCTAATAAAAGCAATAAAAACACTCGAGATGTTTTTAGCTTATGTTTATAAAAATAATTTTGCAAACAGATTTGTTCCCAGGTATGCTCACCACAAAAAATATTACCAAACCGTAAAAAGTCACGCACTGTTTTAGTGTCTGATTAATTTTTAAATATTTCCTAAGCCACTGAAACTCATACCAGTTTCTTAACCTCCCGTTACACCAGACTACTAAGTATACCCCCGGAACAAAAAGGCCACAGTACTGGGACATATATTGAATATACAATTCATTCCAATAACAAATCGATTCGGGAGACGAGATTGTTAAATATCGTGTTACAATAATCAACATTGTTGATTTCGCCTCCCTCTGATAAGACTATATATTCGAAAATGTTTAAAAACCATATCATAGGAAAATCACACCAGTTGGCAAAAAAAAATAAAAAAATAAAAATATGCATGTAGGGCTTTAGAGCAATTATTTTAAAGGCAATTATTTTACTCGCCCTACTGGTACATATTTATAGCAAGTTGGTAAATAGAATATTATTAGCATACGTGTTGACTTTATCTCATACGGGACTCATTTTTCTCGTCAACTGATGGAATGTCTGTCTTAACATCTGGGATGAAGAGTTATCACGATTTTCCTCATCTTTGTAGTTACTGACACAACATTTAAGCAGTTATGCACTCCGGCCTACTTCAGTTGCATATTGCTCTGGATAAATATTTAAAACTACGTTGGTAAAATATTCTCGTTCGACTATGCATGACTAGGGATATCTCGTATTGTTATTCTTCAGTACTGCTAAACTATTGCTCGGTCTGTTTCCAGTAAAGAATAATAGAATTTCTGATGATCTAATTCTAACATCTGCCAGGAAAAAATGTATTCACACATACCTATACAATGTCGCAGTGGTAATTTTTAGTAGTTCACTATACATACATCTATTCATTAGCACAACTTATGTATTATTAGTCGTGGTGTGAACGTTATAATTTGCGGTTACACATGTTTGAATAAACGTGCTTTAAATAGTGGAATTAATGTCTACCAGTCTATAGGTAAAAAATTTTTAAAGAAAACTATTTGCATTTCTTTAGTAGGATAATTGAAATAATTGATTGTCATTGCAGAGTGGCTTCCCGTAGCTTAATGTTAGAGCACGCTTCGTTTGAAAAAATGATGAAAAATCGTATAAAGATTCCATTCGTCTCAGGAAGTACATTTTCTTTATTATGACTTTCGATTTCTAGGTTCAAGTAAATTTCTGACGGCCTGGCGCTCATTTTTGGCCACCAAGTGAAATTTTGCTATCTATTTTTCTGAGATGAGGTATTATGTACCCTATTTACATTATTCTGACTATTGTCCTCATCTTTGTTGCCATGTTTATCACAACGTTTCGGCAGTTGTACGCTCCGAACTTCTTCAGGTGGTTAGAATGTCGATGTGGGGTAGATTGTTCTAGTTCCACGTCTAATGGATGTCAGTTATCTCCTGTTAATTCCCCTCTCAACGTTCTCCACTGCCTTTACCAGGTATTGAACTCACACTTTTTGGGTCCTGTCACTGGATTTAACTAACGCCTTTATCCACTGTGCCATGTGTCCTTGTCTATGTGTCTATAAATTTCTGGGTTATTATAAACCTAATATCTTCATATTTTATTCCTACTGCAATTTATGCTGTTATCATTGCATGTTTCTTTTTCTTACCAGAGCTTATATTGCAATTTTTTTGTTATTATCGCTTCTCTCTGGCACTCCTTATTACTGGTTTCCATATTGTATTCATTTCTATGCTTGGTCGGCTCAGGAAATTTTTGTGGCCTAGCATATGTGCTAATTTCTTAAGTTTACCAATTTTCCAATGGTGTTCTTTGTCTATGATTTCAACCTGATCCCACAGAGGGTGGTGATCTCGCTTCCTTCTCCTGGTTAACGCGGTGGAGAACTTTGAGAGGGTAATTAACAGGAGATAAATGACATCCATTATACATGGTACGTGGAACTAAAACAGTCTACCGCAGTGAGCAAAATAAAGGGTTCAGTTCCACATTCCAACCACTTGAAGAGGGTTGAATTAGTTATATCACCTAAGCCTTGAGTTTAGCTGAGTTGTACTCCTTACCGTTTCTGTTTCCTAAATAACTTGAACAGAAGATAAGCTGGTTCGGAAGTTAAACAATAATCGATTTTAAAAATATTAGACCGGTCGGTTATATGAAAGACTTTGTAAAATATTATCTAAGATCATATCACTTAACGCCTAAAACCACAAAGCTTTGGTGTCATATACATTTTCATTATTTCAGAATTGGCCGACGTTGAAGCATAATCAACAAAAGGTATGGTATTTTGACATACAGGTTTCAATCAAAAAACAACTTACAATAAACTAAGTAGCAGAACGATTGAAAATAAGCCCCAAATCTGAGAAATCCAAATCTATGATTCAATATCATCTGCTTTCTTTTCAATCACAGTATTCTATTATTGAATAAGAGCATAGAAATCTGCCACATAGTAGTTTCTTAGCTACCTTATAAGCTATATACGAGAAACGCACTTAAATTAGAGAACTGCAGTTCTCTGAGTGGTGTATGGGTTGTGCAACTGTAGTAGAAGCCCTTGCGTAGCAACCGCTTTCTGTTTCTTCGTGTATTCTGGAGATCAAATTTCCATATAACTTTGGGTAATATAGAAATGACAGAAAATTGTATACACGACCTTGTCTCACTACCAGCCCTCAAGAGTGATTCTTGCTAGTTGTAATGAAAATATCTGAATATTTGGCCATATCTCTATTCACACCAACAGCTTACTTGCCTCTGCGGGGGGGGGGGTCTGTCACTAAGAACCATTTCTCACTAAGATTGCTACTAAATTTACTAGCATAACATATTGCTGTGCCAAAGATTTCCTCTCAAAATTAATTAATTTCTTATGAATGTTTCCAATATGTCCGCATTCCCGAATCAGAAATTCTATGACAGAAGTGTGAATTTTACACGTGTCTAAAAGAGCCATATTGAAAAGGTAAGTTAGTTATTCGCACAATCTGTGAAACGCCTTGGTTTCTGGAAAATTTATAGAATATAGCTAAAAATAAAACTAGGAATTAAATATTCTGTGGTCATACAAAATTTTATTAGGGTTTTACACACGGTCATTTTGAAAGTATATATACAGAAAATATATTAAAATCAGTGGGACGGTGAGTGATGATAAGAAAAGAAAAAAAAATCTATTATTACTCGTAAAAAATGGATTGAAAAATATAATAAAAAATGAAACAAGAAAGATCTAACCGGTTATCACTCCATTGCTCTTCGCAGCTCAATTGTGGATAAAACATGAACACGTGCACAAGACAAAAAATTCTGATTAATCCATTTAAGATTAAATTGCAACAAGCAACATTTTGACTGACTCTTGGAGTATAAATTCTTTCAAGTTATGATCGTTGATACGGGGTTTTTGATAAGAAGGATAGTGACTTGATCTAGCCAGTTTTCTCAAATATTATATAAAATGTCTCGCAAGAAAGGCTTCAACAAATAAAACTTCAATCCATAGTAATAAGAAAAAAAAGCATTAATTAAATGCTTGATTGTGCTCGGAAATTGATGTTGTCTAAATAAAGATAAAAATCTTATTTGTATAGATTATTGAAAAGAATAAGGGAAGTAAGCCTCCATAAATGTACTGCATTAATTTAATTTACCTCCATTTCTGCTATAGGGTGTGACGCGTAGAAATAAATTAATACATACACAACGCAATTATTATATAGTAAATATCCGACAGAATTTAAAATAATTACTGGAATTGAGAAAATGCATTTGTAATGAAGAAATGTCAATCTGTAATGACTATATCAGTGAGATCGAACATCTGTAGGTGGTTAATAATTCTAACTTTAAATTTAGTATATATTAGGTTGGTGCAAAACTAATGTCGTTTTCTCACATAGTAACATATGTGAGAAAACGACATTATTTTTGCACCAACCTAATTTAAATAAGGAAATACCACTTGAAACGACTATTTTCTTATTTGAACTATAAACCTTTTTTTTTTTTTCCTTCTCTTGTCACTTCCATATTTTTTTTTATTTTCTATTTTTTTATTCCTGTCTTTCTTTAATATATCTTTATTACTTTCTTCTCTTTGTTTATTTTTAGTCGTTCGCATTTTCTTTCTTAGGTTCTACCATCTGTTCTCTTTTTGGTAATGACTTTCGTTCTTGTCTGTTTTCTAATTTGCTTTTTTTTTTTTAAATGTTTCTTTCTTTTTTCTTGTCTTTTTTTTTTTTTTTTTTCGAGTCTCACTTTTTTTCTGGCTTCCTTCCTTTAATTATGTCCTTCTCTTTCCTTTACTTATTGCTTCCATCCTTTTTTTTTTATCGTATTTCTATCTTTTTTCTTTCGTTTATTTATTTTTTCTTTCGATGCTTGTTTTGAACTTTTTTGTGTCTCTAGTTTTCCTTTTCTTCCTCATCTTCTTTTATATGCTCTTCACAATTTCTTTTACTCTCTTTGTTGGATTTACGTTCTTTGTCTATTTATTTCTTTTCCAAAACCTTCATTTCTTTTTCTTTTATAATTGTCTTTGCTGTTCGTGTTAGGTTTCTCATCTTCTATATTCTTTCATTTTCTTTTACATCATCGTTTTTTATTTTTCTTTCTTTTTCAATTTCCTTTCTATTGCTTTATGTTTCTTTTTTTTTATACTATTTTTGTTTTCTTCCTTCTTTTTTTCTGTCATTTCCACACAGGCTCTTCATTTCCTCTAAGAGATTAACGTGACAAACAAATCGATGAAATCTGACGTCACGAATATTGACTAGAATAATTATCAAGTAATCAAAATTTAGTTCATAATTTTCATTAGATTGGCTGACCGATCAATGTGTTTTCAATTGCCAGCTAGGAAAATCATTGGTCGTCAATATTGCTTTATTGGTTTTAGAGTTTTCCTTTCAAGCACAAAATATATTGTAAAACACATGTCAATAATATCTTTATATGACAAACTCTTTTCGTGGTAGTAAAATCTTGAATATAATCCATACTTTTTCAGTAACTATTCTCCTTACCACGCTGATATAACAGATACGTATCAAAAGCAAACATATCCATTGTCATTTTTTCGTCAGTAGAAATGTCAATGTTTAATAGTCAGAATTACTGGTCCATTAATAAACGCGAAGAAAACCTTAAAATTCTTATTGTTACAGTGAATATGTTGTCATTACTCAATTTAGAAATTAAGGAAAACAAAATGTGTCACTGTCTGATGCGCGACCTACACCCTCAGACGGACGACTCCGATGTCTTCAGTCGTCTGTGGAGAGCAAGTGAAGAGAAAAAGCTGCCAACATTGTAGAGGCTATCGATGTAAGTCAGAGAATAACTGTGCGGTATCTCCATAGATTTGATGATCAGGAGAGGGATTCTAGACACAAGCCATTTTTGCTTAAACCAACATTGAGAAAATAAAAAGTAGCATGTTTAAGGGCAATGTGTAATCTTTGAAAACAAATCGCCCTTTGCCCAATTCTCTGCAAGCAGGCGTATATGAGTCAAGAAAAATGCCCAGGCAGAAGTCATGATCTGGGAAGCGATTTTCATCACCGGTCGCTCAACATTAATGCTGAAAAATATATTTCAGTCCTTCAGGAAGAGCATCTCCCCATATTTTCTGTTCGTCCGAATTACAAGCGCCACACATTTTATGCAAAACCTCGTTCCATGCCATAGTGTAATAGATGACCAATAGAATCTTCCTGCCTACACGTGGCAGCCAGCTATAGGCTCTCACTCTGGCCAGAAGAAAATGGTGGCAAACTACATGAAAACTGCCGTAGAAGCATGAAAATATCGATTATTCCACTATCGACGGGAGTTGGGAAATGCAAAGTCGGTCTTGGTGTTCCCGCTAACTTGAAGCATGTGCATGTAAATTTTGGTGAAAATTCGTCGAAAATTGCGACTGTGCATTCGTCACACACATCATGCCTTTTATAGATAGAGATGTAATTGGATTTCCAAGAAACCTGTAAACATAAGAACAATACACATACATGATACTTACTAGACTTAGTTTAATGAAACCAGAATTATGCTTGGAAATTTAAAGAGTTTAAAATCAGGAAACTGCTAACATTCATATGAGGAAAGATTTATATATACTCCTTGAACGTATTTGTGGTATGAGGGACAAGAGAAACAACGATTAACCTACCTATAAACTACCTAATCAGTTTGTGCAGATCGGTGGCAGAATATGTTCAAAAAAATCAAATTTTACATGGACCTATGTGGGATTAGAAATTACGTAGTTATGTTCGCCTAAGACATCAAGGTGTACGCCATGTAAAAGAAATTTATAAAAGCAATGATGAAAATCTAAAACATCTTTTATTTAACACGTCAACGTATCTATTGTATCCTCATAACTTTACGGAGTTTGTAAACACCCTCAAACCAAAATTAACCAATAAACTGCTACTAGGTAAATTATTTCCACAGTTGAGCATCATTATAGGAAAATAATATCTTGCAGCATTTGTATTAGTTATGGTTACGACTTGTTCATAGAGATTCTGTCTGTCTGTTTCTCTCTCTCTCTCTATATATATATAGTCTGGTTATACCTTATTTTTATAGATTCAATTCATTTAAGTAGATGGCCTGATTTTTTTTTAATTAAATAGTATTAATTATATTTACCAGTCTGAATGTTCAAGAAATTTTGTCGAAAACGCGTGTTTTCGACAAAACTTCCAGCTGTATGTGTATACGAAATTCCTCGAACCGGTCAATGTAATAAATACTGTTTAATTAAAAAAAACAACAAAAAAACAAAAACAAAGTATTTACTTAAATAAATTGCATATTTAAAAATAACGTATAAACAGAAAATGTTTGAAATAATTGTTGGATTTAATCCATTTCATTGTGTGTGTGTATATATATATATATAGAGATATATATATATATAATCGCACATAAACCGCTAGTGTTAATAGAACAGTACCCAACGTAATATAACAGAGCTATTAAATATATTTATTAATATATAGAGTGAAAAAGAGAGAGAGAAAGTGAAGAGAGGAAGAAAGTGAAAAAGAGGGATAAAGAAAAATGGAGAGAGAAAAAAGATAGAAGAGAGAGAAAAAAGATAGAAGAGAGAGAAAAAAGATAGAAGAGAGAGAAAAAAGATAGAAGAGAGAGAAAAAAGATAGAAGAGAGAGAGAAAGAGAGAAGAAAGAGAGAAGAGAGAGAGAAAGAGAGAAGGAGAGAGAGAAAGAGAGAAGGAGAGAGAGAAAGAGAGAGAGAAAGAGAGAAGGAGAGAGAGAAAGAGAGAAGGAGAGAGAGAAAGAGAGAGCGGGGAAGAAAGAAAGAGAGAGCGGGGAAGAAAGAAAGAGAGAGCGAGAGAGAAAGACAGAGAGTGAATAAGCAACTAAGCATCTCGTCATCCTCAGCTCCTGCGAAATGTGCGACATCAACATCAAGATATCCACATTAAACCTTTAGTTGCAAAAAGCAGTAACATGAGTATTGTTTTACTTTCTATATTGGTTCATCTCCTATTTTTAAGGAGATTTTTCTGGCTTTTTAGACGCTACAGTTTATATCTTGTATTGGCTTACAGTCAAATCACGTAGAAATACCGGTCCTCGTCAGATGCCGAAATTAAACAATGTTGAGTCTGGTCAGTAACTAGATAGGGAACCGCTTTCGGAATACTAGGTGCTATAAGCTTGGATATGCGGGTGGTATGATGGATAACGAAAAATGAAAAAGTCGGAGCGGAGATCGAATCCCAGTCGAGTTAGTTACATTCACTTAAGCGTAAATATCCTTGGAAAAAGATTGAACCCCTCTCTTCTTTCCTTCCAGCTACGTTAAATAGCAGAATAGTGTGGGTCCTATAGCCTTGGCTGGCATCAAGTTTACCGGAGGAAGTAACGGCACTCTGTTGTGAGAATTCTTAATATAAATTGTTGCTTAAGCCGTATCCTCCTTGCGCTAGTTTGAATTGACACGTTTTAATTTTTTTTTTAATCATTTCACCCCAAGCAAAGTGATAAGGACCCTCAAGAGGTGACTAAGAGTGTAAAAGAAAAGGATTCAGAAAAAAAAAAATAACAAAAAAATATACAGAAGATGGCGATTTGATGTTGCTTTTAAAATTTTCGGAGATCATAGGTTATGAGGAAACAAGGCACCGGAAGAGTGTTCCACGGGCGAGAAATTCCATAAAAGAAACTCTTAGAATAGAACTTACGGTTACATCTATTTCAACAGTAAAACGAAGAGATATAGTGGCCAGTCTAGTAGTATGCTTAAATTCATGTGGTCAAGTTACCAAAGAGGAGAGCCCATTAGAACAATTGCTATGAAAATATTTATAGAAAAAATAAACGGAAATCACATCATTGCGTGGGAAAGTCGAGATGCCAGATCAGGACCGATCATATTACAGACCTTCTTTATAATTGTCTCTCCGACAAAGACCAAACTAATGATAAAGTTAAATGAAAAATAGATTAAAAAAAAAAAACTGGTCAATATATTTGAAGAATTCCTTGTTGTTGTTGTTTGAAATCAAAAAATACGAAATTTAAATAAAATAGTCAGATTATATATGAAAAAGTTGTGAGTAAACTGTTGCCTTCAGGACATGGGTTAATGTAATAGAAACCAGTTCTATTGGTTTGTGTGAAATATTATAAAGTTCTCTCAGATCTTTGATTATACTCGAGTCAACAAAACCTTTTTAGAAATCCTTTCTCATCATTTACGTTATTCTCACGAGGAATAGTATCCCCATCATAGTTACAGTTATTACAAAGTCCTGGCCGTTGTGCTCTTGACCTACATCAGGAGGATGGCCAGAAAACTGCCATGACTTATCTTCCTTTCGCAAGAAACTTATGTGAAAAGACCCAGATCTGTAGTCCATACAACATCAGGCCAATGTTCAGAAGCAGCTTCAACCTACGGAGAAATCTTTGCGCAGTCTGAGCGCAAGCAGTGGAAAACAAAACCAACAACTGTGTGTACTCCATTTCTTGCAGTCATGGTAAAGAATATAACGTTATGGGGTCCACCCCTTTTTTATACAAGTGGACTCTACCAGTGTTACTTGGACTGCTGCCGTTAAATACCCACAGTCAGTCAGAGAGTGAACGGAGATAGAGAAATAGTGTGAGGTAACTGCTTGTAGAATTCAGTTACAAGCACGTAGACTGTAAGGAAGTCCTACTTCGAGACTGTGTGTATGTATATATATATATATATATATATATATATATATATATATATATATATATATATATATTATTGCGACTAACAGAATTACCCTTTGTATTATTGGGTGAATACATTTAATTTCTTATCTTTATTTCTTGCGTTTGTCATTCATTGGAGACCGAATTTCATCTTGGAATCCACAACATATAAAAATGAAACTAGCCGCCGTCTAAATGTAAGTCTTTAATAAAATTAAAAATCTGTAATTTTGGGTGTGACAATGAAATCAGTTATAGCTGATCGTGTAATTGGAGGAAACAATAGTCATCAGTCCCTGTGGAATGAAGTAGAAATACTAGAGAGAGAGGAATACTAGAGAGTCGGAAATCTAAAACAATCAGCGTATAGGATAGACTCTAAGGAGCTCCTTAGTAGCACGACTATAGAAATAAATATGGGAGCAATTAGTAAATAAAATGAAGAGGTATCAAGACTTTAACAACAGCAGCTACAGTAAAAGATGAAGCTCCGGTGAGTGCAGTCAAGCATGACAACAGAGGCAGATAGGTTAGGTTTAAGACTCTTTTCAGAATTGTCTCACAATTATAATTAATATGATAACTGCTCATCACAGAAATTCAGAGACCCTTTCACTGATTTCTGTTTATATTTAAATGTATTTAACAACACACAAAATACATTTTTCTGTTGTTTTTAAACTGTAACATAATTTCCATTCACTTAAGTAGGGTTTAGTTAGTTCGTTGTTCCTCTGCTCTAGAACAGTGTTTCCCGTAGCCCTAGGGTTCCACGAGAAACACTGATAAATACGCTAATACCCTTTTGAATAATCTTTGTTTAATTTTGTATTCGTAATTATTGTTTGAAAATTTCTTGATTATTATAATAGAAGCTTCAACCTCTTATATTCTTTAAAATTATAATTACCACAGAGAATGTATTTACCGTAGTTTATAAGGCGGCATTTGAATCCGCCATCACTGGTTAGAGGATAGGACCTCTATGTGGCGGATATAGTGTAGGACCGTCTATGTGGCGGATATATGTGTACAGGACGCATGCGCGGTGTTCATTTACTCTGTTTATGGGGGTGAACTACGATAAAATATATAGATATTAATAATGGTATATAATATGTATTATGCAGAGGGTCCCTGGGACATGAAAACTACTTCAAGGGTTCCACAAGAGCTAAAAGGTTGGGAAACGCTGGTCTAGAAGATCTCTTCCTTTGAAATATTTCTTATCGGTAAACGTCTACCTCGAGGTCACATGATCGGTTTTAATGGGTGACCAGAAAAATATAATAATGAAAAATCCATGACCTACCTCTTCTCTACCTTGTTACTTGTTGTAGCATGCAAATACGAAGACCTTTGTCAAACTATTTTCCTGTAAAGATATAGCATTGATACGAAGTGATTCCACGCAGTCGTAGTGCATTTTTCTGTATCTTTAAATTGAATTATAAACCAGATAGAGTAACGGAACATATAATAGTATGAACGTAAAGACTCTGAAAATACTTTGCAAATGGAAAATTTCTCACTTCAAAGCAACGATTGCTTGCTGCGTGGTATTAGCAACATGGGTTGTTTGTCCAAGCTTCAGGTAATAAGGAAATATATCTTTTGAATCCCGCCAAGCAAACATTTTCTCTCCACTATGTTCTGTTGTGATTGAAATGTGATGTTCTATTGCATTTCGTCATAATTTTCTTCATTTTTTTTTTATTCTCGTAATAAACTAATTTGTTACCAACTGTTACTGTCTTATCCAATAAGTGTTTTCATTTTCTTTTCGTTTTCTTTTTTATTCTATTTCATTTATTTTTTGCTCATGTATTTTGTTACACAAGAAGGTGGCACTACTTAAATAATCTGATCCCCTCGTTAAAATATTGATGGAATGGGGGAGTATTCATTTTTGTGCATTAGCATTCATTTGAATACGGCATTCACTATGCGTCATAGATAACTGCGTACTACTGATTCTGTCCATTTTCTCTATTGCTAATAGTGCGCAGTTTTCAATGACGTGTGCATAGATTCAACCATGGCATTTTAAAATCGAAACACAATACAGAAAACGTGACTGGAGGAATGTTTAATAAATCTACCAAAATTATTCAGTTAATATGAATTTTTTAAACGAGGGGACCAGTCAATTTAAATAGTACCAAGAAGTTAGGTATTTAATGTGACCGATGCTAATTTGCAAATTTCATCTGAAAACCATTTTCGAAAAGTATGATTTCTTTCCGATTTTTTATAACGGTAAACCAGCAGGTCGATAGTTTAAATTTTAACATAATCACCTTTCTTTTCAGTGACATGAACCTAAAACTTTATCCACCCATTTCTTACATAAACCGAGCATCATATGGAAGAAATTTCATGCCAGAATTAAGTCAATGAATTAGTCTACTTCAAATAACGTTATAAGATTTTCTTAAGAATTGGAAAAAAAGATTGTGCTCAGACTTTTTGCGTGAATATAATTTGATTAATAGCATTAATTTCATAATTCTTTTAATTGCATAATTTTCTTAATTACACTAAACTTAGCATTCAAGGCTTTGATAAAATAAAAAGATATGAAATTATTTTGTAGAGTGTCTGCTAAAATCGTCTCATGTTTTAAATAAATTATGTTTTGCAATAAAAGTTGTAAATGGAAAATCCCACTAATTGTATCAATCAGTAAATCATATAACCCAAATTTCGCAATACAATTTTGAGGTAGTTTTTCAGATAGGTGTCAAGCTGCATTATTTTTAAATCTTTAGTGAATGGTGATGACCAACGTCTATGATAAACAGAATAATTAAAATTGTTCATCCAACGGGTAAATTTATGTATATCTAACATGTTTCTTTCTTTCTTAATTCTTAAATTGTTGTTTTTTCAATATACGAAATACTTTTTCCTCTGGAAGCCAATGTACAGATGATGAGATGGTGTTGCGGGGGGGGGGGTTATGCTGATGAAATAGGTATTTATAGTTGGAATGTTCAACCACCCCCGCGAAGGTTGCATGCGGCACAAGGCCGTGTTTAATGTGGGTTCTCCGAGCCCGTAGGCTCGGCCAAAAATGCCCATGGAACCTGCATAAACAGAATCGGGTTGTTCAACCTCCCCGAACGCGGTTCCTCTCTGCTCAGAGGCAGAGTTCGACATGCCATCCGAAAAGGTATTTGTAGTTGGGAAAAGAATGAATCAACAGCCTATATTAAGTGTTCCCAGAAATTTGACTCAAATTAGACCTCTTCAAAACAGAAAATATGATCTGGAATGTGAATGAAAATGATGGTACCTACTCTGAATACATAATAAAAATTCAGGGTGTGGACCTAGTAGCCTAGGCACTTCAGATACCTTGGCGTGTGGTAAAGTGTAGGAGAAAAAGAAATTGAACATAGACTATGCTCTGCCAGAGGTAACTTCGCCTAATATGGCAAATTTCTAAAAAAACAAAACATCAACCTGAAAATCCGATTCATGTTCTTATATAGCCTGGTCAGTGCGAGACATTCATGTGGATCTCATGTATGTCACCAAACCCGTTTAGAAGTATCTAAAATGTCAGCTGTATACAAACGCTTCTTAAGATCAATGGTTAAAAAAATCTTTGAACGACGAATCTTAAGATTCTTGCCAAAGATCGTATTTGAATATGAACTGTCACTCAGGATTCACCAATAAAGAAATGTACCAAATAACAGAAACTACATCATTTGAAGACTATCAACAGCAGGAAAACCTAAATTGTATACCAGCTGTAACTCGAAAAGAAAGGAATGACATGATGAAGATGTTAATATTCGACACTACGCTAAAAAGCTAGGAAAGAAACTCCCATCAGTACTGGAAAGAGCGATAACAGGACTTAAGAAACCTGTTTTCCTGAATGATTGTTTGAAGAGAAAAATTATAGAAATTTCAATCAAAAGTAGTTCTGGCCGCTTGGTCAATGAATGCCGAATGTTTTCTTTTAAGGAAACGACTATTATTACCATTCTGGTTCATCTTAACGTCGCTGTCTTTTTTTTTTTTTTTTTTTTCATTGGCTCAAAAATGTGGCATTTCAGCATTACCATTTGCAAGAGAAAACGAGACTGGATAATCAGATTGGTGAACCTAAACTGATATGAAAGCAATGTAAATAGAATTAAAACAATTTACGTTGTGAATTGAGAATAAAAGTGTTAAAAATTCCGAGGAGGTTACGACATACGATATCTGAAGAAGCTAGAAGATATGACGACTCAAACTTTGTCCGTATACCAAGATAATTACTGTCTGAATAAGAAACCATATAGGGATAACTCTACATTGAGAAAAATGGCACAAAAATTAACTATCACTAGGAAAAAAAAAAACATTTTTATATATTTTTCTATATTTTGTTTTCATTTAGAAGAATTGCTAGGATGAAAAAGAGACTAAGAGGAGTAACAGCCATCATTCTAGGGAGATAATACTTCAAAACACACTGTGGAACGTGTCCGTAGTCACAAATTAAGACGTTTTGGTTATTATCCATTAATGGTTTAAATATGCCTTAAGGATCATCTTAGAAAACGAGTAGACAGAAAGAAGAGAAAATAAAAATAAAAAATCGCATATTAAATTTAAAATACCTCACTTGTTTAAAATAACTCATGCCGGTTATTTTTCCAATTGAATAAAATAATTTATCACACCAGGTAACTATCATTTTAGTTTTATAGTTTTCAATAAAATAAAAGATTTTTTTTGAAAATGTTTCTGCAATTTTTGCTTTTAAAATTTTCTTCCATTTTTCGCGACATTCTGTTTTCTTTGGCATCATCTTTATTTGTTTAATTACTTATTTATTTCTGTGTTTATTTCTTGATATTAAGTAAACTTTTAAGGGTTTGTGTAAGTTGGAAACTGAAACAGTCTATTCTACAGTGACTTGTTTGAAGATAAATTTAATTATCAACTTCTTATTTTATTTCAAAATATTTTCATTAAAATTTAAAACTGTCACATGACTATTGCTTTCGATTTTACCTTACCTTGTCTTCTCATTTCTTGCTTTTACACTTTGTTCTTTTTTCTCTTTCTTGTTTCATCGCTGTCTCTGTTCGTTGATTTCTCTCTCTTTTTTTCTTTCTTGGTTTTTCGTCGTCCCTGTTAATTGATTTCTTTCTTTTTTTCCTATCTTGGCTCCTCGTCGTCTCTGTCCTCTGATTTCTTTCTTTCTTTCTTTCTTTCTTTGCCATGTAAGTTGCGCCAGACATAAGCGTATTTCCATCGGCGCCTGTGGTCATTATTCGGTCCCAAGTAAAACCTCAAGATTTCAAATACTAATTTTCAAAATAGCCAAGTTCTAAGCACTTGGAAGACTGAAACCCCACAATCTTCTTATCCGAATCTCTTTCTCTCCGCCGTGTAGCCGTGTGCTGGAATAAAATTTGCATTATGAATATTTATTTTTATTTATTTGTCAATTTAATTATTCCTTTCGCTTCTTGTCCCTTCTTTGTTTAACACTTTCTTTCCTTAATAAATATTTTCTTTCTTATTTTCGTCTGTTGTGATACGTCGAATTCTTTTGAAACCTCGCCAGAGTAGACGGTACTCTCCACAATACTCGACTGATCTTGACTTTGTCGATGATGTTACATTGAGAAATGAATGCATCAAGGATGGAGAATAGGTAGGTCTCGTAGGTCTCTATTGCAACGCAAGACAAAATATATCACATACCATCCGAGGTGAAGTCACTCAATAATCCATCCACCAAAAGAGTTGGGCTTTGCATATCTTGGATCTCACATAATATTAGGTCGGTGCAAAAATAATTTCGTTTTCTCACATAGTAACATATGTTAGAAAACGAAATTATTTTTACACCAACCTAATAGATTAAAAATAAATAAATAAAGCTTCAACACCCGCAAAACTCTTGCATGGAATGCGTGTAACGAACTTTACAAGATTTGGCGCTGAAAATCTTCCATCCTGCTTAAAAGCACAAACCTTTCGAACATTGATTGAACCAGGCATACTGTATGGATCTGAAACTTGGAAATTATCTGCTCGTCTTCAAAGACAACTGGATGGAGCATATACAAATCTACTTAGTAAAATCCAGAACATTAGTTAGAGATCCCATGCAACGCTTAACACAATTTACGGAGAACTGAGCCCAATCTCTCTTAAGCTTAAACAAATAGGTTACAGTTTGCCGGCCAATGCCATCGAGCAGACAGGGGAATTTTCTCATTCTTACTCTCATGGCATCCTTCCTCTCACGTAAATTCACTTTCCTAGGCATCATAGCTCTTGACTCAGATTTGGACATTGGGAATAGCAATGTAGGATCGAAAAGTGTGGAAAGACATTGTCAATGGAGTTCCGACTAGCCATAGGGAGGTCGAAGGAAGAGGATGATGATGATGATAATGAAGTTTTTCTTCCTTTCAATCTTTTTTTTCTTTCTTCTATTCTTTGTATATTTTTTTTCTTTTAATCTTTTGTTTTACTTTCGATCGCTTTTTCTCTCCGGATTTTTTGTGACTTTCTTTTTATTATTTCTCTCTTTCCTATTTAATAAAAATTCTGCAATTAATTTCTTTTCATCCATTATTTAGAACATCATTCATCACTAGAGAGAGTAGAAAGTCCTATCGTTTCGCCTACACCTAATCAATCCTTTTTCTCTCCTAAGTTCAGAAAGACACACTTAATGTCACATCATGAAAATTTAATTGCGTTTGCATTGCTATGTGCTTAATCAGTGATTGGCCTCATAAACACGACCGACATGATTTTGTTTTCTCAGGACTGAATACAAAGAGAATGTTTTACTTGGCTTTCCTTTTCTCTTATTACTGATTCCTCTTATGTCCATATTTCCTCTCTTTCTGCCAATCATTGCCCTCACTAACATTTTCAGTGTATGGTTTTGCATCACTCTTGATCCACCTATCTACTCTTAATATTCTTCCTTTCTTTTTCTTGATTAAAGTACACATTCTCTCACTTCCTCCTTTTTCTATTTATCCATATCTCTCTTTGCTATACACTTTCGCATGTTAAAGGGATTATCTAAGCGTAGTGGCCGATCACTGGCCGATCTTTCTATGCGTTGCTTAGATATGGCACAAGGCCGAAAATGTAGAGCATTCAGTAAGGATCGACCTCACTATTGAGTCGTAATTGATCTAACAACACTAGCTTACTAACGACTATACCACCTCGGAGTGTCCATCTCATATGATAAGATATTCACTCCTGCTAAAGAATTGCTAGTGATTATGATTTTCATTAGTTGCTCTTATTGCCTTGCCTTGACTAAGGTAAGAAAACATCAAAACAATACAGCTATAGTAGAGTTATGGCTTCCAATTTATTATTTTGACTTTTTCAATTGGTTGATTCTGACTGAACACCGTAACAATGTGACTTTTCAAACAGACTAAATATACTATGCATAGACTGAAATATTAGGTTGGTGCAAAAATAATGACGTAATAATGTCGGTTTTTGACGTTAAAACGTCAAAAAACGACATTATTACGTCATTATTTTTGCACCAACCTAATATAATCCCACACGGGATATGCGACTGATTCTCTGGGGGTGCTTTTATATTGCGTTATTATGCCAGTCTATGACAAGAAAAGATCTGATTCAAAGATAATGTTACCAAAGCTGTGGCGCAAAATATTTACTGCTGATGTCTATTCTTATTGGGCCCTCTTATTGTGTTCTTGTAACAGACTAAGCATCACTATATATATATATATATATATATATATATATATATATATACATACATACACACAAGTATGTGTATATATATATATATATGCACACAAGTATATGGAATGAATTCCAATAACCAACAATTACTATTCTTAAAAGAGTGCTCAATACAAAGTAGAGCAGATATAATTATTTATTTAAAAATAATTATAACATAAATATGTTATAAAATCACTACAAAAATAGCAATTTTGTTTCAACATCTTCGGTGTCTTATCAAGTGATGACGTTGAATGTAAAACCTTACATTCAACGTCATCACTTGATAAGACACCGAGGGTGTTGAAACAAAATGGCTATTTTTGTAGTGATTTTATAACATATTTATGTTATAATTTTTTTTAAATAAATAAGTATATATATATATATATATATATATATTCTAGATTGATGACTAAATTCAAATCAAGCAATTAGTTTTGCAACTTCTTTAAGATTTAAGGCAAAAAAATTAATTGTGGCTTTTCGGGAATATCTATAAATGATGAATAGTCTAATATGAAAATTATCAAGAAACTATTAGATATCAATATTATCGGGTTATACCTGCTGTGGACGATACGCTAGAGTGATCGTGTACCATATTAGACGAAGCGTTAACAATATCTACGCTGGGTGCTTGCGCAGTGTGTAAGATAGCAATCTAGTTTTCAATACCATTAACATATGCGTTTAGTTTCTGAGGGTTTATCCTATAGCCTTATGTCAGTCTCTCCAAGATTCATAAAAATCTATATTCTTCGTCTTCTCATTTTATTCTTTGCCTTTTAACATTTCGAATAATGTTTTCATTTTTTTTTTCTTGTAAGTCATTACTTTTAACCAAAAGTTCCTAGTAGCAATCAAAGCTTACATTTTATCGAATTCCTTTTTGTTGTTGTTGTTGTGAATCTACTTCTTTAACAATCAATAAGAATGCACAAACAGCTCTTCAGAATGTTCTAGGCTACAGCATATCCTGTCGCCTTTGCGAGCGAGGGTAACTCATAGACACTGATACGTTTTCTGCTTATTAGCGATGCAAGCTGCCCTCTCGATGCGAAGTCGTGGTTAAGTGGCCAGATTTCTTTCTTGAATTGGAAACTCAGATCAATATTCATGTAAATTCTATACACAAAACAATTTCGCTATGCTTTTAGGAAATTATATCTGTAAAAGGCACAGATTTACTTCTTTTTTTAATATCCATTGCTCTTCACAACTATCGTTCCAATCATATTTCTCAACATGCTCGTTTCTTATTTGAATAATTTAACCCATCAAACTACTGTTGCATTTCTTTATTTTCATATTTAAAAATCAGAAAAAAAATTTTCTTTCTCCTTAGTAACAAGTTTGGTATGTGTAAAATATATATTTCTTTTCTGTTTTTTTTTTTTTTTTAAACTTAAACTGAATATACACTCCGTTATTGGCTTTAGTGAAATAAAAAAAATAAAAAATATATTGCATCAGCAAACAGAACTGCCAAATAAACGAACGACTGATTTGAGCATTAGATGTTTGTGTTTGCAAAATTGAACAGCTGCAAATGACAACGATTGGCTGTCAAATCGTGGTTCTTGATCCAAATCGGCTAATCATGAAGACAAAAATCATTTGTTTTCCAGATCATTTGCAGATTAAGACAATCTGCTGATTTCTATTAATCCTTAATGGCTTTAAATTTTTTATACGTTTATCCGGTTCGTCGTGTTGTTATTCCTGATTTAACATTTTTTTTTTTTTTTTTTTTTTTGCAAAAGAAATATCGAAGAGACGGTGGTTACCTTATTAATCTCAAAAGTTATTAATAGGTTCGTTCTTTAGTGAGGACACTTACAAATGCAGCCTATACGAAAAGCAACTAGCCACATTTCAGGAAAGAATATATGAAAATAATATTCTTTCGACTGTATACCAGTAGGCTACTAGCTAATATCTAAACATGTTCTTATTCGCTTATGCACCGTTTCCCTTCAGTGTGTTGTCGATCATGGCTCTCCACAATTTCTTATCTCTCCTACTGGAAGCAACGTTTCTATTTTTAGTATGCCTCCCACTCTTTGTTTTCCTATTCATCTACACAAACTGATTTGGTAGGCTACTAGCTGTTTTCATCTGCCTCTTTAGTCTTCAGTATATCCTGAGAGTATCAAAATTTTCAAGGCCTCTTCCTTTATTATATATCCGCGGCATTTCAGCTGTCGGTTTCTGATTCTAAGTAGAAGGGTCCTGTAGGCATTTTCATATACTCGGTCCTTGAGGTTTTCGGGATCTTTCTAACAAACCACATCAGTTGCATCATGACTTCTCATCTATGAGGTAACTTTCCAGAATTCGCTGCCATATGCGAGCATTGATATGGAATCCGGGTTCAGTGCACCCTTATCTGTGTTCCTTGAATGTTAACATGAGACAAAAAATTGTTATCTAAACACATCTATCTAAAGTGTGTTAAAAGAAGGATCAAGGTTTCTTCATAAACTATTTTTCGTGAACTACAGAGTCTCTATTACCTCCATTGATGAACACTTGTACCTTGCCTTAGTCTAGTAAATATGGAAAAGAAAGAAAAACGGTTGAAGGATGTCGACAAAATAAGTGTAAAAAAATGAGTCAGAAATATCGTGAATAGAAGCATCATTAACATCATTATTTCCTTCAGGTTTTAGATAGGTGCAGCTACCAACATAATGGTAATATTAGCAGTTTTCTTAAAAGGAAATATTCGGCATTCATTGTCAGAATGGCCAGTACTGCTTTCAGTTGAAATTTATAAAAAAATCTTTCTCTTAAAACGATTTCTCAAATCCAGTAACTGTTATAGCTCTTTCCAATATTAACGGGGGGTTTCTTTCCTAGCCGTTTACTTGAAGTCATGTGAAACGTGAGTCTCATGATTATCTGTTTATATTTCTGAGATGAGGTATTATGTACACTATTTACATTATTCGGATTATTGCCCTCATTTTTTCCGCCATATTTATTAGAACGTTTCGGCCGTTGTACGCTCCGGCCTTCTTCAGGTGGCTGGAATGCCGAACTGATCCCTTTATTTCGCTTACTGGGGTAGACTGTTCTAGTTCCACGTGCCATGATTATGTTATTATTTTCTTTTTGGTTTATATGTGTTATCCATTTTAGGTTTTGCTGCTGTTGGTAGTCCTCAATTTATGTGGTTTCTCTTACCGTTTATATTCGGGTATAGTGCGAGTTTTTGTATGATCAGTTTTGGGCGCAAAAAATAGGAGGATGCATTATACAGAAGTAAATATTTCTTTGATGGCAAAAAAATCCATGTCGAAAATGTTCAGCGGGCGCTTTGTAACTGAAATCGGCATATACACGTGTGTATACGATATTTGGTAGAGTTTTTTGTGATTTTTACCTTATATAATGTAATTAGGCATATCTTACCTGTAAACCATCATTAGAATATTTGAGAAAAAGAGCTTACTTACTTATAAGATTAGATATTTCATAATCTTTCCTGATTGTCATTGTAATGTACTCATAACGTATACACGAACGAAATCAACTATTTTTTCCCTTCTTTTAATTGTGAGTCCTGAATTTGTAGTATGCTTATTAGCGGAAGTAGAAGTTATGATAATATATTATAATAATATTATCAGGATTCCTATTAGTAACAGGTTAATTATTTGGCACGTCCTGGGTATGAAGGTCAACTACATCCAGCAGCAAATGAGAGGTTTTGAGTAGCGCGGAACTACTGTTTAATTGCTGTTGGTACCAGGTAACCTGCACGGAATTTTTAACCCTTTTATTCTCAATTCACAGTGTAAATTGCTTTAATTCTATTTACATTGCTTCCATATCAGTTTAGGTTCACCAATCTGATTCACCCTGACCCACGTTGGTAGCAACTATTAGGGTCCCAGAAAATAGTTAACCCCCGAAACATTATGAAAGTATGAAAATACATTTTTATAGTAAATACACCAGCAGTAGATTTTCATTGTTAAAAAAATTACCGCAATACATTTTTGAAAACGAAAACAAAAACAAAAAAAATCGTAATGCTGGAAATATAGCCAAAAAGTACTCATGATAATAATAGTGATGATAGAAATTAAGATAATGGTGTTTGTAGTAGTTTTAGTGCTAGTCGATGCAATAGTACTGAGGTCGTAATAGTAGCTGTAGTTGTATCACACTTAATGGCGGAAGTACTTTTGCATGTAATGATTATTATGATAGTAGCAGCTCTAGTACTTCTTTCAACGATGATGGCGGACGTATAATTCCAATAAAATTAATTAAACGTTTTCATTAAAATATCTTAAATAAATCTGCTTATTTGCTGTTATTTGTTGACAATTTGAGCAAATCATTTTTATTCTCTATTTTCTGAAATCTTTTTTCTTCAAGCTGTTATCTCTAAAAACTTCTTTTGCTTTCTCTTTCTTCTGAGGCCTCTATTAAATCAAGTTCATCCATCAGAAATTCGATCAGTGATCTGATATTCCCTCCACCAACGGATCGTTCTGCTGATTTCAAAATGCACATTCCCTCTGCTTTATCGTATTTTGTTTTACTTTATATGCAGGATCTTCAACACTTCAACCGACCCAACGCGGACAGAGATCACATCTTTTCTATTCTCCAATTTGATCAAGATTGATTTCTCTTTCCATCTCTATTAATCTAACGTCTCTTTCATTTTCTCCTTCGTCTCTCTATATATTTCTTTTTCTTTCTCTCTCTCATTACCTATCAATCTAACTTCTTTTTACCTACCTATATCCCTACATTTCTCTCTCTAACCTTTATTTTACCTACCTATATCTCTGCATTTCTCTCCCTCTCCCTTTTATATATATATATGGTCTGTCTTACAATTTATCAATCGATTTACCTTCCTCTATTTTTCCCCCGCTGTTTTCCACTGTATTTATTTTTAAGTTTCTTGTTATCCTCCCTCTCTCTCTCTCTCTATATATATATATATATATACACGCCAGTCTCTTTTCTAACTAACTGTCTTGTCTTATACATCTATATATTTCAACTTTTGTAAAAACCGAATGTGAATATTTTTATTTCTTTTTAAATTTTACCTTTGATCTTTCCACCTCGTGCTTTCTTTCCTTCTTATATTTAGTTTCTTTTCTCCTTTTTCCGGGTATTAACTTAAATAATTTCCTCGTTTAAAAAAAAAAAAACGACAAAAAGAAACACCGATCTCTCCATTTGGAATTTCTCGTAACCTTCAACATTTTGCCCTTTGATTCATTTCTCTTTATCATTCATCTAAATTATTTTTATAAAATTAAAACAAATATTCTATCACATCACTCTTTGAATAATTATTCTATCACAGCACTCTTTGAATAATTTCCAGTGGCATCTGCGTTAGTCAGAGTTTTTTATGCCAATTTTAATCGCTGATGTTTGATTTCCTGCAGAGGTGTATGAGACATTTTTTGTGCCTTGGAAAATTCACCATTTACACTCTTAACCGCTGACATCATTTTCAGGAGTTGGCTTAAACTATGTTGAGAAAAATGCCAACATTTTCGGTTTAAAACTAGGCGGGACATTACGAAAATCTGTTAACCATAATTCCTTATAAGAACACGATAAGTATTTTTCTGATAATTGTTCTTTTTTATTGCAATTCTATTATTCCACGTGTATTTTTTCCTATCATTAAGTGAATAATAAACATCCTACAAAATTTCATGTCGTATAATTAGTTTGAAGAATTACTAGTCGGAAATTACTAATCACGATAAAGCTAATATATCTAATACTTGAAATTAACAACAGTTAATAGGAGTAAAATTAAAGTAAGAACTAATATATTTTTGTGCTTGACTGATGTCGTTTAATTAAGATTTAGTTACTTCAGATGTAAAGCAATGCTATTTTTGTGTACAGAAGAATGACAAAAAAAAATCTTGATTTACACTTCTTACTTCAATGTCGTAGAACAATATCTCAACAACACATAACCCGAAACAAAATCAAATTAAGCATTTCTAATAACGACAATGTTAATAGTAATATTAACCATTACATTATAGATTGCTCATGCAGCTAGTGCTGGTGACGATTGAATACCATTTTTTATATTGATCTGAGAACGCGGTTTATACAGCTGACAGTTTTCATGTTTATAACGAGTTTGATGCCATGAATTTTATCCATATGAAATTCTCTTTATCTTACGACTTAGTGTTACTAAGGTAAAATCGAAATGAAAGTCGAGTCAAAGAATTAATATAAAGGTATTTTTATGCAAGAATTTCGAGTAACTTCTCATAAGCACATTTCACATCCTACGAATGGCTTTATCTATGTGAAGTTCTTTGTGAAGGATTGGACAACCCAGAGACAAACAAGAAAATGATTAATTTATTTTCTGATGTCACGAGTGGCGACTTAAAAATAAAATTTCAACAACAAACATCATAAGATTATTCCGTTTTATTACGATTACGTATAAACAAACAATATAAATAAAACCAAAGAAAATCAAACCAAAAAATAATAACAATAAAACTGTCCAAACTAAGAAAATTTGAGACATTATTAAGTGGTTATCTATTTACACACGATGTTACTACATTAAAGTATTATATTAGTATATTAAAATCCTACTATACTAAACGAAGTTGATCTGATAGGTTATTTCTTGTTCTTGATAAATCTATGTCACTATTTTTGTATATTATGTTTAAATAAGTGTGAAAATGTCTAAAATCAATTGCAATCTCGTAATATGGAACTGGATACATTACCAAACCTAGATGCCGCCCTGTAGATTTTAGAAGCATATCAGCACACCAGTGTGACACCTACTAAGGAGAGATCATATAACTCTACTAATGTCCAGGATGATTCATCAGCTAAGCGTAGTTTTTTTTTTCTGTGATAATATATCTTTTATTAACCTTTGCTAAATCTAGCCGAAGCCACGATCATGCATATGATATATATATATATATATATCATGGTTCGGACTGTTATACTCACCTTCTTTGCCATATTAACAACTTTTCGGCCGTTGTACGCTTCGTCCTTCTTCATTTGATTCCGTAGATAGTTCTAATTCCACGTGCCATACTTCTTCTGGGTGTCTAAGTTATTTCCCTTTAACTCAACTTTCCAAGTTTGTTCTTGAACTTACAAATCTTTGGGGTTTTTCACTGGATCTAACCAACGTCTTTAACCACTGGGACATGTGTCCTTGAGGATGTATGTGTATAAATTTTTGGGACTTATAAACCTCATGTCTCGCTGGGTTTTTTCTGTTAATGTTAATGTATTTCTTTACCAGGGTTTATATTGCAATTTTTGTTGTCCTTTATTGCTTTTCTTTAGTATTTCTTATTACTGGTTCCTATATTCTATTCATATCTATACTTGGTCGGCTCAGGATATTATTTATGACATAGCATATGTACTGATGTCTTAAGATTTCGTATTTTCCGGTGATGTTTTATGTCTATTATTTCAAACTCATCCTACATGGGGCTGTGACCACCACCCTTTTCTCTCCATATGTGTTCAGCTACGCCTGATTTTTCTGTATCCCATTGCGTTACTGTTTTACGATGTTTTGTCAGTCTTATCTTAACGGGGCGTGTTTCTACTGTCTTTCCTACCACAGCTTCACGGGATAGCGTATACACAGTGCTTAATGTTCTTCTTTAAGGGGGGGGTTACTCGGAAGAGGTGTCTGCGAAGTGTTCAACCACTTTTGAAGATTGTTCTGATGTTTTAGGTACCACAGATCCTTTGTATTTTCTCTGTTAAATCCTTCACATAGGCGTGTTGTTTTCTGAGTGCCGTTAACCTCTTTTACAATTCTATTACAGTTCGTTGGAGCTCCTAACATGCTCCCAGGGTAGTTATTATATTGAAAGGTACTGCTTATACCATTTCTTATTAGTATGTTTTTGGGCCGTCACTTATGAATTTTGCTCAATGTTGGACGATCCCGTTCTTTGCACTATGGATGGTGGGAGTGGAATTTGAGTTATTGTCCAGTGAATGATGACTTGCGGTATACGGATGTCTTGAACTCCTGCACTGCTCGAGATATTACTATTTCCAGGAGGGCGAATTTGTTGTTTTCTCGCTCCATTGTGAACAGTATCGATGATCTTATTGAGATCTCTGGGACCAGTAATTACTAGACGTCCTTCTAGTATGAGTATGGCCAGAGTATGAAGGTGTCGTTACGTATCTCAACCATAGGGTCTTAGTGGTGTTGATTCTAATGGCATTTACTCAAAGTATTCCATATATAAGTTTGCCATTACTGGTGATAATGGCGAGCCCATTGCTAAACCCTCGCGTTCTATTTCATATTTCTCGCGTACGTAAGCCAATAGATACTGTTTTAAAAGTAAATGAAGCATCTACTGAAATACGGGTATCCACTAAATGTTACTATGATCTTTATATATAATATATATATGTAAAATTGTGTATTTGGGCAGCAACTCCACTTTTATGCTAGTTTCATTAAAAGCGTCTGACAAAGTCCTGTAGTTAAATTTTTATATATTTTTTCATGCGTCCTTATATTTCTTTTTAGGACAATATATATATATATTATTTTGCATTTAAATTAATATAGAGTTTGTTTTATGCATTTATCTAGAGTTATACGAATGTTTTATTTTCCAAACACGGTCTGCATATTCTAGCGTGTTCATAGTCGATATTATTGAATGTTTTCTTTTGAATAATGGTTCCATTAATTTAGCCTATTTTTACGTGTAGATGAGGACATTATATTCGTGTAGATCTAGCGGGTATATTTGGTAGGTCTCTGTATTTGTGTGTGTATAATGTGTGTGTATATATATATATATATATATATATATACTTTGAAAACTTAGTGCCGGGTCCATCAGACCAAAACAAGGACAAAGATTATTATAAACATATTTCTGCAAATTTTTTTGAGTTATTAAAGGAAGAAGAAATCCAATCTTTCTATTCCATGCTAGACAACGTCAAAGCACATTGCAAATTACAAGAAGTCATAATAATCATGGGAGACCTGAACGCCACGGAGAGGGCATGGAATATAGACAATTTCAAACTAGGAACACGCAACAATCATGGAGAAAAAGGGGTCCAATGGTGCACAGCTAATGATCAAATAATGAGTCAACACGTGATTCCAGGAACCTCCAAGACGATTATGGGCATGGAGAGGCCCAGCAGGCGAAACTAAAAACAAAATTGACTGCATAACTATCAACAAAAGATTCATGAATGCAATGGTTCACTGCAAAACCTTCTCAAGTGCCGACAGCAGAAGCGACCAACGCCCTCTTATATGTAAACTAAGAGTGAAACTCCGGAAACTGAGTGACGTAAAAACTGATGGAAAAATATATGGAGAGTGTGAAAAGAAGATACGAGCTACAAAATGTAAATTGAAACTTGAAGTGTGACGCACTAAGATGGGGCTTTAGGGACGTCGAAAACGGTATTATCCCAAAGAAGAATTGATGAAGAAGAAAAAAACGAATGGATCCCTGATGAGATTCTTGAAATGATGCAAAGGAGACAGAAAACTCTGCTAAACGACATACAGAAAATTATACAAAATAATGACCAAATGCAGGCAGGCTAAGAAGTGGGGCTAAAGAAAAATGTGCAGAAATAGAGAGATTGAGTACCACAGACAAAGGAGATATGAATAACAAATAAGAGAACAAACAGAACAGAAGTCTTCCTCGTCAAGAAAATGCATAAAACCCAAGAATGGAACGATATTATTATATTATTCTTCGGCGCTGAAACGAACATATTGGAGAACTTTTCCACGACGAAAGAGAACAACTGGCAATTGATGACGGGTCTGAAATTCTAAAAACTGATGTAGATGCGGCACCGGCCAAACTGAACAGAAAACAAGGCGTCAGGGCCAGACGGAATTGTAACAGCGATGTTGACACCCTTAGATGATTTTTCGCATAGACAAGATCACAGAAATAATAAATGAAATCTACAACAGTGGAGATATACTGGAAGATGTAAGCAGATCTATTTTCATAGCGCTGCCTAAGAAACCAGGCGCAAACGAATGTTAACTCCACCGAATAATCAACCTAATAAGCCACATAACAAAACTCATCATCCGTATTCTGATGGATAGATTTCACAGCAGATTCATGCCAGATATTGGACAAGAAAAGTGCGGGTTTGTCAAAGACATCGGAAGAAGGAACGTCATATCCGTACTCAGAATGTTGTCAGAAAGAACATTACAAATAAAGAAGAATGTGTACCTGTGTTTTATAGACTACGCAAAGGCATTCGATATAATACACCACAAAGATCTGTTAAAGTTGTTCAACAACCTTGACAAATTCGGGAAAGATATTAGAAAAATCAAAAACTTCTGCTGGCAGAATATCTCTAGCATAAAGTTAAAAAAATTAGATTCAGCAGATATACAAAAATAAAAAAAAGGTCGTAAGACAAGAATGTGTTTTCTCACCGGATTTATTCAACCTATACAGCAAGGCAATTCTGAGAGAATTGAAAATCCTACCAGCATTCATCATTGGCGGTCATAATCTTAACAAAATAAGATACACAGATGACAGAATGTTGATATCAGACACGGAAACGAAACTACAAAATCTCCTACAGAAGGTAGCAAAGTAGAGCGTGAAGGGACTAATAATAAATTTCAGGAAGAAAGTTTGCTTGGTCATCAGTGAAAAGATGAGCCCGAATTTCGAGTTATAGGTCGGGGACACTAAAATCAAGCAGGTACGGAAATTTAAATATCTGGGAAGTTTTATGGTAGAGGGCGGTAAGTGTGACACTGAGATACGAAGATGTATTCTGATGGTCTAAGAAGAATTCCAAAAGCTAGGCAGAGAATTACGAGACAGGAGGGTTTCTTTGGTAACAAAGAAAAGAGTACTGAACTGCTACGTGATATATGTCTTCCTTTACGGCAGCGAATGCTGGCCGATCTACTCAAAGATGCAGAAACGACCCGAGGCAACAGAGGTATAGTTCTACAGAAGGATGCTTCGGATACCATAGACCGAACATGTGAGCAATGGCAAGCTTTTGGAGAGGATGCAAACAAAGAGGAAACTTATACTTAACATCATAAAGAAGCAACTGAGATTTCTGGGACACGTAATGAGAAAGGAAGGCTTGGAAAATCTGATACTATAAAGGAGGATAGAGGGACAAGGAAGAAAAACGCGTTACATACTTAACGGGCTTAAGCAGAATAGGGTCTGGGAGAAATAACATAAAAGACAAAAATTATTGAGAGCTACAGGGGACAGGAAGTAATGGAGAGACGTGATCGCCTACGTTCTGAAGGAACACGGCACATAAAAGAAGTTTAATATTACGGTAGACACAGATGTACAATACGAAAATCCTTTTACTAACTTTATTCGTGATGGACTAGCTGACATCTAACATGAAAGTTGTATAGTTAAGGGATAACCGGTTCCATGCCTTTCTCAAGCCTCAATCCTTTGGAATTTCATTAATTGGGGCACCTAAAACAATTGATTTATGCAGTAGATATATGTCTATATGGATATCTTACCTTATTTGGTATCAGGAACCCGACCCAAAGTTTGTAAAATTATTTTTGACTTTTTTTAAGTGATATGGTATCTAGTTTTATACAACCCCTCCCCCCACCGTACCTCGTCAATAGGCAGAAAATGAAATCTTCATCAAGTCCCCAAATAGTTCTAAAACCTCGGGACAGATTACGAATCATGGCATTTATATGCTCCTTAGTCCATGATATTTGTAAGTGCAGGATCTTACATGCGAATAGTATTTTAAACAATGTCCCATAAATACTCTATTAAATTAATGTAAAGCGAACGTGACCATATTATTCGTTGAAAGAATTCTGAGCAATTTGAACACGATCAGATACTACATTCTCTTGATGAAATAATTCTTCTTTGCTGGGTTTAAAGGATTTGATAAATAAATGCAAATAGCTACACAGCAGTACAAATAAACAGACAGAAGGACAACTTATTGAAGCAATCAATGGACACAAGCTATGCAACGAGAATTTGTTGGTACATTGCTGGAAATGAGTAAATGTCGCTTTCTTTCGAGGCCCCGTCTCATCACTGACATTCTGCAACCGGGTCGGCAGGGATGAGCGGTCGTGCCTGGACTTTTTTTTTCCCCTTCTTCTTGCTTGTCTGTCTGTCTGTGTCTGTCTCTGGAACGCTATTTTTTCTGTTGTTGTCTTCGTGATTGCCACAGTAATGTTGAAATACCTGAAGTAATTCCCTACTATTTGCAGGGCTCTGAGGCGCGCGGGAAGAGGGGGCGATCTCTATCTCTCCAGAACAAAGAGGGAGCATTTAAACTGTTCCACGGGGATTGCCATCATTATGAAACCTTAATCAACTAACAAGGTGACATTTTGAAAGATAATGGGATATCTGCGAAACCGAACGCTACCATTATCCGAAATCGATTAGAACCCTGAGTCATCGGATCACTCTACAAGTTGCTAGTTCTTAAGTATCCTGTCTCTTAGAATTAACAGGGGCATCCTGCTCGGGTTTGTGTTTTCATATACCACAGAAGGTAAAGAACACGAAATTAATCTGTTGTATATATGTCTGGTTACCATTGTATTGAACATAAATATCAGTTGTTTATTATCACAACTGATCACAATCGTGGTCCGTCACTGCGCTTTTCAGAGTGAGGCCTTATATCAGGCATTTTCAGTAAACATGTGACACAATAGGCCTTGGATCATCAAATGTCACCACTATTTCAGAAGAGTGATCTATCCACCTGGCACCCATAATCATCACCGTCACCTTACCTTGAGAAACTCAGAAGAGTGATCTATCCACCTGGCACCCATAATCATCACCGTCACCTTACCTTGAGAAACTCAGAAGAGTGATCTATCCACCTGGCACCCATAATCATCACCGTCACCTTACCTTGAGAAACTTAACCGATTGACACGCCAGATGTCAGAGCACATATGATGCATATCTGAGCATTTCAATGATATCAATACGTGCTAAAATGGAAGCACGAAAAACAATTTTTTATAACGTTATTTAAATATCGAAAAGTAGAAAAGTTTCTTGTGAAATGCCATCTTGAAAAATGCAAATATATTCACTATGTACAACCCAGGTAATGTAACATACTTACGACAAAGCTAATACTTTAAACTAAAAATAAGATTATAAAAGCCTGGAAAAAAACTTAATTCATTTATATTTTTGTTTTATATTAAGTAAATGATGAACAAATTAAGAAACTACGAATGCAGATATAATTACGATTAGCAACAATTAATTAAGTAATTTTGTGTGATGTCAACGAACATCAGTTGCCACTTTTTTAATTTCAATGAATACGCGTTGTGACTTTCGTAATGTTCGTTGTAGCAGAGACTTTGTAATCGCAGTTAGAACTATATTAACGACGTTGAACAATACTGGTATCAGACGCCTTCAAATAAAAATCGCACTAACAGTACTCGCTGGAGAATACGGGCTCGGAAAGTAAACACCGAATAATGATCCGAATAGAGGAATAGTATAGTGAATAGTATAGATGATAGCGATCCGTATATTAATAGAGGATAGAACAGAAATGGTGATCCGTAGAGTAATAGAGGATAGAATAGAAATGGTGACCAATTAGACGCCACGCTAACGCATGCGTATATATATATATATCCTTTACTAGCACGGGATCAAGCGCACCTCAAGCCAGTGACATTGTTAGTAAACTTGTCTCGCTAGAACAATTACAACTGATTAGTGAGTTCGATCCTGAGTGCTCCATACTTTCGGCCTTGTGCCACATCTGAGCTACGCATGAAAAATCACCATCATATGATCTACATATTCAAAATGGGATCGGCTGTGTTTGCACTCTGGTGATCTATGTTCAAACTACAGTGTCGACAGCGACACTTTATTCCTAATCAATAATAAATAATAGGTAAGAAGTTAACAAATAAGTCCTTAAAATAGCGGCAAATAACTGTATATAAATCTCTACAATTATTCCTACGCAATAACCTCTAGAATATTTTGAAACCGTTACTGCCTATTCAATAACAGCTACGACAATACAATATATATATATATGTTTGTGGTTCCTGTAAGCTCGTAATAGTGCCAGATTATATATGAAGAATGAACAGAACCAATGCTTTATATTAATGTATTAGATAAAAGAATCAATAAAACATAGTCTCAAAGATATGAGTGTAATGGCGTAACCACGAATCTTTTTTCCCAATTTGTAGCCCATATCAGAATATATTTCAGGATGTGGATGAGTTACCAGTTCACCAACTGACCTATCATTAACGAAACAGAGAAACTGTAATTGTTATCCAGTCGTTGACGAGTGACTTCTAATGTTTTTTTTTCTCGCGCACTGAACCGTCACTTAGAATTATCGTTTTGATAAGGTCCAAACCGATATATTGTTATCCTAGGGAATTCGATATTTTCAAAGAGAAACAGTTTCACCATTATTAAGCAAACTGGATGGAAAGAAAATAAATCTAAAATAAAAGATATCGCTTCATGCTCGCTCAGCTGACTCAAAACAGAATAAACCCAGTACACACACAAACACACAAGCATGCCCACTCGACTTAGGATATTGGTTAGCAAGTGTAATCTATTTGTCCATTAATAATGAATTCCATCCTCACTGGGTGCTCCATGCCAAAATCCGACGTTAATTAATCCAAGAATTGACGTGTAAAAACAAATAACATACAAACACATAACAACATACATACAGAGATAAGGAGTGAGATTGCACAATTTTATTGACTTTTCTCTCTAGCATAAACTATTCAATCTCTCTTATATCTTGGAAATATCGAGTAATACTTAATCTAGACTTACACTTCGATACCATTCAATAGTGAATTGCATCCTCGCTGTCCGTAATTTTAGTTTAAACTAAGCGAAGGCGTTCTCAATACAATACCGACTTACATTTAGTATGTTAGCGCGCAAATATATATACAATGGAGGAAAGAATTTTTCGCTCTCACAGAAATCTTTTGCAATCAGTTTAACAATCAGTTCTTTTTGCGAATTTGTCAGTTATTTTACTCCTTCCGTGATGATAAACTCCTTGCAAGAATATCAATTACAGAATGGTCTGTTTGTATATTTTAGACTAAAAATAACTACTGATAACATTATTGGAACATTCCAGAATATTCTATTTGAATAATCTAGAGTATTAAAGCAATTTAAAGATTTTTTTTTTTTTTTTAAATTTGAAATTTGCAGTGTACGAATACCTCTTTCAACCAGTAAAATGAATAAAAAGGATTAATTTCTGTTATGCTATTTTCTATGCATATTTAGTTATTATACATCAGTGAACAGTTAATTATGTGAAAAGTATATTTATTCATTAGTTGATGAAATAATGAAATATATGTTTGTATACGATCATTTGATTCCACCGCTATATATATATATATATATATATATATATAAAATCAAAATGCAGACGCGAAAACAAATGTTTATTACATTACTGAACAAAACCTAAACTAAAAATAATTACCTTGTGAAATGGCATGATGGGAAATGCAAATATATCCACTATAAAGAACGCAGATAATGCAACATGGTTTAGACGAACTCAATACTTTAAATTAAACAAATATCATAACGAACCCCCGTTGAGATACTCTGCAAATAGGCAAGGAAATCTTTCGAAGGAATTGCTAGAAATAAGGTATCAAGGTAAATAATTAGTATCGTTATCAATTTACACATACACACTCTATATATATATATATATATATATATATATATATATATATATATAATTAGGGAAAATGAAACAGTACTAGGGATTTACTTTAATTCTATAATTTGAAGTTTCTAGTTTCTGTTTTTGGAACATGGTAATTCCTGTGTAGCGATGGAGCCATATTTTTAAACTAGTGAATTTATAATATTTATGCTGTGCAGAATTGTATTGAGCACTGATTTTTAAAAATAAAAATAATTAATAAGAACACCGAATTATAAATCTTACTGTTCGTTCTGGTTATATATATATATATATATATATATATATAGGGACGTGAGCAGTCATGAGTCTATACAAATTGGTATTCTGCTCTCTCACTTGTTGAAGCGGTTTATTTAGGTTATTTGATGTTTCCCTCCGACCCATTTTCTTCAACATGACCTGAGCATATCAAATTCTGCTACCATTGTCTGAATGTATCCCAGATAGAATAATAAAAAGAGAAGGTCTAACTAAGTGTTATATAAGTCTTCAATTTGTTATACATTTTATTTAAATATCCTCGTTGTTCACAGGTTCTATTCATACTATTCACGGCATCATGTGAAATTGCCCAGCATTCTCTGATTAAGTAATTTGATGTTACAAGGCAGTTAATCGCACTGTTCTTTGTTTAGAACTAAATTTCCCTGTTTCTTAACATTGTTCATTTTTGGACGAACAAATTTCACTGTTCCAATGTGTCATCGCATTTCTGTTTCTACTTTTTATCATCTTTTATAACACTTCCTAATTAAATTTAAATTTCTATAATCGTTTGATTTTCACGTCTCGAGCTTGTAGCACAGACCTTGGGCTGACGTAACTAATTTTCTTATTAGTTACGTACATTTAAATATATATATTTTTTAAAAGAAAGTGAAATTATTTTTTTTCCAAATTTTCTTATCCCAATGTTTACAAATAAATTAATATCACAGTGAACAATAATTTAATTTCCTATCACAAGAAAGACAGACATAATAAGTATATATTATTAATATACAAGCATACATAATCATTTGTGAAACCAGATTTTTTTTATTGAAAACTGCCTGATCTCTTCATAAAAGGCACATGCTTTTAATTAAACTTATATCGCATGAAGCACGAATTTTAATCTACTTGTGGCAGTTGCTTGGAAGCAGGTGTATATAAATGAACATGTTTAAGTAGAGCGAAATACAATATTGAAGAGACTATATTTAATATAATGCAGAAATCCCTCAGGCAAGCAAATCTGTAATGGTTTGCTCGGATGGTCGCTGAACAATAATTGTTTCTGCATCATTTTATACTGATATTATACTGATCTGAACCATAAGGGTATAAGGATATTTTGAATAACTTTTACACGTTTATATATCTTTTCTCAAACTTACAATACATCAACTAAGACTACTATATATATATATATATATATATATATATATATATATATATATATATATATATTTAAAAATATGATTCCAACTCGCTACATAAGAAGTCTCATGTTTCAAAACAAGAGCCGAAAACTTCAAAATAATATTTGAATTAACTTGAGTTAAAGTAGGCTCTGTTCCATCTTCAAGCGAAATTTTTTGGGAATGAACTTATTTCTGAAATTTACGAGTTTTAATAGTATGGTCAGAATTGAAATCAAAAATTTCCATGGTAACATCAAGGGCGGACTGTTTAGAATCGGCAGGGGTGGGGTGTTAATAATTTGTATCAGTATAGAGTTACTTTCATAGATGCCGGGTCACGGTAAGGTGGGGGTGATTAAATTTATGACGGAGGAAGTTTTCGCATAGTCTGGCTTGAGCGTCTACGGAGATTTATTTATTTATTTTTATTTTATTCTTTTATTATATCTCTTTGTGAAAGGGATTTGTGTATATGAAAAGGCCGTAACGTTTGTTATTTGACGACTTCATAAAGGGTTATCAATTTTTGTAGGTTATTAAAACTATGTATATGGGCTATGGATTTTAAAATTTATTTTATTGTATGCGTGTTTTTAGCTAGTTATTCAGAGCGTAAGTTCGGTTGTGTCGGCAGAAAACCGTTAATTCTTGTCGATTGTTTAATAGGTTTTTATTGTTTAGAAGCTTAATAATGTGTAGTTTCTTATGGAGGCACAAAGGGCATGGGTCATCCCAAGTTTTGCAAGTTCTAGTCCTGTTAATGATTTTCCATTTTACTTTAGGTGTCCTATTTTTTTCTTTCAGGTGCCAAAAATATTTAGATAGAGAGGTCTGATGTCTAAAGTTTATGTTGTTGAAAGAGCATTTATGCTGCCTCCATCTTGTTTTAAAGGCATTTTTCGTGGACCCAATGTATATCATATTATTGTTAGGGTTCTCCGTGGATGATATAGTGCATTGGTATACCACAGATTTGGTGCAGCACTTATTTTCTAATGGGCAGTCTACCGGGTTTCTACAATCGCATAGTTTTTCCCTATCATTATCTCATTTAAGTGTAGAGTTATTAAAACTATTCAGGTAAGAGGGTTTGTTCAGGATATTATTATTGTGTCGTCTTATTATACCTTCTAGATTTTCAGTGCAGCAATAACTCAATTTTAGTGTGTTCTTATTGAATATATTACTAAGCCTACTTTTGGTGGGAAAGTGTTTATCGATTAGAGCTAAGAACTTCTGTCCTAGTTTAATATTAACCATTTGGTTGAACGGAGGTGTATACCAAATGATGTTTCTTTTCCTGTTTTTTTTCTTTTGGTTATTGCAATTGTCCCTATATTTAATGTTAGCATTTTTATAACCACTACTTTTTAGGGCAGTGCTGTAGAAGTCATTATGTTGGTGGAATATTACTTTGTTAGCGGAGTTACTGCTAATTCTATTTTCTATTGATGAGGGTATATGTTTAATTGTGGATGGAGGGTGGTTTGACTTCGGGTGTATATATAAGGGGTTAGCATTTGGTTTTCTATAAGGTTGGTACGTGTTGTTCGGTAAGTCTAGGGTTACGTCGAGGAAGTTTACCTTTTTCAATTTAGAAGAGACTGTTATCTTTAAGTTAAGTTTTTTAAATTCACTAAACATAATTTTACGGATCTTCTCTATCTTAAAACTAGTGGAACTCCTCACCACCATGAGCCCGTCATCTCTATACAGTCCGATGTCCTGGATATCAATCTCGCGGTGTGCCGTTAGGTTGTACAATATTAAAAGACCAACCAAGTCAGAAGACTCTGCAGAGTCTAGTGATCCCATTGTGATGTCAAACAGGCCGTTATTGTTTTTTATCCATTGCTCCCCATTGTGAATGAGGACCCTAAAAAGTAGTGGTTATAAAAATGCTAACATTAAATATAGGGACAATTGCAATAACCAAAAAAAAAAAACAGGAAAAGAAACATCATTTGGTATACACCTCCGTTCAACCAAATGGTTAATATTAAACTAGGACAGAAGTTCTTAGCTCTAATCGATAAACACTTTCCCACCAAAAGTAGGCTTAGTAATATATTCAATAAGAACACACTAAAATTGAGTTATTGCTGCACTGAAAATCTAGAAGGTATAATAAGAAGACACAATAATAATATCCTGAACAAACCCCCTTACCTGAATAGTTTTAATAACTCTACACTTAAATGAGATAATGATAGGGAAAAACTATGCGATTGTAGAAACCCGGTAGACTGCCCATTAGAAAATAAGTGCTGCACCAAATCTGTGGTATACCAATGCACTATATCATCCACGGAGAACCCTAACAATAATATGATATACATTGGGTCCACGAAAAATGCCTTTAAAACCAGATGGAGGCAGCATAAATGCTCCTTCAACAACATAAACTTTAGACATCAGACCTCTCTATCTAAATATTTTTGGCACCTGAAAGAAAAAAATAGGACACCTAAAGTAAAATGGAAAATCATTAACAGGACTAGAACTTGCAAAACTTGGGATGACCCATGCCCTTTGTGCCTCCATAAGAAACTACACATTATTAAGCTTCTAAACAATAAAAACCTATTAAACAATCGACAAGAATTAACGGTTTTCTGCCGACACAACCGAACTTACGCTCTGAATAACTAGCTAAAAACACGCATACAATAAAATAAATTTTAAAATCCATAGCCCATATACATAGTTTTAATAACCTACAAAAATTGATAACCCTTTATGAAGTCGTCAAATAACAAACGTTACGGCCTTTTCATATACACAAATCCCTTTCATAAAGAGATATAATAAAAGAATAAAATAAAAATAAATAAATAAATCTCCGTAGACGCTCAAGCCAGACTATGCGAAAACTTCCTCCGTCGTAAATTTAGCCACCCGCACCTTACCGTGACACGGCATCTATGAAAGTATACTGATACAAATTATTAACACCCCACCCCTGCCGATTCTAAACAATCCGCCCTTGATGCTACCATGGAAATTTTTGATTTCAATTCTGACCATACTATTAAAACTCGTAAATTTCAGAAATAAGTTCATTCCCAAAAAATTTCGCTTGAAGATGGAACAGAGCCTACTTTAACTTAGGTACCTCCACGAAAATGTAAACAAACAGAGATAGCATGATGAAAAAGACGCCGAACTTGACGAAAACAATTTTTTATCGTCTAATGTTCATATTATTATTAAAGAGGAAAGATCAAAGTATTTTTAGGGTATTTTTTTACATTTTTTAATCGTTCCTAGCACGTCCGAAATTTTCGTTACAATTTTTTTTTTTTTTGTCACCAAAAAAGGACAGATAATCAATCATTTTCAATCATTTGTTAAAAAGATGAAAATCTGACTTTGATATTCTTTTAAAAATCAATTATCATTTTTTCAAAACTGATTTTAATAAAATCAGAAATTATAATGTTTATTTAAAATATTTTGAACCAAGCTTAACTTAGCTTCTGCGCCGAAAAAATGTAATTTGAAAATAAAACAAAGCAGGTCATAACCTTTCGCCTCGTTGACAGCTGTTGACAGCTATGATTCATGACGTTTAGATAACTTACGGGAGGATAATTCTTTCTACGGATGGAAGGAAGTGAAATTATTTAGATTTAAATGAACAAATTATTTACCTCGTTACTTTTAAGAAAAACTTTCAGCGCTCTAATTTTTCATTTTTTTTTTTTTTGTACTTAGCTTTCATCTTTACGTTTACGATGCTTTATGGAAAATATAAAGAAATTAAAAAATAAGACTGTTAAGATTGAGATTAAATTTCATAAGAAAGAGGTATCTATTATTTATACGTACCTTATGAATTTTTATCAGAAGTGTACATAAAATACTATAATTTTATGTACATTTATTAAATTTTACTGTGTTATTTGTATTTGTATAAAGGATGTTCAACATGCGGATATTACTTTATTATATTGGTTGCAGATTTAAGCTTTCGGCTCACATGATCCATCATCAGAGTGGTTATATGGACATTACAACAAAGATGTTCACCGTCAAAGTTGACATATTGTTTGGTTTACATAGAAGTTTGCTATGCAATGATAAGGGTTGCGGCATAGCAGACGCAGATCCTAAATACGTAATCCGGTTCTACATGATGACGTGAGAGAAAGAAATATTCTCAATAGAATCATGTGTTAAATTCATTGTTTTATATATATATATATATATATATATAATTGTGTATGTGTTTGTGCGTGTGATCTATACACCGACAGAGAAAAAAAAAGAATTTTCTGCGTGGCCGAGATGTGTTTATGCCAATAAATGTGGTGTGTGGCTAGACATCCAGTTGGATTAAAAACAAAATCGATATATATCCTTGTAGTGTCAACGACCATCTAGACTAACGGGATAGACTGGGTCCATAGGTTTGTATGCTGCTGGTGCGGTAATAACACCGCAGCGCTAGGTGGAGGGTCTCTTACAATGAAATTATCTTCCAGGACAAAAGGAAACCTCGATGTACTCAAGGGAGACGTGTCGGTGATCTAGGTTAGCGTATTGGCTGTATTTTAAACTGTTGAGTGATGGCTTCCGACAGGTCTATTTGATAAAGAGACACGGATTATGAATAAATACTTCTACATATACGGAAAAAAAATTTTCAGGTGCTTTGCTGCACAGGAACCACACGACACCTGTTTATTGTACATTATGATTATGAAGATTATGGTGGCTTAGATTGGCGTGCATTGCTTAGGACAGATTATCCATATTTGTACTCATAAAAAATCAGGTTTGGAATGCTTATTTTCAAGATAAGCATACCCTCTCTATATTAAACGCTATTGCAATACAGTATTCTAAATTTACAATAATTTGAGAAAATTATTTTTTCTCCTTGTTTCGATTTCTAACCAAAAATGTTTATCTGATACAGTAGCCAAACCAAATATGGTAAAATCGAAAATATCAATCGTTCGTATAAAATTTCTATCGTCGTCAGAAGTTGCCAGGGTAATTGACATTGCAAAAGCAGTATTACAAACCAAGTGTAATGATTACAATATCGAATGACTTTCTTCGTGTTTCTGGGATCTTCTGATTATACAGAAGCTTTTGTGTGTTGGGTTCCATCTTATCCATTTACTTTAGTAAAGTAAGCAAATGTGAGTCAATGAAAAGATAAATAATGAGAAGGCGATCATCTTGACCGATCGGAGAAGGGAATTAAATCCTGTCAACTTCCTAGTATAAAAGAGTTATCTCCTCCGCGAAGAGTGAGAGAGAGGGTGAAAGTTAAAAATCAAATAAAGAAAGAAAGCAGCTTGTCTGATTTCATAAGAACTGATGATTCTTCAATGTTACATGTACTGACAAGTCATAAGGTAAGTGATGTATTAAAGGTATGTACCGCTCTATGCCTCAGGTATGAATCATGCACGGTTGCTAACCTCTAGTTATATAAAAGAATTGTAATATATGCAGAGAAGCAATAAGACATACTGAATATTATTAATCGAAGGTTAGAGATCCTCTCATCCTTATATCTCAGACCCCTGCCAGCTATTTAAGGTGGTTTTATTATTGGCATAACATGCGAATAGATACAAAAAAAAAATAAATCTAAGAATAATTTTACTTAACCTATCCTTGTATCTGTATGTCTCAGATTTCAGAAATTTTGGCGCCGATCTAAAAAACGCGAGAGTCGAACGAAACGTTGTTATTCTTCTAAGTTAAATAATTATTATTTTGACAATCTTTTTCAATTAAAAGTAGCTTTCAAATGGCTATTTTCTTTTTGCATTTCTAGTATTGTACCCGAATATAAAAATATATATTTAGAGACGTTTCATAGTGGAATATTAAACAAATCTCTCGGACCATAACAGCTGTCGTGAGAGCAATCATTATACCATACTAGTCTAAATTTTTTTTAGAGATATTACTTTTCCTTTACTAATGCCAATTAATGTTTCAAGTTGATAGGCTATAGAAAATAAGCATGGTGGAGGAATGACAAACTATTTGAAGTGGTATAGAGTAAAATCGTGCTGAAATCACTGGTTCTCGTTCGATGACTGAAAATAAGCTCCGTCAAATTTCATGGGAAGGGTAGCTTCGGAACACTACGTATATAGCCTGTCACAAAGTCATAGATTAAGAAAAAAGAAGGGACATCACAGGGTAACCTTAAATCTACCTCACTTAGAACAGATATCCACCAGGCATGAAGCATATATTTTCGTATAACTCGTTCGTAAAAGGGACACCTTTGTCAATGACGACCCCCATATTTGAGATTGTATTCATTTTTATATCATTTGGCATGAGTTCATTTTTTGTATATATATACTGCTGCATTTTATTATGGCTCATCAAGTAATATTCGTGTACTCTCAGCTATGATCAGATATGGGCAACCCTACCAGATATGCTATCGTATGATACGCTATCAGCTATGATTAGATATGAGTGTGAATAACTGACAAAATCCATAATTAATGCAGTAGAATGGTATAGTCTGAGGATAAAAATTTCGGTACTTGATATTAAATATATTCTTTGCCTAGTGGATTAAAGCGTCGGTTCGGAGTTTGTTGGAACAGTTAACGTAAGTTCGATTCCTGAGTCGGGTAACACAGACATAGACGTCGGCTTGCGTGCGGAGAGTCGACACAAAGTTCTTGGACTTCGAGCTTTTCGGTTTGACCGCTTACCACTGCTACCAGACAGACGGCCGTGTAGACGACCGCCACACGCCGAGAACGGCCTGCGCGCACAAGGACCTCAGATTGCGCGCAGAGAGTTGCCAATTGAGAGTTGAAATTAAATTATTGTTCAATTTATTGTGTTATTAATTTATTTTTATAGATTGGGAGAAGAAAATTTGAAAAAAAAAAACAAAAAAACAACCTTTCACTTTTCTTACCTTAATCCGACGGTTCTCGTGCGCAGGCCGTCCTCGGCGTGTGGCAGTCGTCTACGAGGCCGTCTTTCGCGTAGCGGTGTTAAGCGGTCAAACCGAAAATCTCGAAGTCCAAGAACGTTCTCCAGGCATCGAAGGCCGAGGCGAGAACGACACGTGCGGGAAACAGCGGATACCGTCGCTGCGCCACGTGCACGATGCACGGCGGCGTCATCGGCCAGATCCGAGGAACTCACCAGATCGTTCGATCGTTAGAAGCGACGGACGGTGTGTACAAAGGACAAGGAATTCGTTCACAGGGTTGGTTACAGGCCCCGATCACAGGAGGCGGTTAAGAGATTTCACGACAATATGAACGGCAACAATAACTGGACAGTATTAAATGTAGCAAAACCATATATCCTTAGAATGGGTTTAAACTTCCTGTTTACTTGGTTCAACACATGAAGAACACCAGAGAATTAAACTGCCGAATGTTTAGGATGAAAACAAAGATTAGGGCATTAACACGAACTCAAATAATGCCAAATCTTCCTTTCAGAAATGCAGATACAAATGACTCGTATTTGGTATCCGTCTTCAAACGTGACCGACTAAATTTCAAGCAGTGAACACAAACTTAATGTCTCTCTGCTCTTTCAAATAATTTAAATAGCTGAAAAATATTAGGTTGGTGCAAAAATAATGACGTACTAATGTCGTTTTTTGACGTTAAAAAATACGTAAAAAACGACATTATTACGTCATTATTTTTGCACCAACCTAATAATTGGACACTGTTATACAACGTCTATGTGAGTTTATTTAAGAGAATGTGAGGCTAAGGAACTTCAGATTTTGATATTTAGTTTGGGCAATCGGAGATAGTGGGAAAGGCAAATCTCATGCTATGCATTGGCTTTACGAGAAAATAATCTCCTCTATAAAAGAAAAGCAGGAATTAATGAAAAAATACAACAGAAACAATGTTCGGTTTAGTTGATTGAGAAAATAATTTCAGAATGTTGAAACATATTGTTGTGGAAAACAAAATCGATATTCATTCCAGCATTTCATCTAATCATTTCCAAGAATAACACTTTATTGACAATTTAAGGATTTCCTTTCAGCAAATGTCTCAGCCGGAACTTTGTTTGACGTCTGACATTCTGTATAAAGCTCTCGTTCTATAAACATCCATTGTTTATCCTCCGTCAGGATGCATACACGTACACACACTATATATATATATATATATATATATATATATTAGTGTGTGTGTGCGCACACACAGACTTACATATAGCGAGACACATAGACAACTATTGATCGGTTGGCATTTATTTATATAAGTCTAACATACAGACATCCTTTCCTTTCCTTTCATAATAATCTTCGAATCGATTAAGGAAAAAATCAAAAGGAGATAATTGTTTTATCATCACTTTATAAAGATAATCAAGTCTGCAATGGCAGACATAGATCTATTCATAATATATGCTTTGTGTGATAAGCAAATATTGCATCATTTCATGCTGTTGATTCTGGAACGAAAATTAAAATAGAAACTCTTATTCTGTGACACTATCTTGTGAGTGAAATTATTAGTTACTAATCATAGTTTTGTCTGTAAAAAAGTTAAATGTATGAGGTACCCAATGAGGATTGCCATCGTGAGAGCGACCAACAATAGAGAATCCTGCTAGGATTTTTTTTTAATTTTTGTTTTTATTTGTGGATTCGAAATTTTAATCATTATATATTATTAAAAGTCCCGCGATCTTTATATTAACCATGAATCATTCAGACTAGTGTTTTTATCTTTGTTTATTCGATTACTACGCTTCAGCAGGAGTGTTTTCGGTCCTTTCTGAAAGATTTTGAATATAAACATTTAATGTATTTACATTTTCTTTTCTTCTTTTTTTTCGGCAAGATAAACGTGTTTTTACATGTTTAATTGAAATGCTAAATGATAATGCTGAAGACAGTACAAAATAAATATGACCTTTACTAAGTGGAAAGTGATGTTCTAATATTTACTCTCTCTCACACCCCATACATACACACTCTCTCTCTCTCTTTACACGCACACAGACAAATATTAATCAACCTTTATCCATCTTCAACTATTTTTATTACTGACTCAATGAATAATTCGTGTTTTGAAATAATTGTTTATCAGGTAATACAACGAATAAAAACAAGAATTTGCATTTGCTTATACACTATGTCCACGATTTTAGTTTTCTAGGCAACGGTAGTATTAACCGTTTCCTTACAAGGAAATATTTGGTATTCATTGACCAAACAGCACTGCTTTTGGTTAAAATTTATTAAAAAAATTCTCTTAAAACAAATTCAGTTACATGTGTCCAGTAGCTGTTATTGTTCTTTTCAGTATTGAAGAGTGGGTTTCCTTTCTAACCTTTTATTTGAAGTAGTGAGGAATAGCAACATTTGGTTATGTTCTCATTTTCTCTTTGAATTATACGAGATATCGATTTTAGGTGTTACTGCAGGTGGTAGTCATTAAGTGATGTGGATTCTGTTACTGGATACATGACTTTTTTTGTATGATTCTATATTACCAATACAAAATATACACAGGATCATAATATTTGCCAAAACACTAAGGTTCCATTCGCTAAAAGCTTTTTTTTTAACCATATAAAGAAGTGATATAACCATAGGTGACAAAGTTTGTTTTTTCTTCAACACTTTCTTAGGCAGTATTTGTACGCCCAGAATTTACTCACTTTTTTTTTTCAAATAGCTCTATGCCTATTATTTATATTTCTGAGCTGAGGTATTATGTACACTATTTATATTATTCGGACTATTGCCCTCATCTTTGTCGCCATATTTATTACAACGTTGTATGCTCCGACCTTCTTCAGGTGGTTGGAATATCGAACGTAATCCTTTATTTCGTTCACTGGGGTAGATTGTTCTTGTTCCACGTGCCATATTTAATGGATGTCAATTATCAATAGTCCGAATAATGTAAATAATGTACATAATACCTCATCTCAGAAATATAGACAGCTCTATGCATGTCTTACAGAAGACATACCCCGACAATAATAAGAACAGAAACTACAGAGTTTGAGCAAACCTTCAACACGAACGCAATTTTTTTTTTTTATACATGGTTACTTAGAGTCCACTATATTTGGAAATTTTTATTTTGGCTCAATGATTCATTGATTCATTCAACAAAAAAAAAATTGCAATGAACTGTCTCGATTGAAATAAGAATTATATTCAATTACATCCCAAAGTAACAATTGCTGGACCATTAAAGTCTCTATATCTCTGTGAAGAAAGTTGACAAGAACAAATGCGTCTGATGGAAAGGGAACGAATGCAAAAATACACCTGACGACGGCACGTACACCGCGATCGAAAAACAATGCGCAAACCATCTCATTGTATTTTATGACAGAGTTTCTATTAGTCACTTTCCAATCTTTCTAAGGTGAATCTTTTCGACTGTTTAATCTTGCTCTGAGGGTACATATTCTCCCCGCTCTTCACACATAATTCCCGGTGACTGCGCACCGTTCTTTGTATCGTTTTCTTAGTCTTTGCTTGTGAATCCGTAAATTTACACTGAATCTATAAATTTCCAATAAACCCGTTGAACTTGACCAACCATCCCAATTGTTGAATAATTCTTCTGTCTTGATTAATGGCTCCTATAAGCTATGAACATCTATGCTTGATATTCTGTTTGAGTGATCTAAACAAATGGTGAGAGCGGTTTCATTTAAAGTTATACAATGCTTTTCCATGCGTATAATTTTCACTTCATTCAATAAAGATTGTGTATAAGTCTCTATCATTACATGCGTGATCAGCTCTGCTTGATTTTAATGTGCTTCCATGGATGCAAGGTTTTTCTCAAGTCTGGATAATATCGTAGAATGAGGTACACTAAAACAACTTCTGACAATAAACCGACTCTACAAAGAACTACGCGAAATGCGATGATTAATAATAACAAAACGATGCTTTATGTCTCCCATTTCGGCAATATTTCTATGTTAAAGTGAACCAATTCTCTAGATGAAGAATAGCGTTCAATATATGAAACCGTTACAAGTGTTAGAAAAATACTTACAAGACTTTCATTGCTATACTATTCCAGTTCTAACAATATCCTTTACATTTTTAACCTTGTGGAATTCTACGTAAATACATATCTGCCTGGGTTAACAAACACCTTTTATACTCCTTGAAAAGGATGCAAAAATGCTGGCCTCCTTGGGCCACTCCAGAAAGAACCAGATCAGCTTATAAATTAATTATAACTGTCACATCTGGGCCGGAGCTGCCTAATAGTCACTTTTTTAATACTCGGCCATGTTCAAAGTGTTTACTTGACCTTTTAGGTGATAAACCGTTTTTACTCTTCAACGTTGTTAGCATGTCGCTGGTCTACCGATAGTAAATAAAAATTTCAATTTCTCACAACTCTTTGGGTTAAGTCACTGGATTACTTCAACCAATTCTTTTAATCAATGCGTCATACGTATATCACCTGAAGAAGTGCGGAGCGTACAACCCCCGAAAAGTCATGAATATGAAAATAAAAAATAGAAGAACAGACCGAACAATGTAAATAGTGTAAATGAATAATAGTCTTCAGAATAACTAATGAGAAAAGGACTGTTTTATTTTTCTTGTAACACGAATAGTTAATAAACTAACTTGGAAAAAAAGAAAGAGATATGCAAATTAGGAAAAGAAAAACACACACACACATATATATATATATATATATATATATATATATATATATATATATATATATATATATATATATATATATATATAAGCTGATGTCAATAAAAATATTTCGTTCGTTTCATATGTAACAACAATTTTCCAGCAAAACAACATGAGGGTTATTTAATAGCAGAGCTTGAAAAATGTAACTGTATTTTTAAATACTGTTTCTCTCTTATAAAATTATATTCTCATCGTGGAAAATATTTTTAACAGCGGTGACCGAGAGTATCCTTTGTAAATGTTTTATAATTCCTCATTTCGTTCTGTAGTGATCTAAAACCCCGGCCTGCATGATAAAAATTAAACAAATGATCAACATCGTTTTTTCTTTTCTTTTTTTTTTTTTGGAGTGGAGAGCAAAGTGCATCGTGATTTGGCTAAGAACTTTTCAACACCTCCTCTTACTTACAGACTATATTTTCATGCTTATTATGTATTGCTCCTATTCATATCAACGGTTAATCGTCTTATATTAGGCAAATAATATATGGTTATGATATTAATACTCGGAGATATTTAGATAGTTGCAAAGAGACATATGTGAGTGTTGTCATGCCTTTATATTTTCTGTCTTTATCGGGTATCTGTGATAAATCTCGAGTTGTCAACGAACACTCTTTTGACACTTTTGTAATGCCGGTGAATACTCGTTGTTACTTTTGTAATGCCCGTTGTTGTAGAGACTTTATAATCGTAGATACAACTAGTAACGCCGTTGAGCAATACTTGTGTCAGACGTCTTCGAATATCACTGGCGCTAATAGTACTCACTCGATGATACTCGCTCGAACAGTAAGACGTATAGTGATCCGAATAGCGAAAAAAATATGCAGCGAATAGCGTAGTGAATAGCGGTCCGTATAATATAAAGTAGAATGGTGCTCCGAATAGTAATATAGGATAGAATATATTAGGTTGGTGCAAAAAATAATGACGTAATAACGCCGTTTTTTGACGTATTTTTAACGTCAAAAACGACATTATTACGTCATTATCTTTGCACCAACCTAATAAATATAGCGACCAACTGGACGTCACGCCATTTCCTGCTTATATGCGATAAAAAAGACTACCCGCTCGGCCCGGTGGCTAGGATCAAAGTGTAGTATCTGCGCTTTGTGAGCTGCCGGGTCGGGTGTCTGCTTGCAGAGAGGAACCCGGACGAAGCTCCGCTGAAGGGTAGGGTTTCGTTGGGGGAGGTTGACGGAACTGGCCCGCCTCGGCGGGTTTTGGATGGTTATTTATTTTTGGCTGGGCCTACGGGCTCGGAGATACCCACATTAAAAAGGCCTTGTGCCACATTCGACCCCCGTGGGTGGATTGATAAATACCATTTCCTGCTTATATGCGATCTATGTTAAAACTCAAGTGACGACAGTGATACTTTATTCCAATATAACAATTAAGCATTTGTTACCGCACCTTGTTCAAGCACAGATAAATGCTAGAATTTCAAATGCGGATTTTAACGTTAGGCAGGCGACAGGTTTTAAAAGAATTATTGTATAATAATCTGACGATTTACATTTCTTCTCTTCTGACCTGACACCATAGAAATCAAGGCACGGTAATTGTAATATTAGCATTTTCCTTATGAGGAAACATTCGGCATTTATTGATAGAACAATTTTTTAAAATTATAGTGATGTCGATTCTGTTATTTGATATATCCCACGTTTATTGATCAAGCAGCCAGTCTTACCTTCGGTTGAATTTTATACTTCTATTGAAACAATAATTCATGAAAATAATTCTTTCAAGTTCCTTGTTATCGCTCCTTTAAGTGTTGATGAGAAGCTTCTCTTTTCTAACCTTTTGTGGAATGTCAACATCTTGATTATATCATTATTTTCTTCTCGCGTTACACGGGCTAGCCATTTTAGTTGTTAGTGCTGGTGAAATAATTTCTGTTATTTGATAGACTTCTTAGTTTGTGCATCTGTAGCGCCATTTTCACAAGATTAGTAATAATTTATAGCCAAACGAATTAATGAGGAGCGATAACCGGTTAACACATTTTTTTTTATTCTCTTTCTTTATAATTCTTCTTTTTTTTGCATAAAGCTATTTTAGTTCTTTTCCCGTTTTTGTCACCTTTTAAGTATGCTTGTTTTTACTATTATTATATTTTGTACTTCTGAAAAGTCCTTTAAAAAGATGATTACAGACAATACAGTATTAAAAGCATGCGTTCATCTAGACTTAATATTTGTTCCATTTTTCAGGGCGCAAGATGGAATTACACATATGCCTTTTGTATAGATTTTAACTCTTATTTGAATGTTGCTGTAACGAAAACAAATCAACAAAATGCATTCGGAATCAGCCTGTACCTGTTTTTATTTACTTCAGAAAAATGTCCTTGGGAAAAATATGAATCAACTTGAACTCAATCCCATCGATAAATCTCATGCATTTACATTATCTGCCCACAAACAAATAAAAATATGTTTTGTTATTGGTAGTGTGGTAGATGATTACATGCGCTATACATTTGTTATGGTGGAACACACCTATTCTATAGTTAACAGACTCTCCCACCTATAATAAGTATGAGTAGTAAGAGTAACGAGGAGTCAGTCAGTCATGTCGGTCAGTCAGTCGATATCGGACGACCGTTAGTCGAATACTAAAGTATCAGCGACCACAACTAGATTACACTGCGTTATACCTATTATATCAAGTTCCTAACGTTTTGTACGTCGAACCTATTTTAGGACCGACTCAGTACAAATACGAGCCTCCACTGCAAAATAACTCCACAACAACATTTTAGATGTTGCAGTTGCTGAAAATCAAGTAATGTGATTTCTATTATTTGGTACAGTTCTTTGTAATTGTGTAACACCAGTCCACGAGTTTCGAAAAAGGATTGTCCCCGCTAAGACATACAGGAATTCTTTCGTTGGCGTCCATCTTTAATCATTGAACTTAGAAAGCAGTTTTATACAGTTGACAGTGTAGAAATTTCTGAAAACGTATGGGGTTACGGATGACATTCATATGAAAGACTCATTTTGACGTAGCCATTTAAAACCATTAAACGAGTTGATTAATAAGTAAGGTTTTCCCCCACTATGCTAGCGGTCTATGTCAATTTATTCCCTCTTGGGGCCTGAAGCTGTCGTTAATTGAAAAACGAGGAAGAATTTAAAGAAATCCTCAACATCCAATGATGCCTTGAAAGAAATATTCATTTCATTCTTACTGAAAATCCGGGATGATGTTCTGTAAGATATAAAATACTTGAAATATGTTTACAGGATTTTCTCGGTTTGCTTTCAAAAACGGGATGGATTCTTATTTCAATTATGTCACATTTGCGAAAATTTTTTCATCATTTGAAATTTGGAAAATTCGTAGCGCACTCTTCCTACTACATAATAAGTTTTTTTTTTTTTTTTTTTTTTTTTTTTAATTTTCTCTTTAACTCGATTAGGCTTTGGAGAGTCACAGAAAGCTTAAATCTGTCAATTAATTTTCAAAATGTTTTCCTGTTAGGAGCGAAGCACTAATTAGTCTTTCCAACACTCCCAATTCATTCAACATTTTTCTTCTGCTTCGTTTTCGCTATTTGTACATGCATTGAAAGCAATAACTGTCTCCTTCAAATGTTTACAATCAATGAGAATTTGCTCAGCAACAATGGCAAATATAGTGTCCTTAAAACACTACGCATAAACACTACTCTAATTTCATTGAATATAATTATTAATAAAATTAAAAGTAATCATGATGGATATATCATATAGCATCCAAGACGAAAAAATATAAAGATATTATTTTTAAATAATTTCCATGCCTGAAGATGACTGAATGTACAGTCGAAAGTACATGCGTATTTAAGAAAGAACATACAGCTTATAATTTAAAAAAAAAACAAAAACATGGGTCCTAAAATTCATCGAGTGATTAGTAGGTTAATGCATCTCCAAAATTTTTTTAGCGAAGAGATTTCACTATTTTATATCATTAACTTTAATAATTTACTTTTTGTATGAAGGATTCATTATATATATATATATATATATATATTTCAGTCCAGGTAACATTAATTCTTGAATTAAAATGTTTTTGATTTATAGTTAATTTTTTTAGTAAAATAATTAGCAACGGTTTTACTATATTAAATCTTATTAGCAATGAGATTACATTATATATAACAGCCTAATTTACGACTGAGTAGTGAGATCCTCATTCAGTGCTCTTTAAACAGGACCTTGTGCCACATCTCAGATGCGCTTTGTAAATCACTATAATAGCCGTAATTCCTAAGTAACGATTGCAATGAGTCGCGAACAATGAGAATCTTTTTTTCTTTGATTTTCAATTCAGAACATCAAGTGTAGACAAAATATATTAAGGTAAACGTTTGAAACCTTGAAATGCTTAATTTTCCCCACTGTCACATCAATCAGTTAAGTCACCAAGTTTATATTTGTATTATATATATATATATATTCAAGTATGTTTGTTTAAATAATTTTGATGTATTATGCATGTTTATTTTACTTTTAATCCTTTTATATCCTCGGATTAATTTCTTAATAAGTTTAGAAAGTTGATTAAGGCAAATACCAAAATGTTCTTTTAACATACATCAGTATTCCATCAAGAATAAGCAAAAACTTAAAATTCAGGAATCCCTTTACATACGAATAATTGCGGCCAAAAATAAAGTCAGCTACGAGTATAAGAAAGTTTTTAAATGTTTGTAGCAGCAAAGTGTTATACAAAGAATACTAAATTAAAATACTACAATTAAAAATTGTTTTTAAAAATTCTTTAAAATATCTTTTTAAACATTCACATAAATTACCTCCGTTGCATAGAGGTAAACAATATTTTCAATCTACATTGGTAATACGTAACACATCCATGGATATGCGATCCATGAAGATGGTTGCAGATGTGATTGAAAGTAGTTGGGGAAAATAAAATTTGAAAGAAAATTTGGAACTTTTTCTTAATCTTTACAACCACGAATACGTCTAAACTATTTAACCAAACTTGCTTTATATATATATATATATATATATATATATATATATATATATATATATATATATATAATAGTGTTTAATTTATAGTGATGGGCCCATGATGAAAAAAATGAAAAGGGTTTAAACTTTACAAATATTTCGAAAATTGACAATGTTAAAGAAAAGACAAACACGTACTTGTATGGCTTTTTTTCTGACAGGAAGAAACTAAGCTACAATATAGAGGCCAAATAGATTTCTTGTAACAGACTGCTATTGAAATGACAAAAACTGACAGACGTTGTAAGGAGTTTACAAAAGATAACTGTTTCGTAGAAAGACAGTCTAACCTTTCCTACACATATTATTGAAACAGGGACACGTCCGTCCATAAGGAAGAGAACGTCTGCACATAGAAGATTGGGAAAAAGCTAGTCGCCAAAGACATAGCGCTCTTCTGTCGTACGCTTGACGCACAGATCTACAGTATTCTCAATATATGTTGCCATGTGATCAAACTCTTCTTCACTAAACATTTTGTTCCAGAGTTTCCTTTATAACAAAACCGTTTTTCGAACTGTGTAACGTTGAAGGAACGCTTTAGTATAGCAATTTTATTATCTGGATACAGAGTGGGCGGCGAAATAAATACATTTATACCGTAGCTGAAAGTTAATATAAGCGTTAAAATTGATGCTAAACAAAGTAACTGCTTATAAATTGAATTTTTTTTTTCCTAAGCTGAACTAAATTTTACAGATCTGTACCTAATTCCAGTTACTTTGAGAACTTTAATTTATATTTAGAAAAAGATGTGTCTTCTCACCGGGTTAAGCCAACCTTTACTGCAAGGCGTTCCTCAGAGATTTAAAGTCCCACCAGGATTATTTATAAGTGGGAAGAGTTTTAACAACATACAATATGCAGTTGAAACCGTGTTGATGGTCGATGGAAAAAGGTATGAAATCCTAGACAAGTAGTAAAGGAAATAAAGTACTAACTATCGATTGTAAAAAATCAGGAGATTGTAGCAACGCCATTTTGTTAAGTGTGAAATGCCACATAAGCAAGATGAATCAAAATGAATACATAAAATTCATCTCAACAGGGCAAGGATAGTGATTCTCGGAGAATTCTGCAAATATGTTATCAGTACAAGAACAAAGCTAACGGAAAAAATAAAACGTCCCATCAAAAGATATTTTTCGGCGTTAAAGTCAATAAATAGCATCACATCCAAACAGAATGCCTTCGTTTGATTGTCGTAAACACAGAAAAGAGGATATGCCGTATCGCGTACCAGTTAGTCAAAACGGGAACCACGAAGAAAGTGACGAGAGAAAATACCTGAACATCGGTAGTTAACTAATGAGACGATAACGCAAAACATAAATGAGACGAAGTTGGAATCAAAGGAACTCTACTAGAAATAAAATATAGATTCACAACATGAATGGAAATAGATAACACTAGTGTTAGTCTCCAAATATAAGAGCGGTAGGGCCATTGCGTTCTCCAGGGGTGGGTGATTAACAGATTCGAGAGGAGATATTTGACCCTCGCTATCTTATCAACATTTGTCTTTCTCATACCTGCATTTATATATGTTATAAATGAAACTAAGCACAACTGACTATGGAGTGACGAAACATTATTTTTTTTCAGATTTTGACGTCACTCTCTGGTGTCTTTTTTTTTTTTTTTCGTCTACATCTGTGAATTTGTTTTGCTAATTGTCGAAATAACACAAAATAAAATTCACTATTTTTTTATCGATGATGTTGAACGTGTCAAAATTATTCAACATTTTAACAAAAAAATGTCAAGTTGATGTTAAAAATTGCCCCCAAACATTTGAGATGGAATGATCTACAATGACATGTCTAATTGTATTTCGAGACATTTATTTTCAATTTTTCTATTTGAATTGTTCACCTATAGTGCATATGATCGATTATTGTACATAATTAGGTTACAATAAAATTTGTATTTTATATGAATACTACCTGATGAAAATTGAGATGAAGTAGCGTGTGGTTGGCGTATCATAGAATTGGGAATAGGGGCGGCTACGAGACACTTTAACCGGCCATGGTTGAGATTTACGCATATTTTTGGTGAATCAATCTTCCTCGATTACCTGCAAACATGTAATAAATAGGGTTTTTTTTTCGTTTCACTAGACAATAGCCAAAGCATAGGTTCGGGGCCAGCAATAACTGATTAGAACTGAACAAAAACTAGATGAGATACACATGGACATGAGCAATGGAAGGATAACAATCTCTCCTCGTACGTTAAACATCATTTCGAAATTGTCTGAAGGCTACCCGGATCGAAAATCACCTGATGAAACTCGGCAGTTACAACAGCCAAAAATGTGATAATGACAAGAAATACTTCACATTCGACTATATAACGTATGCATGTAAATGTACAAAATGGAATGCTCTTATCATATATGAACTGGTGTTCCCGGTGTTTACCTCGAGGTTCCCGACATCTACAAAGACGGATATACAATATGATCGGTCCTGACTTGGTACCTTGACTGCAGTTATTTTCTCACCGACGTAATGTGGCTTACCTCTATCTTTTCTATAAACATTTTTATGGCATCCGCTCTGACGAGATATTTTCACTGTTACCCCGACTGGATGAATTTAAGCGTGCTACTAGGTTAGCATCTCGGTTCCAGCCTTTGACTGTCGAAACAGTTAAATGTAACCGCCTCTGCTACTCCAATAGCTTCTCTCGAACTTCCCGACGGTGGAACTCACTTTCGCTTACTTGCTTCCCTGATAACTATCATCTTTAAAAAAATGTAATGCCAATCGACATCTACTGTTGCCGTGATTTTCGTTCTTCTTTTTATCCTTTCCTCACCCACACACTATACCCAGTCTTTTCACTTACACACTCTGTATCCTCTTGCGTACTAGTGGCACTGCTGCCTTGCTGGGGGCATTCTTAAAAGATTCTTCAGCACGCTTTTAAAAATGTATATGGAAGAAAAACTGTGTCCTATAGCCTTGGATGGCAACCTTTTTTAGAAAAGGAAACTGAATACAAATACACCTTGCCTCGCATATCGTTTTGGAGAAAGGAACTGACCCCACCCATCAACTTTGTACCCCGATTGGAAATAATGGTCTCCTCGGGCTTAGCAGAATGGTCTCCTCGGGCTTAGCAGAATGGTCTCCTCGGGCTTAGCAGAATGGTCTCCTCGGGCTTAGCAGAATGGTCTCCTCGGGCTTAGCAGAATGGTCTCCTCGGGCTTAGCAGAATGGTCTCCTCGGGCTTAGCAGAATGGTTCGAACAAACAAAAGGACATAGCACTGCGCAGAGGACCTCTCTGATTTCGGACCAGTCGCCCAGTGTTCGATCACCTACAGCACTTTAGTCTATATTTTATTTTATATATTATTCAGAATATCTAAATTGTCGTATATCAACAGAAACAAATTAATCCAGCCTAATTTGTTTCATGTTGATTGAATAACTGTCTATTGAGTATCATGCCCGCGTGCGGAGGAAGTCTATTTTTCTGATTTTGCTCTTTTCCGATTTTCCAGGAACTTAATCAGGCTTTCTACGTTTGATGTCATTGTGACACCCAGAGAATTTAGTAGTAAAATTCTATAAATAAAATTTAAATTTATGTGGTCTGAAAAAGCTAATGCCAAATAAATCCTTAAGATAAAAGGAAAGATTAAGAAATAAAATAATATGGAGATATTTCAGCAAAGATTTTAATGCAGTTAAAAAAAATATAAAAAAATAATGAAACTATAATATTACAAGGGAAACAATAACTGAAGAGTATTGAAAGAAAACACAAGTCGTTAAATAAACGAAACAAAGAAAAAAGAATGGCTATTGCAGTTGGACCAGTAATAGTAAGAAGCCATAAACCTAGCCTCACAATGGCTATGTAATATGGAAGATAAAATGGAAATGAAAGAAGAGAAATGAAATATATCGATAAATCTTAAGGGAAAAGAAATATATCGATAAATCTTAAATAGCGGAGCTGTATAAAATGAATGCAAATGCTGAAATTCCGAAGTTGGTGTCATTTTTCGAACAATAGCGTTACAAAAGAAACTTTGAAATAAAAAGAAAGTCATTGATTTTCTGCAACAATTTGCTAAGAAAATTACGAATAAAAAAATCTAAATATTTTGAAAGCGAGCAGGAATTTTTTTGTTAAGTTCTGACATTGAAGAACATTAATTACACGGACGTGTGATTTAATTATCAAGAAACAGAACTAGAAGACCATAACAATAAAATATGAAACTCGATCCTCACCTGATGTTGCACAATTATTGCTTTGAACCAGACGGAGTTAATTTTAATAAGTAAACTGGACATATATTCTCGCCCTCTTTCTCTCTCTATCTCTCTCTCTCTATATATATATATATTTGTGTGTGTGTGTGTGTGTGTGTGTGTGTGAGAGAGAGAGTGTGTACGTGAGAGGACAAGAGAAAGAGTGCGTGTTTAAAAATAAGATATAGATTCCGGTGAATTCTTTTAAGAAATTTGACAAATGGAAAAAAAAATATTTCATTGAAACTAGATTTGATTACGCGTTTCGCCATTCTAGGGTTCATCAGATCACAAAATGAAATAAATAAATGTGTATATGTGTATTTGTGTGTACGCTTAAATAATAAATTATGATACTTTTTACATAAGCTGATGTTTCTCGTGATTAAAGTGACTTTAAAAAAAAAATGCCGTAAATATTTATTCTGCGCCTTTTCTATAAAATTCTTAGTTCATGCAGAAAGTTCTTTATATATTTTTCCCAGCGTTTTTGGTATCGAATTAAAGATAAATCCTCATCTCATTTTCAAATGGCACCAAAGAAGGAAATCCATATAGCCTTTTCTAATATGTACATAACATCGAATAGCCCAAGTGAAGTCTTGATTGGTCGTTGTCTACTGGGGCAACTTATATATTTCACGTCCTAAAGCTCGTGGCAAATTTTTGTTCTAGGTGCGGGCCGAATACTGATCATATTCGGTCGGGTCACCCATCGAAGAAGTCTGTTGTTTATTTAGACCCGAAACTTCTAGTGACATGGGAGCAACAACACTGACGACGCATCTGGATTTAGCACTTAAAGGTGTATTTTAATAATAATAGTATTATTCTGTCAGTAATTCTTACATTAATTCTTTACAATTTTACACATTTGTAATGTAAATCAAGTAAATGCCTTTAGGCAGATTTCATTAGTAGAATCATTCACAGTACTATTTTTAGTAATATCATTAGTAATCCATTGACATTAGATATATAATAGCGTTGGTTATCATCATTATCATCATTAACTCATGAAAACATTTTTCATTTTAATTTTCTATTCGCAACATAACGACTGGGCGTAGAGCATTCTACAGTAAACTTCTTTTCTTTCGTCTTTATCTGTGTGCAGTGTCTCTTCCGGGTATTGGCAATCATGGCTCTCCACAATTTTCTGTATTTTGTAGCTCTTAATATATTTTTATTTTTGTTATTCCTCCCAAAACTTTTTCCGCCAATCATTTACTGAAGCTTGTTATGTAGGTAATACTTCGTTTTCCGATGTCCCTCTTGACTTCAATCTGTCCTGTGCGTATTTTAAGTCCCTTTCCTCATTAACTGCTTTAAAATTTCAACTGTTTCTTTCTGTTGCTTTAAGATAACTGTTTAGCATTTACTGTCATATAGGAGGACTGGTATTATGTTACAGTTTAGCATATGTATTGTTTCTGTTTCTTAATACTTTGCTTAACTTTTGAAAGGCATATTTTTCTATCCCAATGCTCATTCCGATTTCAGTATTGCATTTTCCGCCCTCTGTTAAAACACTAAACAGGTATTTAAGTTATTGTACTATTTTTAGTAACTTCTATTTGTAATTGGTATTTTCGGCCGTCCCTTTTGTTATCAAACATGCATTATGTTATCTTGCTTACTCATTTCTGCTCGTTTTCCTGCACTGCCTTCTCTAAGAGTTCTTGTTTCCTTTATATGACTTTTATTAATATTGTCTCATCTGCATATCTTACATTGTTAAGATTGTAACCGTCAATAATGAATCGTCATTGGACTCATAATTCTCCCAGAATCGTATCGCTATATGGGTTGAATAAGTCCGGTGAGGAGACATATCATTGTCTTACGTCCCTTTCTATTTTTATATATTTAATGAATATAGTCTATCTGCATACAGGCAGTTTGCTGCCATTATAGGTCGTGAATTATTCTATTATTATTCCCAAATATATCATCGTTGCCTCGTAATTTCTTTGTTAAATAATTTATCAAATCATACTCCATAAAACACAGGTTAACATCCTTCTGCAATTGTATTACTCTTTCTGATATTAATCTGAACATAAATATCATATTCTTTGTTCCAGTGTCTTAAAAAAAAAAAAATCACTGCTCTTGCCCTATTTCCAGTCTATTTCTGCTGTCCTCACTATTGATTAGAATTCGGATAAGTTGTGTTATATGGCATATTAGGCTGATTGCCCGATTAGATTCTCATTCGCTTGCATCTGGTTTATTAGGCACTGGATCTACTTAAGTTTTCCGCTATAACACCACTGTTGTATATTTCATTTATCTGTATCTAAAATCCTGTCAATGTCGAAATCATCTAAGGGTGTCAGCTTCTCTATTATTAGTTTGGTGCAAAAATAATGTCGTTTTTTTTGGTGTATTTTTAACGTAACTTAATACAATTCTGTCTGATCCTGTTAATTTGTTTCTGTTCAATTTCGCCAGTGCATATTACATATCAGATTTTAATATTTCTTTTACCTCGGTATTTTGTATATATGGCGGTTGTCCGCTTTCATTTTCGAAATATTCTTTGAAGTATTCGTTCCATCTCTGAAGTATTTCTTTTTCTTTATCACTGTCTTATCCTTGGACTTTACGCACCCTGTTGATAGGTATGTCTTCTCTCCTGTTAATTTTAATTTTTTTTTTTTTTTACATATATCTGATTTATCTGTGTTACATATTCTTTCATTTTCTTGCACATTTTTAGTTGGACCATTCTTCTTCATCCCAACTATATTTGTTCCTAATTTCTTTACACAAAGTCATATATCATGTGCTGTAGCTTGGTGTTGTTACTTTGTCTTATCATCATGTCGCGGATTTTGTGTCATCCATTTTTTTTTGTTGGGGTTGGGAATGATCTCGATTACTAAAGGTTCTCTTAATATGTCCAACTTTGAGTTTCCATTCTCATTTTTCTCTATTGTATCTGCTTTTAACATTCATTCACTTCCCGGTCATTCATCAGTCTGTCGTATTACAACTTTATAGATACCCTCTTCAATTTCCGTTGTTTTACTCTAAGTTTACATAAAACAACAAGGTGGTCACTCCCACAGTAGTCATTTGGGTATGTTTTGCAGTTTAAGACCGTATTCCTAAATTCCTTTTATTAATAGTTATATAGTCGTGTTTTCTTTTTTCGTTTCTCCTGGGATTCTCTATCTCCATATACGACTTGTCCGTATTTGAAAACTTTAACCCCCAAATATACCCTTTAAAGTAATGCGAAATAACAGCGTCCAAGAAATTGAGTGAAACCTTCTCTCATGATAATGATTTATTTTATTGTATCTTCTTCTTTTTATGTCGGTTTTCTTCTTCACCCCTTACCCATCCATATCTAGAGATAACATACGTTAAGTTAAGCGATGTCTGGCCCACACCAAGTGGGGTTAGGGATAAAGAATTGAAATGGTACATCTAACTCACTCATGTCTTCTCTCCCCGCTCACATCCTTACTTCGTTAATTTACATATGCTTAATACGGCCCGTCAAAAATGTGTAAATTTCTTTTCATTTTTCATTTCAACCTTTGGAAGTAAAGTCTGATGATCCAGAGTCCTTTAAAAGGGCTGTGGTAAAATAATTTATTACATGGAACCTTAAAGTGGCCTGTTTTCATTCAAACATATTTGCTCTGAATTTACATTGAGCTCTCTGGATATCATCCTCCTTAGGTCTGCCAATACGAATTACCTAGTTTTGCATAAACTATATATATATATATATATATATATATATATATGTGTGTGTGTGTGTGTGTGGTGTAATTGTCGCTTACCATGTGAATCTTCCATTATCTATGCAGTGTTGATTTCTATTTTCACTATATGTATAATGATGCGAGTGTTGTATTGTAGAATATTCTGCGGTTTCATTTTTTTTTTGCTTTCATTTCTGATTGGCCCGTAGCAATGAATG
>OZ010588.1:34213208-34330708 GCA_963932145.1 Acanthosepion lycidas
TGTGTGTTTGTGTATGTCATCAATATATATATATATATATATAGTCTTATTAATGTATCTACGGACGTATGTGTATGTCTTATTAATGTATATACGTGTGTGTATATATCTTATGCATTTACGTGTCTGTGTATGTCTTATTCATGTACTTAGGTGTGTATGGATGTCTTATTACTGTATTTTCATGTGTGTGTTTGTCACATTACTTTATGTAAGTGTGTGTATGCCATATTCATGTGATTATGTGTGTGTATGTCATATTAATGTGACTACGCGAGTGCATGTTATATTAATGTGATTTGGTGTGTGTGTGCATGTTTTTTTAATGTATTTACGTGTTTATTTATCCTGCATTAATGTATTTCCGTGTGTATTTGTCTCGTATTAATGTATTTACGTGTTTATCTCGGATTAATGAATTGGCGTGTTTGCGTATGCCATATTAATGTATTGACTAATGTAATCACTAAATCCTCTATAACTTTTGTATTATCCTCTCAAATTACACCAGAATCTCAAACAATAACAATTAATATCGTATTTATTGTCTGTGAAAATTATAGAATATACAACAACTTTGATAAAAACTTAAACCTACTTTTCTGACGAAAACAATGCCGTTCTGAACATTTTGGCTGCAACTCATATTATATATATATATATATATATATATATATATATATATATGCACGGGTGTGTGTATTATGTGTGTATGAGTGAAATGTGTTATATATATATATATATTACCATAGAACATAATTATTTGCACGTTATTGCACGTATATTGTACTAGAGTTAATTCGTTTGACGAGAAGTGGCAATGTCTTTGTTATATTTATGGACTGTTAAAAGATGCTTACGCGAAGCCATGGATGGGAAATCAAAACAATGACTGCTAAAGATCGAAGTACAAAAGTAATAACTAAAAAATAATATTTAAAGACAATATGGGAAAACCTTAAAATATCAATTTCATATATGCAATCATTTTTGAATTATGCATGAATTAGTGTGTGTGTATATATATATATATATATATATAGTGTGTGTGTGAGTCAACGCTCATGTAAACCACTATTAACCTTGAAAATACACCACCAATGAAAATAACATATATATGTCTTTGGAGAAAAAAAAGCGTATTTTCCTTTTGACAATGTCAACAATACGCCTTTCTTCATGAGATCCATGTGAAGAGGCGCTGAGTTTGGTGATATGATCTCATTTCTTAATATGGAAAAGTGAAAAGGTCGGCATCAATCGAAAATGATCAGATCTCCCCACTCCGCAAAAAAAAAAACGCATGTTTTCGAATAGCCAAAAATATAGGAAAATTCCCCGAGGGAAATCTCCAAATATTGTGAAAGAAATATTTTTGACACTTTGCATTTCCCAGAAGTCAAAACATCCTAAATGTAATCTCCTCCTCCTCTCTCTCTCATATATATATATATATATATGTTTCAACGTAATATATTAGGTATGTTGTTTCGACTTTTGTTGATTTTTTTTTTCTTCTTCAAGGAAAAGATAATTGGATAGAGTGGTAGGTTTTCTGCCGTGATAACATTTTTTATATATCCTCATGAAAAGTTATGAAAAACAAAGAAATTGCGTGCACTAGTATGCACTACAGACAGTATGAATAAATCACACCCGTACACATCAAAATATGCGTGTATACACAAGCTTCCAATACACGTATTAAAAAGACAATATATACGCATATATCTATCTCGGAACAAAACGCGATACTTACCTATTATTTATATATGATAAAATGTAGTTTTAATTTATGCTACTGAAATGGAGTAAAAGTTACCAACATCTGGGAAAAAACCGTATGTAAACACACTCAGCGTGGCGATAGAGATGAACATATATTGGCAATTTGTTTAGGATAATTATCATAATGAAATTTCACCCATCAACCAACATGATTTATGACGTAAGATAGTAGAGAATTATTTAATATTCCTATATTGGATTTACTACCCAGAATGCTATTAACTGGATGTCACAGATTGATATCGTTTTCAGGCAGACATCCACTCATTATCAGACTCCTTGCTCTGTGTTTAACCGATGCGTGCTCTCTTATTCTTTAAAGAACATGAGAGATTTGCTGGTCAGATTTTTGACATCAAACTGCTTGATTTTGTGGGCGCAACTATTCAACAAAACATGCTTTATTTGATTTATTTACGAATGATTCATCCAGGATTTATTCTGGTGGCAAACTGCTTGCATCTGGATAAAAATGAATCCGGTAAATACACAAAAATCTAAAAAAAGTCGTAAGATAAGAATGTGTTCTCTCCCCCAGACGTAGTCTACCTTTACTGCGGAACGATCCTGAGTCAACTAAAAGTCCTTCTATAATTTCTTATTGTCGAAAACAATCTTAACAACATGAGATATGCAGAAAACAATGTTAATAACAAATTTAGGAAGAAAGCCGTGAGAACTTTTACCCAAGGTACCAAAGAAAATGTTATAATGGAACACACCTATTCTATAGTTAACAGACTATTCCATCTATAATAAATAGGAGTAGTAAGAGACGGTCAGTTAGTCGCTGTCGGACGACCGGCCGAACTCTCTGCCTTCGGGCGGGGAGGAACCCGAACAAGGCTACGCCGAAGGGCGGAGTCTCTTTCGGGGTGGTAAACCGACCCTGTACCCGTTTATCCAGGTTCAAAGGGAATATTTTTGGCCGAGCCCACGGGCTCGGAGATCCCATTTCAAACCGACCTTGTGCCACATGATGCCCTCGTGGGGGGGTGACTAAATACTGTCGGACGACAGTCGAACGCTCTGCCTTCGAGCAGAGAGAAACCCGGACGAGGTTATGCCGAAGGGCAGAGTTTCTTCCGGGGAGGTACACAGACCCGATCCCGTTTATGCGCGGTCTACGGGGATTTTTTTGGTCGAGCCTACGGGCTCGGGAACCCCATGTTATATTCGGCCTTGTGCCACATGTGACTGTGTGGGGCAGTTATTAAATAGCGTCGAGGTAGGATGACCGTTAGTCGAATACTAAAGTATCAGCGACCACAACTAGATTACTCTGCGTTATACCTATTATATCAAGTTCCTAATGTTTTGTACGTCGAACCTATTTTAGGAACGACTTAGTACAAATACAAGCCTCCACTGTGAAAACACTCCACAACAGAAAGAGAGAAGAAATGAGTAAATATCGATTTTAGGAAAACAGGATATACGGTTGTCAACACTAGAAAAAACACAACATGCGAGCTATGAATTGAAGATACCAGAACTAAGCAAGAAAAGAAATTTAAATTTCTGTGAACTATTTTAACAAAGGAAGGAAAATGTAGCACTGAAATCCGAAGAATAGCGGAAGATGCCTTTCGAAAGTTATGCAAAATATTAAGAAACAGAAAATATCGCTACAAACAAAGAAAACTGTACTTAACTGAACATCGGTTCTCCTGCACGGCGGTGAATGCTGGACAATCTCATTGCAGATGGCGAAAAGTTTTGAGGTAACATATATTGTTTTGTAAAAGGATGCTGAGAATATTATGGATTGAACAATTGAGCAACAAATTTTAAGGAGGATGGAAATAAAATCGAAATTTGAAACTTCTATGACACATAATGAGGAAAGAGGGTTTGGAGAATTAGATACTCACAGAACATATTTTAGGCAAGAAGGAAAAAAGAAAGCAAGGAGGAAACTACCTAATTAAGTTATGTAAATGAATGGAAGCAAGGATTGAGTAGACTAACTCAAAGAAAATCATTACTAAAAGCTACGAGTTATTTGTAGTTGTGGAGAGCCATGATTGCTCACCTCCTGAAGGGCCATGGCAATTATAGAAATAGCAATGAATTATGTCTTCTTGACAGAAGATCTTAGATTTTTGAATGTGTATTTTTTGTTAGTTGGCTATATTTTGTATTTTCTTCGTGCTCTATGTAGCCGGGAGTGATTTATATGTTTTTTTATGACATCATAAGCATTATTATTCTGATATATAACGTTAGAAACGGATGCCCTCTACGGCCATTTAAGGTGTTGTATAATCACAAGATCATCGCCGTTGTTTCGTACGGGTTTGAACTAAGCGCGATTTGGAGAAACAGTTCGGATATAAGGCGAAAAAAAAGGGTTTTGCATTTATTATAACTTTTCTAGAAAGGGAGGCACTGTGGACAGAGGTTCGATTTGAGGAATCGGAGAGCCGAGTTGGAATTCCAGTCGAATCCGTTATATTCATATACGTCCTAATACACTTGGGGGAAAAATATGAATCCTCTTCTTCTCCCCTCCAGCTATGGGTAAATAGCAGGACAGACCAGGTTCTATTGCCTAGGATGGCAATTGGTCTATTTCAGAAATAAATGACAACCTATTGCAGCAAAAAATCTGCCTCATTAGTCATGCATCGAAAGATATATGATCGCCTGAGCGTGTATCACGCACGGCACATAACTGACTGACGTTAAATTATTATATTATTTCTGTTCTGTCAGACAAAGCGGATCATTGAACTCGACCGCATTTTTCCAAATTATGGAATTAACCGAAGTGTTTTTTAAATTTATATTAATGTTACTTTATTCATTATATATATATTGAAAATACGCCGTATTTGTATCGAATATTTAGCAATAAATGAAAATAATATAATGGACATTTTTAATAATAATTTTCTGTTCTCTATTTTACTAGGTTTGGATGAACTTAGCAGAAGTCCTCAATTAAGGGGCATTCAGAGAGGGATCAAACTAACTAGTAATTCACTGGTGCGGATAGTTTCCATACAGTTTCACCACGAAACCAGCTCTAATTATTTTTATGTTGAATACATTGTTATTTTGCTTTTTGGTTCCTTCTATTTATTATAGAATGGTGAACTTTGACGTGGCGTAATGGTCAGCAAGATTTTCTCGTTAGATCATAACTAATATTGGGTAGGGAGTTCGATTCAAACTGGATGCTCCACACATTCAGCACCGTTCTACATTTAATCTATGTTTAGTAAATCGCTATTTAATTCTGGAAATAAATTACTGTAGAGAAACCGAAAAGTAATTTTCCGATAAATTTGAGCTTTTCTAATTGTTACATTGTAATTTATCTTGAATTTAGGACAGGGATATCGGCTTTTTTGCATAGCCTGGAACATAATATCAGGAGAAGAAAATATGTAAAGGAAATAATATATTATAACCAACTCCTTCGTGGAAAGAGGTTATCCGCCTACCTTAAAAACGAACATTTGAACTCTTCTTTAACCTAGAATTGAACACTGACCACACTGGCTTAGGCAAAGTTTTTAACGCAAGAAGCAACTCTAAAGTTTGCCGACCCGCCACCACAAAAATAGAACATACTGCACAGTGACTCTCTCATATATATATATATATATATATATATATATATATATATATATATATATATATAAATAAATAACTTATTTGTGGTACAGAATTTAATAATAGAAAGGAACAAATAGTAAGAAGGCATTTTTTAAAAAGCAAAAACAGAACGACCGGTTTCGTCCCAGGACTTATCAAGTATTTATTCTGGGAATTTAAAAGCGTGTAAATTATTTAATTATCGAATATAATTAAATGGGGGAAAAAATTATTAATTACAAGGAGACTAGAGTCCAATAATATTCAGACCCAGCAAGCATTCCCTCTGTTTACAAAGGGAAGGCTCACGGGATCTGATATACAAGGACTCCAGGACCTTAAGGTGAAAAGTTGAGTGGGACCTCGATAAAATAGTAAATCGGTCACCACTAAAATTTTCCACACATTCCCTTCTATTTATCAAATGTTCAGAAATAGCAGAAACAGAACTGTTAGTCTATTGGCTATTTCTAGAGGACGGATTCAAAATCCTGGAGGGTAAATGCTGTTTAATTCTTAAATCCAAATGCTGGGACGTCCTACCTATGTAGTCATATCCACAACTACACTTGTATTGGTAAATCACTGAATTAACATGATGGGGAGGTAGGACATCCTTACGAATGGAAGAGAAAGCAGAAAGGGTACCGAATATTACCCTAACCTTTGCCGAAAAATAACAGCTATTAATTAAACGTAAAATACGTTTCGATAAAATCTCACCCTCTGTACCAATATAGGGAAGACGCAAATAAACAGGACATTTGCGGCTTCACCCTATGGAATTTACTGATGACATCTTGAATAACGGATTCCAAAACATCCAACGGATATCCATTTTTTGATAATGTCATTCTAACAAAGTCTAATTAGGAGTCTAATTCTTGTCTTTCCTTTTTGGATGTTTTTGTCCATAAGATTGATGACAAGTTCGAGACTTCTGTATTTAGGAAGGCCACTTTCTCGGGACTTTACACGCGTTGGGACTCCTTTTGTCCCAGACAGCGTAAGATTAATTTAATCAAGTCCTTAATTTACAGGGCACTTAGGTTATGCTCAGATGGTTTTCTCTGCGGTGAAATTGACTTTGTTAGAATGACATTTAATTACATTCGATAATTAAATAATTTACACGCTTTTAAATTCCCAGAATAAATACTTGATAAGTCCTGGGACGAAACCGGTCGTTCTGTTTTGGCTTTTTTAAAAAAAAAGCCTTTTTACTATTTGTTCCTTTCTAATATATATATATATATATTTGAATAAAAAACAGACCACTTTAAGGTTCCATGTAAAAAGTTTTAAAGGGCTCTGGATCATCAGACTTAACTTCCAAATGTTTAAATGAAAAATGAAAAGAAATTTACACATTTTTGACGGGCCGTATTAAGCATATTGAGGAAGTGAGGGGGGAGAGCAGACATGAGTGAGTTAGATGTACCATTTCAATTCTTTATGCTTAAGTTCCCTTGGTGTGGGACAGACACCGCTTAAAGTATGTTATTTGGTTGGTGCCAAAATAATGACGTAATAATGTCGTTTTTTGACGTTAAAAATACGTCAAAAAACGACATTATTACATCATTATTTTGGCAGCAAACTAATATCTCTAGATATAGATGGTTAAGGGGTGAAGAAGAAACCCATATAAAAGGAAAAAAGATACAATAAAGTAAATCATGAGAGAAGGTTTCACTCAATTTCTTAGACGCCGTTATTTCGCATTACTTTAAAGGGTATATTTGGGGGTTAACGTTTGATATAAATCTAAATGTCTGAACAATCTACGAAGAATTTAATTTGATGTTTGTTGAAGCTTTGGGTATTTTTTTATAAAATAGTCGATTGGAAAAAATTCATATAAAGTACATTGAAAGAATGAATTCCTTTTACATCTAGTAATCTTTTTCTTTTTTTTTTTTTTGCTTAAACTTTTTTCTTGTTAAGTTGACATCTATCCGTTTGAGTTTTGTTCATAACTTAAACTCGTGACTGTTTTTAGATACCTGCTCAATTATCAAAGATTATTCCAATTTAAATAATTTTATCATCAATAATGATTATTAAAGGGTAATATATTTCAATTTAAATTAAATTATCAATTTAAAATTTACCTCCGTATTATTTAAACTTATTTCCAATTGGAGAATATTAGAGGAGAAAATTGGATAAAAGATTACTAACAGAAAATTAGGTCCTTCTTTTATAATATTCTATATATCCATACACATACACACCTCTACACATATCCGAACACCCATCCATATCCACATACATCCATATCCCTATATACATACAAATCCATATATACACACACACACACACATACACAGAAAGAACTATATGTATATACCCATACATACACATATACACTTGTAGAAAACCACATACACACATATATACATACATATATACATACATATCCACACAAACACATATATATTGCTCTGAATTTACATTGAGCTCTCTTGATATCATCCTCCTTGGTTCTACCCATACGGATTACCTAGTTTTGCATAAACTAAATATATATATATATATATATCTGTCTCCCACACATACAAGAGGGGTGTACAGCATTAAAGGACCCAACGCTGGGTTCGCTGACAGATTTCACTTTGTCTACAATGATAAAAAAAGCCATGAACACATCACCAGATAATTTTTATTGTTTGGCCAAGATAACAATGACTTAAATACAAATGCACTAGTTTAAGTTACACGAAATCGAAAAGCTACAGCTGTGTATAAAATCACTTATTTAAATAAAATTTATACAGGATTATTTAACAAACGCAGAAGTACCACCCACCATCACACTAATAAACATTCACACGTATATAATTTTAGGTGTTAGTATGTGGAAGAGTTAGTGTGTGAGAATGTGTGAACGCATGAAAGAATGTGTGTGTGTATTGGTGTAAGTATTAAATTAAGGAAAACTTATTATAAATGACCAATACTAGATGTCGTAATGAATAATGGTTATCAATCTTTCTAAAGATGTTACGCTTCTGTTTATACCTGTCTTCCTACTCTGAAATCTACTTTCTTTGAAATAATAACACAGTTTACGGGATATAATGTTATAACCTGGACAATGATTTTGATAAACGAAACTTCGATGCATGTGGTTAGCTTCAGCAATGCCATTTTGGGCTCGCCCTTGTCAAACAAAACAATTTATTCATCCATTGTTACAATTTTTTTCTGTTCGAGCGTAAAATATTCTTTTTCTCATATTTCCTTCAGCTTTGATATTCTGTTAGATTAATCTGTTTCAGTTGTAGTTCAAAATTATTACCATTATGCGAGGATAAATTGTAAGCTTAAGAAAGTGTCACATTATTGCACTATAATGTTCCATATACATATCAGCGGTCTCTTGAAAAGGCTAATACAGAGTAATCTATATAAGTGGAGTTATAAAAACGAAAGAAGTCTGATGGTTGTCGAAGAGCCGTTTACAGATTTTAATGACAGGCAATGATTTTCATGTCCCTTTTCGTTTCCTCTTGATGATTAACATCATATTGACCGCTTGGACGTGCTGATGGTGTAATGGATAATGGCAAGAAATTGTTAATCGAAGAGCCGAGTTCAAATTCCCGTAGTGTTCTTTATATTTACGTACACGCAAAAGGAAATGTATGTATCAACCGCTTCTCCCCACCACTAGCTGTAAGACTTGTATCATTAAGCCATTATAATCTCACCGCCCAAAGTCTTACAATCTAAAACTATTATCTGGCTTTAAATAACTGGCAAAGTGTTGATAATCCGTAGAAAACGAATCACTAAAACAATTAATTATCATGTCTCCGTGAATGTACATACGTTAAATACTCCTTTTATACATGAAAGCACAAAGCGATTAAACCCCAATCACTAATTTAATATATTTCTCTCCATACGAAAATCTTAAAGTCTGATTTGGGGTACATTTTGACTGAATCTTATTGATCCCTAGCACGGATTGCAAGACAAGTTTCAATTTTAGCTGCGAAACAAGTTCCTATATATATATATATATATATATATATATATATATATATGAATCAGTGATTCTAGAGCTGTGAAATCTTGAATACATTAATTTTAACACTTATTAATAACTCCATTGTTTTTTGTTTGTTTTTCAAGCACATCTGGCTGTTTAAAGGACATTTGAAAAGTAACTTGTAGTGACATCTTGAATATAGACAAAGTTTGAAATCGTGTTGTTATGAAATATCTACAGAAAATTTATTTAGCCCTAAAGAATATTCATGCTGACGTGATAACTATTAAGTTGGTGCAAAATAATGACATAATAATGTCGTTTTTTGACGTTTTTTTAACGTCAAAAAACGACATTATTACGTCATTATTTTTGCACCAACCTAATAGATTAGAGCGATGACGCTCCGGTTTTATCCACAGTGCAAAAGTGTGCAACTGAATTTAGCTGTGAAAGAGAGAGTTTTGAAAATGCTCCAAGTTCTGAACGTCCTGCAACTTCCACCATCAACGAAAACATTGATCGTGTTCACCACACTTTGATGGTTGACAGGTGATTTACTATAAATTAAATAGCCAATGATATTAGTATATCTTGGGAGGTAGTTGAGGATATTCTGCACAATGAACTTGGCATGACGAAGGTTTCTGCTCGGTTAGTGCTAGGTATCCTGACATTTGATCAAAAGTGCACCGGACTGATTACATCAGGTGAAAATCTGAGATTATTTGAGACATTTTCAGCTGATTTCCTTGAAAATATTCTGACTCAGAATGAGCGTTGTTTTTACCACTCTAAGCCAGATACTAATGAATGTAGTGAAAACACTCCTTACCTGCACCAAATAAAGCCAATGACGTTTCATCAGCAGGGATAGTGAGGGCTCAGTTTTTTTATATGAAAAATAGATTGTGTTATTGACATTAAAATGTACTGCATTACCAATGAAGCAGTTCCACAAGGCTATCAAGACCAAACGTCACAAAAAAAAAAAAAAAAAAAAAAAAAAAAAAACTGACGAAAGTTATCTTTTTTAATCAAGACAATACATCAGCACACAAGCCCTTGTTTTCAATGGGCAAATTGCATGACTGTGGCTTTGAAATAGTTGATCGCCATTCCTATTCTCCAGATTCGGCCCCGTATAACTTTCACCTGTTCTCCAGCATGAAAAAAAACAAAAAACAATTGGCTTGAAACTAGTATCGCAGTTATGATGATGATGATGATCATCATCATTTTATGTTATTTTATATTTGTTTTTTTTTTTCTCTTTTGATCAACAAGATGGTAGCTTCTTTACCAATAGATCCAAGTATTTGCTCACTTTCCCTGGGTCAGCTGGTCCTCGTATATATCATGTTTGTGCATGCAATGAGTTGATTTTTTGCGGCTCTGACAATATTCTTCGCAACCTCTGTGCTATATTAATAAGGCCAATTCTCACTAATACGATATTCAGATTATCGAGGAGTGAGAAAATTATCTTTGACAATTAAATACCTTCGTAACAGTAAATGTATGTTAAACGGTAGATATACACATACACGCACGTATTCATGATAAAGTGAAACGACGTTAGCGAGTGAGAGCGTACACACAGAAATCTAACAATATGTTTTAAAGATTTTTTTACCAATGTTGTCGTCAGTAATAAATTACGTTAAGGATATTTTTCAATTTTTTTCGCCTTCGTACCCAATACTCTCACTTTTATCTCTTCCTTGTTTGCATAGCATCTACACAAAACATGAGAGTTTTCATTACTATTATTATTGCATACCGCTTGCTTGATTATGAGCTGTCAACAAATTTTAAGCAGAAACCTCAGGAGACCGAAAGTTTCCAGCATCATTTTTCTTAATGTCGCGATGTTGTTTGATTACGTATAATAATTTCTACTTTCATCAAAATGTGTTTATGTATACGCAGATAAAAAATAGTATGATGTTTAGTTAAATGTATAAACAAATGGAGAGTCTGAAAAACGAGAATTATATGACAGGTTTTAAATTCATTAAACATACAAGAACTATCAACATATGACGAATAAATCATTGAAAAATGTTTAGGGTTTTGTAACAATGAGAACGTGCGTGAATATTCCAGTAATATAATATAATAAGATACTGTTTCTTATTTTTTGTATGGTTCTAAGCGCAACAATAACAGCTGAAATTGCCTGTATTTTGAGATGCCATATTTTATGATTGTTAATTTCATCATTATTATTATTACGTGTTCACATCAGATGTCTGACGGTTATTACTAGATATTGTGTGTCATCAATTCTTTTCAAATACTCCAACTTATTGCTCACTATCCTTGCAAGATCTGGTTAGTCCCAATTCTTCATCGAATTTAATATTTCTTACAATTTCAATTCTGATTCTTTTGCTACTGTTCGAAGGGCACTAATAATTATAGACTCAAACTTAACATTCCTCGGGTTTCTCAACTCAACATTGAAAGTCTTTACTTTTTGATTTATTTCCTGTTCACCTTGCAGTCAGTTGATCTTCTTAAGACTATGTCAAAGTCCTAGAGTATCTTAATTTTATATTCTCGGAAAGCTTCAGATTTCTGCTAATACCATTTATCTTCTTGGTCGATACAAGTCGCTTGAAGAATGTCCAATGCATCATTGCCCCTTCTCTGCCGTGAATCTTTTCACATGTCTAACTTGATGGATTTACGTATATGATTTGCATTATTATTATTATTATTACTATTATCTCATTGAATTTGCAGTATAATATAATTTGGTGATATCCCTAGAAATCAATTGACAATAATTCACATGCTAATTCCATCACTATCCCTAGTATTCGAGCCGAATTTAGTAATTCTATCGCTTTGTTCGTCCTTGGCTCAAATAGAACCAATGACGATGAACAAAAATCGCCTAATATTCCATAATATCAATTCTCTGGTAATATTCAAATATGCATTTTGCTACTTATTCTCCCAAGCTCTGTTACTGTTCTTTTTTTATATTATTATTTTACCTAATCAGTTTTCTTGGAGGGCTCTGATCTTTGTTTAGAACTCTGGTTGACATGATTAAATCCTCCTCGGGGACAGCTGCTTTTGTTTGTGATCTCACTAAAAAGAATATTTCCACGACTCAAATGTGAGGAAATTATGTCGTTCTCTGATGTTATGATATGCTAGAATTAATAAATGCATGTTTCGAAAACAGCCGACATAGTTATAGCGTGGAAGTTGTGATATATATATATATATACACGCGCGCACATATATATACACACACACACACACACACACATATATATATATATATATATATGCGCACGCGCACATATACACAAATATATATATATATATATATGCGTGTATTTGTGTGAAAATAGACAGAGGGTGGTTGCTGCTGCAATGACCTTCATATCACACTTCAGCTGTTTCAAGAAAGGCTAATTAGTGATATATAAAGCCACTAAGATGCAAGGGGTTACTGAGTACGAGAAAAAGAAAAGCATTATTAAGGAGAGATAAAAGAAGAGAGATTAATGAGATATAAGATAACAATGGACATCGATTTTCAAAAATTTAAATGCAAAGTTGCCTGGAAAGCACGAGGTCGGCTGGGAGAGAAGAATCTGTTACCGGAGACGTTAGTGTTAACCATTTCAATCGTAAAATAATGAGATCTGGCGGTCGATCTAGTACTGCGCTTAACGCAGTACTAGATAGGCAGTTAGGTTATCATACTTAAACTCGAGCAACCAAATAGGAAAGAAATCACAACATTTGCACTGAACATATTTAAAAGAAAAAAAAAAAACACAGCGAATCTATGTTACGGCGGTGGAAATGTGATTGAAGCCGATATATTAGATAATTCTTTGGGTTTTAAAAATACATAACCGAAGTACAAGAATAGGTGGATAGCAACATTTTGGTATGCATGTTGGTGGGGTTTTGGGGTGGGTTTTTAAGATAGAATATATGAAAACCTGTTTCATGTTTAAAGTTTTATTCTGTTGACAGAATTTTGTTCAATAATATCCTCAGAGCAACTGAAAAAAAAAAAAATGGAAAAAAAAAAAAAAAAAAATTGAAAAAAAAAAAATGAAAAAAATAAATAAAAAAAATAAATAAAAAAGTAAAAAGAAAGAAAAACAAAATACATTACCGTAGTAATTTTGCTAGTTAGAAACGCTTTGGTTAATCTGAATTTTTTTGAAAGTTTCATTGATAATAAAATTGAAAATAGAATTAGTATACAAAGTATATGGAAAATCAAACACTATCACTTAATAAGTACATTTTTACTCATATCATGACAATTAAACTAACACTGAAAAAGAATAGGTTCTTATCTCAAAGGATTTATAATATGTACGCACTCCCTGTTTGAACGAAAAACTTCAATCCATTGTAAACACATTCAAATCATTACGTCATGCTAACCATAAAAGAGAAAACTAAATATACTCACGAATTACAAATGTAAAAATCAGATACATATCAATGAGAAAAACGTGTCAAAAATTTTGTTTATTTTATTTATCTTTACCAACAAATCCATCTCAAATAATTGCTTCTAAAATAAGGGCTTGGAATTCTAACCAACTCAAACATTTTTATACAAAGGCGTAATTATAAAGTCAAAGAATATGATTATATATATATATATATGTAGAGAGAGAGAAAGAGAGTCGTGGACAGAATTATTCTACAGCTCCCATAATTGAAAATAAAGCTGTAACACCTCAGATTTTCATGAAAACCATGTGCACTTTTTCACAAATGATAAAATAATGGATATGAAGAAATATGGAATGATGCTGTTGTGGTAAACCCTCCTACAGTATAATGAACTCTTCCTCCTCTCATAAATACAAACTACAAGAGTCGGATAGTGTGAAGTGAAGTGGAGTAGTAGACGCAGTGCTAATCTACTAATTACTAACACTATTGTTTTGTATATATCTTCAATATACTTTTTCAACCTACCTTTGTCTTCTGTGTCTTTCTTTCTGGCCCCTAAACAAGCCACAACTGATGCCAACAACAAAGTTTTTTTGTTGTTTTATGTAAAAAAAAAAAAATAATACAAAAAATACAAAAACATTTAACATAAGACAAAATTATTGGTTCTCTTGCCTCAGTAATTAATTGTGCAACGTTAATTCTTGATTATTGCCTTTAATTTTTTTAATAGTCCCTTACAAGATCGCTGCACAACCCGAAAGGTATTTTACTCCATTCATAACTTCTAGTTGCTTCAGATTCAAAAGAATTCTTCCTCTTACTATTTTTTTTATTTTACCCATAAATTTTCAATGGGGATTACGCCAGCACTTTGTGTTGGTTACACCAATACCAGAATCTAAGTATTTTGTAAGAATATGTTTTTTCGCTTATTGTCATGTCGGAACGTCCAGTGCACTTTGTTTTATTTTATTTTTGAGAATAGTCAAATATTGCTCTTTATCCACGATACACAGTACTTTCATAATTTCTCCTGGTTCAAAAGCAGCAAAACATACCCAGAGCAGAATACTCCCAGTATCGGGCTTAATTGTAGGGTAGGTATGTTTTGGTTTGGGAGCTTCATTCTCTTTCTTCCATGTATAGCGAGAGTTCATGGTTACCAAATGTAATTTAGTTTTGTTAAAGTTAATTACAAATTTAGTTTTGGCTTCTAGTTTGGTTTCATCTGACCATAAAACAATGTTCTAATATTTACTCCCATGTTCTAGATAGTTTCTAGCATGATCTAATCGGCCTTTTAGCTTTTTCTTTTACTAATCTGCTTAAGCAAGGTTGTCTTCCATCGGTGACAATTTCAGATTTCTGCACAATGAAAGCATGTAGGAAAATTTAATCTTGATTTCTATACATCATTGACAATGTCTGTCATTAAGCGTGAATTCTTCGAGACATCTCTAACAATTTTTCACAAATATATATTTTATTTTTGCAAGATTTTTAAACCGATAATTGACGATTGTTTAAAATGTGCCAAAAACAAACTGTTTTATCGATTTTACTGAAAAAATATAATTTGTTTGAAGTACACCACAGGGAATTTTCTTACTGGAAATAGTAACTTTTAAATCCGTGAGCTTTCATTTTAGCTTTGAGAGCTAAAGGACTGAAAGATTCCAGACTGCTTTTTACATTTTTTAAAAAAATTAGGCGTTTACATGAGTCTTGATACAAAATATATAAATATTTCAGTTATCACTTACTTTCTCTTTCTATATTGATTTTGTGTTTTGTTTTGTTTTTCCATTTTTTTAAATTTAATATAAGACCAAATTATCCCTTGTACAAAATAATGACAATATAAGTTGAAGAGTTTATTGTCTTATTTCCCCCTAGGTAGAATTAAACCTATATATTCCACTCCTCGCTGGAAGTGAAAACTTTTGATTTCTGTTGTCTAAAGTTCTGAGTTTTGGCATTATTTGATGAGAATTTCTTAACGGTAGAAAACCTAAATATAGACTGAAGAAGATAACTGTGAAAAGAAACATTCCTTAATACTTGAATTTACTTGGCATAATCTAAGTTTGCCTATTTTGTGATTTTTCTCTTCTGTGAGATGGCATATAAAGTTTGACCTTAGATTGTTTTACAAGTTTTTAATGGTAATTCTGTTTATGGCTTAAAACTTTCAAATATTTCACTGGTCCTCTTTGCTGAGAATTGATTGATAATCTACCTGCTTAAGAGTTATACCACGTGTTTCTTATTTCATAAAAACTCTGCTTTTTTAAGTTACATTTTTCACGATTCTTTTAGACAAGTATCTTCAGCGTTGCTTTGATCACATCTTTATAACCAGCTTTTAATTTTGCTTACTTGTTGATCCGAACATCAAAGATTTATATCATATTGTAAACCATTTTCACCTACCATTTTTTAAATTATTTATCTTTTAACAACAGAGTCCATCTAGGAAAAGAAAAATCATGATTTTAAAATACAATTTCCCTATATATATATATAGGCAGAAAATTTTCATTCAAACAGGTTTCATTGAATGATATATACATTATGGCTATTTACTTTTATACTAATCCTTTCTAGTTCTATAATTAGTTTCTTCAAATTCATCAAAGAATATGCCGTATTATTTTTTCCGACCCAAGTACTTTCGATCTCCTCCAAGATCATTCTCAAAGGTGAATGATAAAGGCAAACTAGTTGTAACTGTGATAAAATCTGGCTTTCATTGAGAGGCTGATTTAAAAAGAGAACACGCGTGAACGCACTCAGTTATAATTATTTTAAAATTTTAAATTATTTCCTTTCTAGCTATGGATTATTTTTAAATTACAGGCTTTTGAAAATAAGGGAGCTGGCCAGAATTTGAAAGCAACCGAATTCGCATTAAATTTTTGTTATATGCACTTCAATACGTTATAAATAAATTGTGTTGAGTATATATATATATAAGGTTGGTGCAAAAATAATGTCGTTTTCTCACAAAGTTGAACGTCAAAAAACGATATTATTTTTGCACCAACCTTATATATATATATATATATATATTTGCCGCATATAACACGTGATTTAGGAAAGGTATCGTATGTTTGGTCCTAAGCGTTGTATTACATAAAAAAAGACGAAAGTAACAACCGGAAAACTTTACAGAATAATCAAATATAACCTTCAAGATATCGTCGTACCGGCTTTCTAAATAAAATTGTCGAGAAGAAAATAAACAAATGGAAAAGGAGGTTTCATATATGTTTCACTTATTATGCAAGAATATCACACACCGTATTTCTGTGCAATCCGATCTCATGTGTAATGCGATCCACTGATTTCGATGCAAATATCATGAATACATTTTATTTTCACGTGTAATGGGATCCCCAACTCAACTGCGCATGTAAGTTGGGAGAAGATTAATTTCCAGCTTGTGCAACGTATTGTCTTACGTGTTATTCCTTCATACGGAATAAATTAACACGGGAAGTCGCGAGAACCAAGCAAAATGTGAGGTACACACAATTTGCCCATTCATAAAAAGCGGGGTTCCAGTTGAACGCCTCGTACTGATATAAAGAAGAGTAAGCTGGCCTCGCAAATCATTACTTTTGGTTAAGTAGGTCGATCCCCACTGGTTTTCATAATTGTGGCATTGTTATAAAAGTAGAATACATGATGAAGTAACAGTAAACATGATAGTCTCAGAGACAATTGCTGCAGAGTAGCGAATTCAGTCCTCATTGGTAGAAAACTACATGTGCGGAGTACCCAAAGATAATCTTTAGGAAGAAAAAGGTTTGCATGTCGATAGATTCCCGTTAGTTTGCTGATACGATTATACAAAAGTGTTAGTGTCTTACACATGTATAAAGCAGTTGATATTACGGATCCTTATACAATATTCCATAGATACAGTATTTTTCAATGCTGAACTCTTATGAATTGAATCAGAACACACATCTATTGTACATTTTGTTCTGCTCGTCTTAGTCTGAATTATTTCTCATAATTAAACCGATGACTAAAATGAAATTAAATATTATTTTTCAGCCTGGAAAAGATAAGTCTCAGAACAAAATACCTAAAGATATAAAAGAATAGAATTTAAACGACCATTATGTCTAATAAATAATTCTTGGAAAATTTTACGAGAGTGAAAGGCTAATAAGCTATCAAATAATTAATGAAGTATTCTCAATTTCAATTTACATTTAGATATAGCATTTAATTTTGCGTTTTGGAAATATCATGCAAAAATAATCTTTTCCTGCATATACAATCAAAATCAAATCTAGCTCTGCTTAGTCAACATTTGCTGTCTCCCTTTGTTTTATCGATTTAGACATTGAAATAAATTATTTTTAAAACGTTGCGCGGAGTCGGCCCGGACAGCGACACGATTTCATTCTCCGTATTTTCCATTCGCAACCATTTCAATATAATTTCCTCTCTAATTCTTTTAATTTCTTTTATGAAATACTGAAAAGTTTTCGTGTTTCTTTTCGTTCTCGGGCAAATTTAAGCAGTCGTAATTAGTCTTAATCTGACATACGTAGCCAATATTTCTCTTGATCAAAGAATTTAGAGTATCATCGATTAGACCTCTATCATTTCACATGTAGAGTGAAAATAAATAAACGTACGTTTTAAAACCATCATAACAGAAAATAAACAATTGATAAAACAAAAGCATATATTTGAAGACAAATGGGTATGAAATGTGGTTTATGCAATTATAAGTTTTCAATTGTTCCTACATTTTGTACAACAAAATGTAGGAACAATTGAAAACTTATAATTGCATAAACCACATTTCAACTAAGGTTGCATGTTTGATCAAATTATTGACGGACTCTCCATAAGTTGAGTTGTGCGCTCAGCTTCTAAGGAATGTCTACATTTGAAGGAATTGGATATAAGCATCCTGCTTATGGTCATTATATGCTATAATTCATAATCCAAAGCATTGATACCGGAAACAAAATCTCAAATATTCATCTTGAATCTACATAGTTTCTTGGCACGACAAATAAATTCTTCTATTTCTTGATTTCATTATGTCATTGAGGATCTTGTCCATTTATGGAACTCCTAGGTATTTGTAACAATTTCTATTTACCTCCTTCATAAGTTCACTATCCGAGAACTGTGTATTTTACACCTATATTGCCACCTCATTACATGCACAACACACATATAAAGTCCAAATGACATTCTGATAGCCTGGGAGCATATTGTAACTGTTCTTATCGAGGAGTATAACTGATTATTATTGGTTGCATATAACTTGAAATCATCAATAGATAGCGACTTGTGGATGGGCTGTTTGCATGGTTGTAACCATATTTCATCTTATGCGAATTAGTCAATGGAAGCATTATGATCACAAATATCAGCGGATTGCTCTGGAAAAATGCCACACTTGATTTGTACTTTACCAAGTCCTTTTGCCTCTTGGTATTAATATTAATTTCAGACTTGTCATCCTGTTCCATATAATTGTTACAATGTACTTAGCCACAGCAACCATACTCATGCATTTTAGCGTCCATGATTGTAGTACCATTGAATAATCTAGCTAGTTAGTGACAAGTTTATCATGCGCATTATGAAATTCTTACTAATTGCATTTTCAATCAGAAGTTAGTTTTTAATACCTCATGAACCACTTCCACTTTCCTTCCGCTCATCAGAAATATTATTTTCAGGAGGTTGCTGGTAAATGTTATCGTTGGTTGAGGAATCATATCGACAACTTCCGCAACAAAAACAAACTAACATTATTATTATTATTATTATTATTATTATTAATAATAATAATAATAATAATAATTCTACGTAAATTCCGCCAACAGTAATAAATGATGACTTCTATTTTCGTGCGAGAAAGAATAGTGAGCTGATCCCAAAAATAAAAATGCATTGGCATCAAGTCGCCTGGGAGTCTATCATTTTCTTCCTTTTTCTTTCTTTTACTCTGTCTTTCCAAATTTTAATTTCATCTTGTCGGCTGAGCTTCAGAATACGCTGATTGCACTTCTGCAGAGGTGTAACCTCCCCCACCCCTACAAAAAAACCCCAATGAGGCGTCTTGGTTATGACGATAAACTACATCCGCGTCTAGGGTATGATGATAGCAAGGCCTCTGATCAGGATGTTTTTCGAGGAGCGTGGAATCACCTCTTAACTGCTGATGTTCTGATGTCCCCCCTGATCCGGGTTAGTAGCACCTGTTAGAGTCCCAGCTATGAGCAAATAGTTAAACCCCTAAACTGGGGTCAAAACACCATGAAAGTGTAAAAATAGGTTTTAATATCAGCAATACATTTTTGGAGAAAAAAATATTACCATCAATAAAAATCTTGTCGACATTAAATGACACATTGGTGTTTATATGCCGTACATCAAAACAGAGAAACTTTATATAATTTTTCTTTCCTTCTTTCCCCCAGAAACCCTAATAATGTCTTATTAAATTTATAACCTTATACGCGTTCAAGCTAGTTTCTTTTCTTTGATATTTTTCTTATGATATTATTTGAATCATCGCTAATCATAGTTTATAATCAGGTCAGGAATCTCTATATTTGTTAACCGATAAAATCAAAATAAGCCAAATGGTTTTTTGCTCCATTCCTCCAAATGTTTATATACTTGAAAAATAGCGATAACCTTAAAAATCAGCTTCCTAAATCATTATCTTGAACGGAGCATGAAACTCTTTCATTGTACACCAACCCTTTGAGCCCCGCGTTTCTGGACAATTTTAACCCTTCTGCCTGAGCTCCTGAGTCAAAATTCGCAAATAATTAATATGTAATGTTTCACGGTAGATATAATATTAGTTACAAGTGTTAGCCACCGTTCAACCGGTGGCTGAGCATTACGTCATTTTTGTCTACCACCGGTAAATCCGTGGTCAGGGCTGAAAGTGTTAAACTCGGTTCTCTGGCGTTTATCGTAAACGTTTGCTGTTCAAATCAAGATGAGAATAGAATTTCGAATACAGACCTGGTTCAACAAGAGGGATTATACCATATATTATCTTACCGTATATTCTCAGAAATTAGCTTTGAATTCGATTCTCAGTGGATAGCCAGCATCTGTGACTTGATGTTAGGGTATTTAATAAACTGTTACTGACCTATGATTAGCTAATTAAGCTTTAGAATCATTCCCCGCGTAGTTGGATCGATCCTGAACTTATGCGATATTATTGTAATCCAGTGCTAGTCTGAACTAAGCTTAATTGAAAAGAAAAATGAGAAAAAGAAGCATTACCTCAGTAGCGTGTTTTTTTTTTTTAATTTTTATTTAATCAAGATAATCTAAATGATTATTGATATTATATTTCCTTACTTACGTTAGGTTGGTTAATTCAACGACACATCAACAGTTGCCGAGTTATTTCCTAACGACTATAATCTCATAAGATAGAAACCACAATGAATTAATAGAAAAATAAAGAGAAATGCGTTTTACTCGAGAGTAAAATAGATAGACATATGCCCGCTTTATAGCAGTTTTTATGTATCAACCCGGAAAATTACTCTTTTTGTGATTACTTTTACCGCTTTTTAAAAACTGCAGTCGGCGTATTCTAGACTCCCACTGATAATGTATTTCCCTTTTATGTACCCTGCCAAAACGGAACTTGAATAATCACGGCTCTCTACAACTTCTTATCCTGTATTGATACTAGTAATGTTTGTTTTCTTAGAGTCACCCCAGTTCCTGTTTTACCGACCATTTTCAGAAGCTTGTTAGATAGGTTACTTACTCTTGCCCTCTGTCTCTTTAGTCTTCCGTATCTCCTGTGTAAAAGACTCTAAGACTTCCTCTTCATTATGCGTCCAAATTCAACTTTCACTCTCTAAGAATTCTTTTTGTTCCAAAGATCCCCCAAAATTACTCGTTTCTCACATGTTCTATCCAGCATCGTTCTGGAGAACGAAATCTGTTGCCTCTAATTTCATTTTCAGCAGTGAGGATATTTTTCAGCATTCATTGCTATATAGGAAGATTCCTATTAGATATTAGGTTGGTGCAAAAATATTGTCGTTTTCTCACATGTGTTACTATGTGAGAAAACGACATTATTTTTGCACCAAACTAATAGTAATTCATGAGTGTTCTTTGTTTTTAGTACATTACTCATAAATGTTTATTCCATACTACGCTATGCTTGGTAAGTAATTAATTTTCGTAGGACTTCAACATTTATGGGAGAACGCATCATATGTTCACGAACTGACAAGTTTTATTGCAAAATAAAGGAAGTTCTAGAGATCAAAGGTTAAATTGCAGCGATGATCACAAAAAATGTCCTTGGATATAGTTCACTTATTTGGCGTTATTAATCACAATCAGTTGCTTTGCGAATAATTAAAATTATCTGTGACGTGAGAAAAGGAAAAGTGATCGTTATAGAGTTTTCTCTTATGATTAACGTCTAATGCTGATATTATTATTGATCGATATTAGCCACATTGGAAAAAAGTGATAGTTAAAATCATCCCTTATCGAAATAATGAGATTTTGCCTTTATCGTCGATACGCCGTTAATGTCCCATTCAATACGTTGTAGACACATTTTTTCCAGCCAATGGCGAACGTTTATCGGTACAAATAACATATGAACACGTTTGATGTGTATTTTTTTCTGTGACAGTGATGTGAATAGTTTTTTTCTTTCCATCAAAAGAAACTCAAACATTAATAGCTGTTTGATGCATTTATTTTTTTTATAACAACCTGTCGATATATATATGATAACAGTTGATGTGGTTTTTGCAGTTGTCTCCGTTTATTTCTAAATTTATTAAACGAAACATTCTGTATGAAAAAATCCATTCTATCAATTTTCGTTTGGCCATTGAAACAAACTTTGTTAATATTCTAAGATTTAAATCTTCCCTTTCTTTCTTTCTGTCTCTCTCTCTCTCTCTCTATATATATATATATATATATATTTTATATATATATATATATATATATATATATATTTCAATTAAAAGGTTCAATTATAGTTTATAAATTCATGAATCATTCATACAAAAAACAAATATAGAGGTTAATGATTTAAATTCAAACTCAGCGTTGCGACCGCACGTTCCAAAACAATAACACATTTCTCATAGCACTTTTTCGGATTACATCTCTATTTTCGTTGTCCTCTTATTACCGAGAAGTAAAAACAAGAACAAAATCTATTTCCATACCTGATGATGTCTGTAGGAACAGACGAAAGCTTGTAAAAAATTAAAAAGACCTTATGCAACTGGAATTTGTAAACAGGAATCATATCATTAATATGCAGGTTCGGGGTTGATGTATCTTATATTGTTTGCGACGATGTATTCTCGCCATTTAAATCATTAGCCTCTATATTTGTTTTTTGCATGAATGATTCATGACTTTATATATATATATATATATATATATATATATATATATATATAAGAGAGAGAGAGAGAGAGAGAATATATTTATATATATCAAGAACAATATTGGGGAAAATCTCTGACAAAGTAGAACAAAATTCTTGTGGCGCGTTTCGTCATTTAGGACTTCATCGGACTAACGTAACAAATATAGTCCGATGAAGTACTAAATGCGTTACAAGAAAAAACCTACACTTTATATATATATATATATATATAATCTGGAAAAATATTCTTATCTAATAGAACTAATGAAAAAGATTCCCTACTCTCTGTATTATATATATATATAATCCCCCGTCTATATTCAGATGATATTCTTCCTTTATTATGTTGTTATCAGTTAAGATTATCCTTGTCTGGCATAAGGTCAGTGGTAGTGATATCAGCAAGGACCGAACTCACTGCGAAGTGCAATAATTTGCTCAATGAACTTGCGAAATATCGAGTTGCAGTAGCCACCCTAATTTCGTTTCATAGTGAGATATAGATATAACGTGCATTTTTCTGGACCATGTTCCATGTATATACAGCGTATAACAGCAGAAGTATCCAATTGTTAGATTAAGCTTTGTACCGCTGTAACTTAGAAACGATTAAAGACATCTTAGTTGAATTCTCCGAGGTTTTTATAATACTATTGGACACTAATTTGAGCAATAAGAATGTATAATTACTCTTCAAGTTTTACAAAAGAAACGTAACAAAAACGATCATAATAGAAAATGACATGTTCAACATTAATTAATCATATCTAAGGATCGGAAGCTCATAAAGTTCCGAAAGTTTATATTATATATATATATATATTCATTCCAGGATCATTTTTCAACTTAAAGATAATCCTTGCCCTCTCTAATCTTCTGTCTTGAAGTATAAAGTTGCCTCACAAGTTTCACATGAGATTTCGTTTTCAAGTCTTTTTTCACTGCTCTTTCGACTGTCATAAGTGAAAATTTCTCTCACGTGCCAAACATCTTATGGATTGAATTGGATTTTTTTCTAATTTACCTCTTTAGCTCTAAGTTAAAATATTGATCCCTCTTGGTGTGACCTCCTGATCCAGATTTCTTCTCTATTGTTCCCTCTTTAAAACTTCTTCACCATTCTCTTGAAGTTTCTTGAAAGGACTTTGAAGATAGAAGACAGAGTATGAATGTTGATACTATTGCTAAAAGCCTAAATGATTTTTCCTCTCGCCTGTGATCATTTGGGAAGACAGTGAGTCTAACACAAACGGAACATATTCTCTTTCTATATGAATAACTCAAAGTTTTTCTTTTTCTTTTAGTGATTCTTACGACAAATTGTATCAAGATGGTTAAACCTCTGAAAACCGACAGAAAACCCAATGAGATTAGTCGTTTTCTAGATATTAAACATGTGGTATGGAAAGTTATGCTGCAAAACGATTTAGACAATTTTACTGTTACTCTCTCACTCTCTCTCACACACATATATATATATATATATATATATAAACTTTTGATGTTTCTCAATTTTCTGTTAGGGATTATTTTTAATTTTTCTGTAAGAGCACTCAAAAATAACTCCACACTTAAAAATTTCTTTTAATTTCCACCATGATGAATAGACATTGAATTGGAACTAGATAACTCAGCAAATAAATTTCAATTTAATAAGGTAAGTTACGTTGCAGGTTATATATTAATTTCTACTTTCTGGAGTATTGCCACGATTTTGTCACAACAGGTAACAAAACTATTTGTTAGATGTTAGATTCTGTTACATTTTCAGATATAAAATGATGTTTTATCTATTTCATCTACGTTGGATTCCCAACCATTTTAATTTCTTGAAGTATTCTACGCTAATGCTATTTTTCAGTTATATTTTGTATTACATTCCGAGAGAGACATTCTTGTTTTGATTTCATATTTCCTTCAGGCAATTCTCCGATATCTTCATACCACTGGAACTGCTGGAAAGACAAGGAGTGTTATATGAACTGCCTGAAGGGGACAAATCTGAAGAATGTGTCAGAACATCTATTCCTAGATCCATGCTTGTTTTTTTTTTATTCTTCTTTTGTCACGTTTGGAACTATCACAGGTTTACTTCCTTATCCGGAATTTTTATTATATTCCAGTGCACCATTTAGACGAGCTGTCTACTAAATTTCTTGCAGATATATTTCTAAAAACACACGAGTCGTGTATAACCCTTTTCATGCAGAATTTCATCTAATTCATAAATGTCTTAGTTCTAAGGTTTTCCTGTATGCTCTGTGTCCTTGACATTGAAATTTTCTTTTCTAAAACCTCGCCTACCATTTCCGATACGTCATTGCACAGATTGCGATGTTACGATAAATTTCCGTAAACCACTGGCTGGCTTCCGCTGCACTTAAAATAAGCAGTGTTGAATTTTATATTCAACACTGATATTTTCGAAAATAGATGTAAACTTAGCACTTTTTGTTTTTAAAGATTTTGCACTAAGATCTAAAAAACAGCCAAGTAGACATCAGAATTTTTTCTCTTTTGACCAAACATGGCGCTGAAAAAAATATCAACCTATTCTTTGTTCGTAACCATCTATCAAATTTCTCCCTAAGTTAGAACCTTACAATTCTCCAAAATGTTACACTAGCATAAATTGACTAAATAATGTTAAAAAAAAAACTTTATACAAATAATGATTGACGACTCCTGTCCGAACACAGCCAACCACCAGGCAATCAATGTTGCAGACGCCTGTTGAGGCATTTTTATATCTGTTCAATACAGATGGATCCCATCTATGGTTTATGCTGAAACTATGCTGATTGGACTTTAGAGTTAGATAGCATCATCTGGTGATGTAAAATGTTCGAGCAAGTCAGTACGCTCGGTTATGATGACCTGTGACTTCGTTCTAACCATTGGCGCCTTCCGAACAGATCCGTTATTCAATTTATCACACAACCTATGGGTTATCTCCTTGCATGATTTTCATACACTTTTCGAACGTTTCCGCAGACCGAAAACATCAAGAAGCCATCACGCAAATCGATCATGAGATTCGAACTCAGATCTCATCCTTACAATATGTAAACGTTTTAACCACTCAGTCACGCGCCATTTGTTAAAAGTTAAATAAAGTTCGTCTCTCAACTAAACTTTTAAGAATACCTATAGTATATTATCTACTAGTAATATTTAGTTACTAGTGAATTTCTTTTATTTATTCTTCATAGTAAATGTAAGAACAGAAACAATAACATTAAACAATGAAAGAAAAATAGATTTCATATTATTCCACTGATGAAATTGTTAATCACGCATTCTTAGTAAATGAAGGATATGAGATATTTTTATATATCAATTTGTAATTGTATATGCTAATTATTCACTCATACAAAGCTCAAGTTATTCGAGGCGGAAGATTACAGCATGAGGTGAGTTATATAAATGTAAGTGGAAGAAGCAGGAAATGAAGATTATGCGAATATGGGGGATATATAACGATTGACGTTAAACATGAAGAGGTTAATATTGTTGTATTCGTGGAAGAGTCCACACTAGAATCTGTCCCAGAAATTAGCAATTCTCGAATAAATATTGAAAAATGTAATTATAATCGTATTTATATCTCCCTTATTAAAATCTCTAGATTTCATCTTTGGTTCTATTAAATACTGATTATTCCAGAGAAATTGACTTGCCTCATTTTTTTTTTTTGTTTTTTGATCACAGTATTTCAGTTATTTAATCGTTAGCCTTTGTTATAATTGAATTTCAGAAGTGTCTCGTTACTACAATACAGTAATGCATTTGAACCAGTTTTGTCAGTTACGATGTCTTGGTGACAACGTTGAATCTTCCATATCATAAGTAATTGTTTCTATCGGAATCTTTTAAATGTAGGGTCGTTTTTATCACAATGATTTTCCCATCCCTTTCATTGGTTTTATAATAAGGCTTTGGCCACGGTACATGATCACTTTCTTTCTATTTGCTTTACTAAAGGTTAAATACGCTTCTTGTTATACATTTCTTGTATTTTATTGAACAGATTAAAATAAGATAAACCATTGTATGAATGTTTTGGAGTGACTATATTTTATTTACGACTTGACAACTGTAAAAATATGAATACTTTCAAAGACTGCAATTTGCATTAGGTGTTGACAATTCTTTGCTTTGAAGATACAATAGCATTTATCAATGGGCATTTTACAGCCATTTACGGCACATTTGTTTCAATAAGCATGGAGCCAACCTGTGGTTTATACTGCAACTATTCTTAGCAGACTCGCAGTTTCTGGGACGGAGCACTATGCTCAAACCCTCAGACATAATGACTTCATGTTTATGCAACCATTGGCACCAGATGAGCTTTTAAAATAAAAACAACAAAAACTGAGGAAAAAAGTAAAAAAAAAAAATAGAGATTTAAAAGAATTTAGATTGTGAATTTTTTTTTTTTTTTAAATGAAATTTTGGAAGATTTTAAATATGCCTTTTCTCTTTATCGCGACATCACTGCCAATGCATCCATCGATTTTTTGCAATTGCTTCAAGCAGAATGTCAACTAAGAGAAGAATTAACATATAGGTCCTGAAATTATCTCTTAATCACATCGGACGGTAAAAAAACGAGATGAAATAAAATATATCTGTTGGAGTTTCTTGGACTGTTACATTTGTTGCAGAAAGACCGTAAATTCAAAGAGTTTCCATAACTAATGAAATCAAAAAGCAGAAATTCATTTAAGAGAATAGTTGTAGAATAGACGCAACACTACGTGTCAGAAATTCAAACAGGAAATTCTTCGAGACCCATCACAAATTTGCACTGAAAATTCCAAACCTTCTGTTACTAATAACTTGGGTTAATAATAATGATTGAAAATAAAAATTATAAGCAACTTAATGAACCTCTGGGAACAAAATATCGTCACATGTTCAATATGTGCTCAAAAGTAATGAAGTAAATATAAATAAACGCGAAACGAATAATTTGCTGTGGAATATCAGAACAGAGCCAAAAATTTATGGATTTGTAAAAGCTTCACATAAAGCCGGTTTGCCAGGAATTAACAAGCAAATAAATTAGAATATGGTGGAGATCCAGTATGTCGATAACGTGAAAGGAATGTTGAGACTATTGGGAAGTATTTTTTTTTTTGAGGATATACCATTATTATTTTACACTATATGCTAAAAAAGCCATGAACATCACTCTGAACCTGTCAATCTGAGTTCAATGTTAGTCGCAACTTAATCATTAATACTGGCAGCAAATAAAAGGTTTTAGAACAGATACAATTATTAAATAATATATCAGATACGATTGTTCAAACATTATGGTTAAACAAAGAATTGCTTTTATACAAAAATGGCTGTCATCGAATGAAACTATAAATATTAAAAATTAGAAAAAAATAAGTAACTAATTTAACTTTTACGGAAATGCTCCATATGATAACTGCTGTTATATGGATAAATGTTAGGAACATAGAATATATCTCGCTAAATATGAGACAAAAAATTGGGCAACTGCTAATCTTGTCAAGAGCTTATAATCAACGACTAAGACTAAAAAATGTGGCCTGAGTGTTGAGAGTATATGCAGTGACATTTATCCATGCATGACTTAGCGTTTCAAATACCCCCGATATTGTGCGTCCGTTGACCAGAGCAACCTCTCTAAGCGCTACCAGAGGTTTCGGGCTCCTTAAATACACTGTGTCGAGCCAGACAGTTTTTCAGGCAAGAACATGTCTTAGACATGTATATACAGTGTAACCCGAATATAAGAGAAACCCGGATATAAGAGATATTTTCTCTGGTCCCAAATTAGAGCCTGTGTTAATGTATATATAATAGTCCAAACCCGGATATAAGAGACTTCTTCTCCGGCCCGACAATTCTCTTATATCCGGGTTACACTGTATCTCATTCGTCCATGCGTTGGATATTGCTGTCACATTATCTGGTGCTTCTGCTATTGTATGTAGAGATTCTTAATAAAATCCAACGAAGAATCTGCAATTTTATCAGTCCTGACCCGATATCTCGGGTTTACTCTCCTTCCCACTGCCGAGACAGTTTCGTGTGTAAATATTTCTTGGTAATTTTTCAGATAAGCTTTCCTCTTCGATACGATATGAATTTAAGCACAGTACAAGATTGGAAGCCAGGTCTAATTATTTTACATTTGAAGTCGTTAGATGTAACCGCATGTTCTATGCAAACAGTTTATTTTCTTGCATTTATCTCGTGTGGAACTCCCAACCTTTTGCTTTTCAGCCAACTTTTATCTTTAAAAATGTGAAAGCAATCGTTATCGACGGTCTTCTTAACTCGTGTTCTTTTACTGTTCTCTTTCATTAATAATGTTTTTCTTTTTCTCATATTCTTTTACAAACAGTACCCACTGTGTCTTAGTGATCTGAAATGGAACTGTACTAAGCAGAGAGTAATAATATTACATTGAGAAAAAGGTTGATTATTTGCTGTGCTAAATGTGATTCACATCGTAAGTGAAAGCGGAATTTTGGTACAACTAGAATACAAAGACGCAATAATATCGTACAAATTGTTCACATGTAGCTATATGATAAATAAAAAACTGAATAGGAAAGAAAAGTGGTATGTCTATAAACCCCTTACCGTCAGGAAAGATCAGAGTGTAACGCTTCTATGGCACGTAAAACAAGAAAGCCAGACGATCTTGAAGAAAAGCAAATGACGTTGGATCATCGATATAGCAATACCAGGAAAAGTAAAGGTAGGTGATAAAGGAAAGTTAAAGGAGGAAAAAATATCAAGATTTGAACCATGAGATTTTTTTTTTGTGGGGGGATACAAAAGAAGAAGTTTCTCTTGTTGTAAGCGGCCATGGAACAATGATAGACAACCAGAAAATGGCTGGGAAAAATTTAGACTTTCAGGCTTCAGAAAAATGCACTTCTTGTGGCTGCCAGAATTCTGAAAAAGTTTTTTTTTTCTTTTTTTGATGAAGAGAAATGAAGAAATGACAGGTCACATAATCAGTTGGCATAAGCTACTCACGAGTGTAATGTAATATTATGTAAATATTTATTAAACTTTTGTGAGTTTAATCTCATAATAATATACACCCAAAAGAATAGTCAATCATTTATGTGTCATTCGTGATACACGCTTAGGCGATCACGTATTTTTCGATACATGACTGAAGAGGCAGATTTTTTTTCCGCAGTAGATTGCCATTTCTTTCTGCGGTAGACTAGTTGTCATCCAAGCCGACAGAACCCAGTCTGTCCTTCTATTTACCTATAGCTCGGGGGGTGAGAAGATTATTCATACCTTTCTGAAGAGTATTAGCATTTAAGTGAAAGGAATAGATTCGGTTGGAATTCGAACTCGGCTACCTGATTCCTCAATTCGAGCCATTATTCTTTACGCCACAGCCAAAATAATAACCTTTTTATAATTTTAGAACGCAAAAGGATCATCTAAAGACTGATATTACGTAATAACACGTCGTGGCTATCCATCGAGTTGGGGATGATGGTCTTCTTTTTCCGTCAGCAATTTGGTTTTGTGGACTCTGAGGCGATTAATGATACCGACTTTTGCTTGAAATGTCATTTGACACTGAGGAACTGTTGTTCCATATGATGGATAAAGCTTTGGCTATTGATGTATTTGATGTCTTATTTTTTTCCTTTAGTTCAGATTCAAAGATTGTTTCGTCGTCTCTAACAATGGATCTTTAGAGACTTTTGTCCATTGTACTGGATACCAAGCTGTTGATGTTACATTGTCTCAATTTTTTAGAACGTCGTTAATTCCCTTCTTTTGACGTCCTCTTTACCAATTTTCTCCTTTGAGTTGGAAGTTTAGTTCCAGTACACTAACATTAGTTTATTTATCTCTTTCCAACCGGTGTCCAAGATACCTCAAAAAGTACGATCAAGGAACCATAGAATTCTTCACAAATCGACGAACTAGATCCAATGGCAAGGATTCCAAGAAGACTGGTACTGACAAAATTGTTGCAGACATCATATGATAACGGCGGACCAAGCGGAAGAAATTGAGGTCTTGTAAGTTGGATTGTTTTTTGTCTGGTCTATTATCAATCTATACGTCCTCGGTGGTCCTACCAGAAACTAATCTCTCAGAATCAGTGGGACACGCAAGCTTTTTCACAACGGCAAGGTTACAATCTAAGAAGATGTAATAACTTTTGAGAAACAGATATCTTTTCACAATGCAGTTTATTTAAACATACCGAAATAGTTATTCTTGTAATGGGAGATGTTTCTTCTAAATACCCAACACAATACGCAAGAGAGTCTACTAATATTGCGCAAAACAAAATACACAAAAACGTAGTTAAAATAGTAAGATAATAAGATCTACCTCAAGAGATTTAGAATTGAAAAGGTGAAAGAATGTATGCCAAATACAATGTAGAAATAATCTAAAAGCTGGTGGAGTCTTCATCGCCTAGACAACCTAAGATTGTTGTTTTGCAATAAAAGAAAGCATGAACCCCCAAACTCCAGTCGCGAAGATAAGCGCAACAAAACGAAGAAAAAATAACTTAAATAAATGAAAGCATAGATCATTATCATCGGAAGGCAGTATCTCAAACACAGAGGAACATCGTATGCAAATAATAATAATAATAAAAACTTTTAAAACAATACAGAATGTATCGGTCTGTAAATAGCTGGAGGTATATCACGTGACATACTCTACTTGAGATGCCATGATGTTTACAGATATTCCTACGATATGGCTATTATGTTCGAAATGAACGAAGAGAGAAAGAATCGAAACTATAGGAAGAGAAAGAGGATATAGGAAAAGAAAAGATAAGCAAAAGAAAAAAAAACAAATCAAAGAAAACTGCGTGTGAAGAAATATTTATGGAGAAACTGTGAGTCAATAAATAAAAGACAAACATAATCAAATCGAAAGAAAAAGAAAGCAAGATGAGAGAAGAGAGGTAAAGAGAGAGAGAACTAAGGAACCGATCGAAGCCTAGATGAAGAATGAAACACGAAAACGTTATGATTTAGACACAGATAGAATATACACACACAAAAAAATCAAAGAATATACAAACAATGCCAAATTGCTACAAGGAAAAATTTACGCATCTGTTTTATCTTTATTTCGACGACAGACCCCGCTCCTAATTTTCGCAACTTTTACTACTGATAGCTGATTCCTCAGATAACTGCTACTGCTGCTTCTAACTAGAGAATTCCAGATTGATCGATTAATCCCCTGTGTTGCTAATCGATATCTGCCAGTCACCTTCTGAGCCTCTAATCCGATTAGAAATAATCGATATATTAACTACACGTCCGACCTCCACTATTCTGATGATAGGCGTAGAATTCTGGATCCAGTTTTAATTTCAGCTATTCTCAGTTTGGAAAGAGGGCAAAGATGGATACAATCCACTGCGCTGGCAATCTATGATGTCAATTTTAGACAATAAACAATAGAGATGTGCGTACTAGTAAAATCTGTTCTTTTGCAGTGACCAGAAAGGAACTTGAGAATAAAGAAAAAACTATTTCTAAATCTGATTTATTTCCGAGATTGTTTTGGATCTGAAAGTTCATATATTCTTTGGGGCGTGGCACTGTGGTATATTTACGTATATGGCTAGCCGTTCGTTTACAACTATATCCATCTAATAGGATAGCTAGTTGATCCCTGTCGGTGAGGTTTGCTCAAGCAAATTTAACCTGTTGTCTATAAGGCAACAATCATAACGGATCTTAGTTACAGATTCTGGGAGAAAGTACATTATCAGACATAATTAACGGTTTTATTCATAGTATATAGCCTTAGTGTAGCACATACTATACAGTTAAAGAAAGGATCGTTCGTATTGGTTCGATAATTCCGACTATTGTCAAATAATGATAACGATGAACAGTTTGGACAATGCTCAAACCTTCGATACCGATAGAACATGACGTCGTGCTAGTACAAGTATCGACAGCTTCTGAACAATTTTGTCTATCTATTATCACTCATAAGAATCGTGACAACTTGTGGTATAGCTTTCAGACACTTCAAATCGGTAACACGCGCTAGGATTTCCGACATATATCATTGTCACTTGACAAATCGACCATGATGTTATTCGAACCCAGTCTCTTGATCAGAACGCTAAACGCACATATATATTTAGTATATACTTATGTGCTGATAGACAACTGCGTCAGTACAGACATAAATAAACATATTCTGGAAGTTGATAGAATTCAAATATTGCTAATGAAAATCAGATGCATTCGATAACAGTTGAATAAGTAATTTGTTGATAGAGGACGTAAATGTCGATTTTTAGTTATTGGTAAAAGATTCCGTATTCATGACAAAATTAAGCAGACCATTGTTAGTTTACATTCATTGTTGTTATATGAAATACCTGCGTTGCCGAACATTTATAATTTTATACATTCTCCTGATTTAGTGAAAATAGTTTTTGTCATTTTTCTATAATATTTCAACTACAATCAGTGTTCTCTTTTCTCGAAGTCAATTCATTCCAATCTTATTACCAGTCACTTTGGAATCTTACCATTATGACCACCGACTGTCACTTCCACTTTTAGTTATTCGGCTTCGATTTTGGGTGTATTAATACTTCAGTTTAATTTATATAGATATATATATAGATATATATATAGATATATATATATATATAGATATATATATAGATATATATATATATATATATATATAGATATATATATATATATATATATAGATATATATATATATATATAGATAGATATATAGATAGATAGATATATAGATAGATATATATATATATATATATATATATATATAGATAGATAGATAGATAGATATATAGATAGATATATAGATAGATATATAGATAGATATATAGATAGATATATAGATAGATATAGATAGATATAGATATATTACAATGGATCATTCATACAAATCTTAGATTAGTAAAGTTAATGATATGAAATGACGAAATCCCCTCGCGAACAAAATTTTAAAAGGGCATTAACCTACAAATCCCTCGATGAATGTCAATTTTTTGTATGAATGATTCAGTGTAATATAAATTGAAATGCACCACATATTTAATTTAAAAGAACTGATCCGACGTGCAAATTTTCGGCATAACAACTGAGACATTGCTCTACTTATTAAACTATTTAGTTCATGCCACACTGACTGACAAACTCCTACAAAAAAAAAAAAAAAAATTCTCAAATTGCAATATTAGTAAAAAACGCACTCTTAAATTTTCCAAAAAAAATCCGACCTTAGCATTGCGACTGCACGCTCCAAAAGTTTGGATCCGTTAACAATAACACATTAAAAAAAAATATATATATATTTCGATTCGCATTATATATTTTTCGTCTCGGACCTGAATTTTACCAAAAACAAAATAATTTCCATGCCTGAGAAAGTCTTGCGTATTAAAGAAAGACATTATACAGCTTATAATTTTTAAAACAAGGATCATAACATTCATCGAGTGATTTGTAGGTTAATTCACCTATAAAACTTTGTTAGCGAGGGGATTTCGCCATTTTATATAACTTTACTAATCTACTTTTTGTATGAATGAGAAAATAAGAAACCAATAAAAAGAAGAGAAGAGAAAAAGAAGAGAAGAGAAAAAGAAGAGAAGAGAAAAAGAAGAGAAGAGAAAAAGAAGAGAAGAGAAAAAGAAGAGAAGAGAAAAAGAAGAGAAGAGAAAAAGAAGAGAAGAGAAAAAGAAGAGAAGAGAAAAAGAAGAGAAGAGAAAAAGAAGAGAAGAGGAAAAGAAGAGAAGAGAAAAAGAAGAGAAGAGAAAAAGAAGAGAAGAGAAAAAGAAGAGAAGAGAAAAAGAAGAGAAAGAGAAGAGAAAAAGAAGAGAAAGAGAAGAGAAAAAGAAGAGAAAAAGAGAAAAAGAAGAGAAAAAGAAGAGAAAAAGAAGAGAAAAAGAAGAGAGAAAGAGAAAAAGAAAAGAGAAAGAGAAAGAGAAAAAGAGAAAGAGAAAAAGAAAAGAGAAAGAGAAAGAGAAAAAGAAAGAGAAAGAGAAAAAGAAGAGAAAGAGAAAAAGAAGAGAAAGAGAAAAAGAAGAGAAAGAGAAAAAGAAGAGAAAGAGAAAAAGAAGAGAAAGAGAAAAAGAAGAGAAAGAGAAAAAGAAGAGAAAGAGAAAAAGAAGAGAAAGAGAAAAAGAAGAGAAAGAGAAAAAGAAGAGAAGAGAAAGAGAAAAAGAAGAGAAGAGAAAGAGAAAAAGAAGAGAAGAGAAAGAGAAAAAGAAGAGAAGAGAAAGAGAAAAAGAAGAGAAGAGAAAGAGAAAAAGAAGAGAAGAGAAAGAGAAAAAGAAGAGAAAAAGAAGAGAAGGGGAAGAGAAAAAGAAGGGGAAGAGAAAGAGAAGAGAAAAAGAAGAGGAGAGAAAAAGAAGAGAAGAGAAAAAGAAGAGAAGAGAAGAGAAGAGAAAGGCGTAAGAAAGCATTAGAAAATTATTTTCATTCCATTCTCTCGGTAGTAGGGCTGATTTCTTATGCCTTTATTTCCTTTGTAAAAAGTAGTGATGTTTCATAAATTATAATTTATAAAAAAATCGTTTATTACCTTCAATGTGAACTACATGATGAGACATGTTAAACGTCGAAACAAAATGTGAAATATTGTAGTAATAACTTGCATGTTCTAATATAATACTTTGTAATATATATATATATATATATATATATATATATATGTGTGTGTGTAAAGTAAAGTACTCGGTTGATGCGATGTCTAGATAGGTACATTCGTGTGTTTCTATGTCTTGAATTGATTCCTTATTTTCATCGATAAACCAAAGTATATATAGATAGATGTGCAAGTGTTATATTTAATTGTAATGCAAGTACTTATCAGAGGAAAATAAATTTAGATTGTTATATACCTTAAATCGTCTGGAGTCATTTCTGTTATAAAATTGCACGACACAATGAAAATAAACACACGCCACCTGTTGCTAATCGTGATTAAAGGCAATTATCAAAAATAAATTTAGTTAGCTCTTTTTGACAAAGTTCCGATTTCCTAATCTTAGCTTTGCAACATTCTGGGCGGTAAGACTAAATGTTAATTAATTAATGATTAAAATGTTAATTACTGAACATCCACAGTAGGTAGGCTTGTGCCAAACTGATAGAGTGAATGACTTATGGAAGAACATCAGTGAATCAAAAAGAGATTAAAACATCAATATAATCGAACTGGTTGTTGGTGTTTCAGAAGGAAAAGGCGGCTTGTGCTTTTTTTGGCCGGATTTTGTGAATAAATTTGGAAATTCTGGGCTTCGTTAATCGATATTTACTAAAACCAATGGGGAGTTGATATGAGGGGGATTTCGAAGCACGAGAACAGTTTACGAATAAAAAAAATTGGCAATATGAATAAATCAAGTGCAATATTGGACGATACAACGGAGAATGTGTGTAGGATATATTTTCTTAATATGTGGTATACAAAAAGTTCCTATTTTCAAGGAATACAGTAAAAGAGGTACTTTTTTTATGACTAAAGGAAATAATATTTCCCTTAATTTCTATAGACTTGCGGTAAGCTTTTACAAGGCTGAAAGTATAGAGCTCAGTGAAGATCAAATTCACTACTCAGTTGTAATTGATCTAGCGAGACAGACATGCTAATCATTACATCATGTCGAAGTGCGTAGTAACAATGAGCATTCTTTCGTCGACAATCATATCGCTCCATATTAAAGTGATTCGGGATTTCGACTCAAGAAACTAACCTAAATTAAGTGGCCAGTTGTGCCTCACTACTTACTATATAAACCGATCTTCGTTAGCTTATAATAATGAGATCATATTCAGACATGAAAAGTAATATAAAAAAATATTTGTACGGTGGTGAATGTTCTTCAGGGATATTGACAGTTGATGTGCTTTGATTTATTAAAAAGTAAAATGAAGAGAGAAGCAAGGGTCAAATAAGGGAATGTTATTAATATATTTGATTACGCTAATGAAACTTATCTGAACATATTACACCTGAGATGAGAGAGAGAGAGAGCTACTGGACAACGTTTGAAAGCCACAAAAAGGTAACATTTTAAAAGTGAAATTGTAAAAGGAAAGTCAGAAATGTCAAATAACGAGAGAAAAAAGTAGTGATTTTTGTAAAATGCTGTATACAACTGAATAAAGAAAAAAATGAAAATTTATTGAGTGAAATGCTGTCCTGTTAAAGAAACAAAGAAGAAGTAAGAAAAAAGACTAAAAGTAAAAGACAAGCATTGAGCGAATTACTCTGTACTATTAAAAAAGAGAGAGAGAGAGAAAGAAGAAGAAGAAAAGGGAGAGGAAGGAGAGAAAAGAGAGAAAGAAGAAAAAGAGAAAGAAAAAAAAGAAGAAAAAGAGAAAGAGAAAAAGCGAAAGAAAAGAAAAAGCGAAAGAAAGAAAAAGCGAAAGAAAGAAAAAGCGAAAGAAAGAAAAAGCGAAAGAAAGAAAAAGCGAAAGAAAGAAAAAGCGAAAGAAAGAAAAAGCGAAAGAAAGAAAAAGCGAAAGAAAGAAAAAGCGAAAGAAAGAAAAAGCGAAAGAAAGAAAAAGCGAAAGAAAGAAAAAGCGAAAGAAAGAAAGAAAAGAAGAAAGAAAGAAAAGAAGAAAGAAAGAAAAGAAGAAAGAAAGAAGAAAGAAAGAAAGAAGAAAGAAAGAAAGAAGAAAGAAAGAAAGAAGAAAGAAAGAAAGAAGAGAAGAAAGAAAGAAGAGAAGAAAGAAAGAAGAGAAGAAAGAAAGAAGAGAAGAAAGAAAGAAGAGAAGAAAGAAAGAAGAGAAGAAAGAAAGAAGAGAAGAAAGAAAGAAGAGAAGAAAGAAAGAAGAGAAGAAAGAAAGAAGAGAAGAAAGAAAGAAGAGAAGAAAGAAAGAAGAGAAGAAAGAAAGAAGAGAAGAAAGAAAGAAGAGAAGAAAGAAAGAAGAGAAGAAAGAAAGAAGAGAAGAAAGAAAGAAGAGAAGAAAGAAAGAAGAGAAGAAAGAAAGAAGAGAAGAAAGAAAGAAGAGAAGAAAGAAAGAAGAGAAGAAAGAAAGAAGAGAAGAAAGAAAGAAGAGAAGAAAGAAAGAAGAGAAGAAAGAAAGAAGAGAAGAAAGAAAGAAGAGAAGAAAGAAAGAAGAGAAGAAAGAAAGAAGAGAAGAAAGAAAGAAAAGAAGAAAGAAAGAAAAGAAGAAAGAAAGAAAAGAAGAAAGAAAGAAAAGAAGAAAGAAAGAAAAGAAGAAAGAAAGAAAAGAAGAAAGAAAGAAAAGAAGAAAGAAAGAAAAGAAGAAAGAAAGAAAAGAAGAAAGAAAGAAAAGAAGAAAGAAAGAAAAGAAGAAAGAAAGAAAAGAAGAAAGAAAGAAAAGAAGAAAGAAAGAAAAGAAGAAAGAAAGAAAAGAAGAAAGAAAGAAAAGAAGAAAGAAAGAAAAGAAGAAAGAAAGAAAAGAAGAAAGAAAGAAAAGAAGAAAGAAAGAAAAGAAGAAAGAAAGAAAAGAAGAAAGAAAGAAAAGAAGAAAGACAGAAAAGAAGAAAGACAGAGAAGAAAAAACAAAGAAAGAAACATATGGAAAGATATAGCTATAATGATGCAACCCCACCCAAAAAATAAACAAAAAAAAAAAAAAAAAAAACTGAGAAGCAAAGAAAACCACTAATTACTTCTGATTTTAATACTTAATTATTTTCCAATAATTCCCGAATTTGGTGTGCGATCCCAAATAAGACAGGTTTTCGAATGCAGTTTTTTTTTTAAGCGAATAGGTCTTCCCCTCTTGAAAGATTAACCACAGACTCTCCCTATTTTCCCCATCATTGCGCTGTACTCCAATGTTTACTAGAAATAGAAAAGAACAAAATAATATAGTTTACATATGAATTAATATTAATTAATACAAACAAAAATGGGCTCGTCCCAATAAGAATATTTACGATGTCTTGTTTGCGACGTGAATTCAAACAGATTTATCAGAATTTGCTATATGTTTTTTGTAAACAGCGACTAACACTAAATATATCTTTCCTCTGAAGAAAAGGAACTTTATGCAATTTTCACTGAATATTGAGTTTGTCTACGTAATCTTTCCATTAACGCATATGCCGCCTCTTTACTTCTTTTCTCGAAAAAAGGAAATATTAATAATTAGCTGTCGACGGAACAGTATGCACTTTCGTATTCTCTATAATGCTAACAATAATTATTACTGGCTCGATACAAGTTTAAACCCACTACGTTTTCTATTTCTCTCCAAGTACTGAAAAAAAAAAAAAAAAAAAAAAACGAGGCTTGAAGAATGAAATTCAGAATGATATGACTGAATGAAAGGAAAAATGGTATTTAACTGGTAGAAATTATTGCTAGTGAATAGAGCGACAAGGTTATTATGCGATATAGAGAGAAAAAAAACATTAATACGAATCACGACGCTGAGAAGGATTAATGTTTTATTAACTTATGCCAGTTAGTCAGTTATGTACCATGAGTGATACACGCTTAGACGATCATGTATCTTTCGATTCATGACTGACCAGACAGACTTTTCCCCGCAGTAGGTTGCCTTTTCTTTCTGCGGTAGAGCATTTGCTACCCAAGAACGACAGAAAAAAAGAAGAAAGACAGAAAAGAAGAAAAAAAGACAGAAAAGAAGAAAAAAAGACAGAAAAGAAGAAAAAAAGACAGAAAAGAAGAAAAAAAGACAGAAAAGAAGAAAAAAAGACAGAAAAGAAGAAAAAAAGACAGAAAAGAAGAAAAAAAGACAGAAAAGAAGAAAAAAAGACAGAAAAGAAGAAAAAAAGACAGAAAAGAAGAAAAAAAGACAGAAAAGAAGAAAAAAAGACAGAAAAGAAGAAAAAAAGACAGAAAAGAAGAAAAAAAGACAGAAAAGAAGAAAAAAAGACAGAAAAGAAGAAAAAAGAAGAAAAGAAGAAAAGAAAAAAGAAGAAAAGAAAAAAAGAAGAAAGACAGAAAAGAAGAAAAAAAGAAGAAAGACAGAAAAGAAGAAAAAAAGAAGACAGAAAAGAAGAAAAAAAGAAGACAGAAAAGAAGAAAAAAAGAAGACAGAAAAGAAGAAAAAAAGAAGACAGAAAAGAAGAAAAAAAGAAGACAGAAAAGAAGAAAAAAAGAAGACAGAAAAGAAGAAAAAAAGAAGACAGAAAAGAAGAAAAAAAGAAGACAGAAAAGAAGAAAAAAAGAAGACAGAAAAGAAGAAAAAAAGAAGACAGAAAAGAAGAAAAAAAGAAGACAGAAAAGAAGAAAAAAAGAAGACAGAAAAGAAGAAAAAAGAAGACAGAAAAGAAGAAAAAAAGAAGACAGAAAAGAAGAAAAAAAGAAGAAAGACAGAAAAGAAGAAAAAAAGAAAGACAGAAAAGAAGAAAAAAAGAAGACAGAAAAGAAGAAAAAAAGAAAGACAGAAAAGAAGAAAAAAAGAAGAAAGACAGAAAAGAAGAAAAAAAGAAGAAAGACAGAAAAGAAGAAAAAAAGAAGACAGAAAAGAAGAAAAAAAGAAGAAAGACAGAAAAGAAAAAAAGAAGAAAGACAGAAAAGAAGAAAAAAAGAAGAAAGACAGAAAAGAAGAAAAAAAGAAGAAAGACAGAAAAGAAGAAAAAAAGAAGACAGAAAAGAAGAAAAAAAGAAGAAAGACAGAAAAGAAGAAAAAAGAAGAAAGACAGAAAAGAAGAAAAAAGAAGAAAGACAGAAAAGAAGAAAAAAAGAAGACAGAAAAGAAGAAAAAAAGAAGAAAGACAGAAAAGAAGAAAAAAAGAAGAAAGACAGAAAAGAAGAAAAAAAGAAAGACAGAAAAGAAGAAAAAAAGAAGAAAGACAGAAAAGAAGAAAAAAGAAGAAAGACAGAAAAGAAGAAAAAAAGAAGAAAGACAGAAAAGAAGAAAAAAAGAAGAAAGACAGAAAAGAAGAAAAAAAGAAGAAAGACAGAAAAGAAGAAAAAAAGAAGAAAGACAGAAAAGAAGAAAAAAAGAAGAAAGACAGAAAAGAAGAAAAAAAGAAGAAAGACAGAAAAGAAGAAAAAAAGAAGACAGAAAAAAGAAGACAGAAAAGAAGAAGAAAAAAGAAGACAGAAAAGAAGAAGAAAAAAGAAGACAGAAAAGAAGAAGAAAAAAGAAAGACAGAAAAGAAAGATAGAAAAGAAGAAGAAGAAAAAAGAAAGACAGAGAAGAAGAAATAGAAAAAGAGACCGAGAAGAAGATTGAAACCTTTCCCAAGTGTAATAATACGTAAATGAATGTAATGGATTCGACTGGAATTTGAACTCGGCTCTACCGATTCGTCAATCCGAGCCGCTATCCATCCTCCTCTCTTAATTTATGGCATATGTCTAAATCTAATCGCGGATACACAAAGAAAAACATGATTTTCTCCCTGGGACGTTGAAGTGGGGGATTTATACATTTCCAAAGGATAATTGCGCGTAAGTGAATATAACTGGTATTCAAACTCAGCTCTTCAATTTTCAATTTCAAGCCTTTACCCATTACACTTTGTGATATAGGAATAAAGTGTCACTGCCGACACTTGGGTTTGAACACGGATCCCCAGAGAGCAAGCACAGTCGATCTCATCTAATTATGTCACGTGACGGGTAAAGGAAATTTTATATATATATATATATATATATATATATATGACTGCATTTATTTTTAATCCGACATTATTTCTTATTAATATAAACGTTATTTTTAGCGGATATATACGTGTTTATATTTTCTTTTCTCATACATGTCGAAACGAAAAGTCATATTTGGTTTTCTAAAACTGGCCTTGATCGAGAAGTCGTCATAAAAAAAGGAATGTGCACCCCCAATACAGGTTCAATTCCTGTTGAGAGGTACGTTTTCTTTAGTAGACCTTCTCGATATGGGCCCGTTGCTATTAATTTAACTGTTTCCAAAAATGAACACGGATGTCAACACGTGTGACATTATTTTTGCACCAACCTTTTATATTTATATATATATATATATATATATATATATATAATGGGCTCTCCCAGCTTATTGATTGAGTTATGAAAGTTTATATATATATATATATATATATATATATATATGATTTAGTAACGCCTTCGAAATTCGGCGCTGTTATTCTATCTGTGATTTACAAAGCGTCTCCTACGAACAGGCATTACAAAACACCTCTCGCGCATCCCAGCTCACAGCATTTTGTATTCCCAAACGAACTAACCAGGCTTGACATTGCTTAACTTCGGTGATCGTATGAGAACGCTGGGATTCTGCTAAACAATCCATACAAATCGAAATCTTCAATTTATCACCGGAAGCCATACCGCTTGGTTTTTCTGTGAGGCATGTGATTTAGATGTCGTTGTGTCACGTTATTACAACCAAAAAAAAATTTGAAACCTGCGTTTTTTTTTTTCAAGTTAAATATTTTTAATTAAAGGAAAAATTTACCAAAAGATTTTGACACGAACTTTCTTGGAAAGAATAAAAAGAAATAGAAAATAAAATTATCCAAGTGTCGCTCTCGCCTTTCTTTAAATAAAAGTCTCCTCTGAGAATAATAATTTGCAGTTACTTCTACGGGTACTGTCTCTTCGGGGTGTGCTTGCTCATGACTCTCGACAACTCCCCCTCTGAAATGCTTGTCTTTTTACAAGCTTGTTTGGTAGGTTCCTCCTTATTTCCCTCTGTTCCTCTTACCTTCAATGCCTTATGAGTATCAAATCCTCCAAGCTTTCTTTTCTTACGCATCCCAAAATTTTCAAAAGTCACACGGCAATACACGATATATAAATATTAGTAGTTACTAGTTAGTTCAGTTTTACTAAATACCTCAGTATGGAATTATTTATTTACAAAGTGCCTGCTCTAACTGAAATTCTCTTGGTCCCGATTGGTGTTGGTAACTTAGTATCTGTTATTCAACTATCGTATATTATGTATAAGCCGATTTCTGTAGTGCGGCCACAAAATTTCTTTGCATCTAGAGAAAAACCTTCCTGTGTGTGATGAATAATAGTATATTATAATATAATATATATATATATAGTATAATAGTATCTTCCAGTATAAGAAAAATTGTTGAAATATTTATTGGCATGATTTATTTTGTAGAATTTAACTAAATGATCAGATATCATTAAGTGGGAGAAAAGATTCTTCGTCACACTTTTTGAGGAAAGATTTCTTCATTAAATTTCTCAAGCAACTCCTCGTAGTTTGTAAATAATTTTTTCCACAAAATTTCGTTTCAAATCCTAATATTGGAAAAATTCAGTTTGACAGCAGTTTAAAAAAAAAAAAAAAAAAAAAAAAAAAAAAATGATCTTCTGAAATCGTGTTCATTATGTTTGTTTATTTCAGGAAATTTCGACGTTCACCTAGCGAAGAACTGACATCTTTTTTTTTTTATTTTCCTTAACAGCAGCTAATCTGATCTAGCATTCTGCATTTTTTTTTGTTGGATTTGGAAAAAAATTATTATTCTCCACGTTTTTATTGTTCCTTGAATTTATTTGCTATATTTTGAACGCCCGATTACCAAAACTAAAAACTTTTTTTTCTAAATATAATTAAAAAAAATCATTTCAGATGTTCCTAAAATTGTTATAAAATTTTTTATGTTTCGCTAGCTTTCCTTTTCTTTTTACTGATGTCGTCATACCAGCTCCCAGGATTTTGAATGCGATTTCATGTCTCATTCGACGCTGATTCCGTTTCGCATTACTTATTTTAATGACCGTAGAAGATAACGTTGTAAAAGAAAGCAACACTAATAAGATTAAAGAAAATCTACTTAACAAAAAAAAAAAAAAAAAAAAAAAAAAACTACTTATAAATAAACATTGAGCTTTCTAAAGTCATATTATTAGGTTGGTGCAAAAATAATGACGTAATAATGTCATTTTTTTGACGTTAAAAATACGTCAAAAAACATTATTACGTCATTATTTTTGCACCAACCTAATAGATATGCTTTTGTAAATAAAAACGAATAAATTGAAGCAGATGTGTCAGAACAAACATACAATTGACAAAAGATGTTGCGCTGTGTTCCCCACCCCCCTGGCTTCTCTTTATCTATTGGGAATTCCTGAGGATCCAGCGCTACATCACAGACTAAAAGAACGGCGGGTAATTTTCTTATCCTTGCTTTACAGTTATTTCTTGTGGGGAGAGGCATTAGTAGTAGTAGTCGGAGTACTGTTTCTTGGAGGGAAGTTTGGAGAGTAGGATAGAGCGTATGGTGGCTTTTCTCAGTCTGCTGAAGCCAAGCACTCAAATAAATTACTATCACCTTATTGATTTCGCAAACAAAGAAATTTCATCACAGACAAAATTACACCTTATTCAAAAACCAGTAGAGCAAGGTTTGCCATTTTGGGATCTGTGACAAAGAAAGTGTATTGCATGACCGATTTATAAATATATATATGGTGACACAATAAGAGCATTTCTTAGTAGAAAACTAGTTCAAGAGAAAGACTTTAATCAGTGAATGTATACAAACAAAATCATGTTTCATATTTCTAGTTTTGACTTACGTTTTCCAATTTTTCTGCTTATCACGCACACAAAAACGCATACGTCCCTGTCGTAAAATAATGCAAATATGTATGGAATTGTACGAAACACTTGTTAAGAGACAGAGAAGAGAAAGATGGAAGGAAACCAAATACCACTGCCCCAGAAACAACAGCACGGCCGGTGACAAGCAACTTGAGGAGTAAAATGTCTAAGGTAACTTCACAAGTCACAGAGTTTCAACCACTGCTGACTGCTAGGGTTCCTGCCGCTTTTCTTGAGAGGAGACAGTTGACAGAATCTTGGATGTGGACAAGTTGCAGAGAGTACCGTACCTGGACATGCCAAGCTGTTCTGCTGCTAGCACAATAAAAAAAATCTATTGTATAATAGTAACAGCCCGGATGTCACTGGTTATGAAAGTGATGTTCGCACGCGATTTTGGGCTTCTTTTGCGTCTGTACTGACGCACGTTCGGGAGGGACTCCCTCGTGAGTATGGGCGGGGACATACATTTCAGCATGTCATGCAATTTTGTTGACTTATTTAAGGAAGCCATAGTTTTTTTTTTACTGAATGGTATTGCTAGGTCCATGCCAAACCCATCTTCATTTCGGAGATATCATTCTTTATAACATATTAAACACAGCTAAAGAACTCTGTTTATCCCACTATTTAACACATAGTTGAGGGAGAAAAAAGTGTTTCCTTTCTAATTTAATAACTTCCAATATGAGTTATTTACATCAAATACGTGTAGAATTAAACTATATTGATTTAGTTTTTCCTTGCCACTGAACTGTTTCTCAAGTGCCATTTCCGCTGGGGATTATGGAACTACGCAGGTTCCATTTTCTTTATAAACTGCGGATTTTCGTAACTTAGGAAGATTTGGAATTCAGAGTTTTCTTACACTTACATGAATTGCTATTCAAAGCTAGAGAGCCCAATCTGCCTTGTTATTTAACTTATAGCTGGTGGTGTTTGAGAGGAAATAAGTTTTAGTTTCCTAATTTATAAATTCACAAATATTCTCTTTATAAATTGTGCGTACATTTCTTTTTTTTTTTTAGTTCGTTTTTTTTTTCTTCAGTAATTCTATGCATGTATTTTCTTAAATAATTATAAATATACCAACGCCGCAATAATGTTACGTTACTTTGGGAGCAGTGTATGATTTTAAATACAACACCGAGAATGAAAAAGAAAATATATATATATATATATATATATATATATATATATATATATATATATATTGTCATCCACATGCAGACTGTTTCGCTGTATCACAGTTCATCAGCATGGCTAGACAACCGATTGCTTCAAACCGGAATCGTTACTCGACTGATTTGGCATCAGTCAGAGATTCTACCCTAAAATATCAAACACCCGGTAGAGGGTAAGTTAAATTTTACGTATTTATTCTTTCGAATAAACACGCCAGTAGCCTAAAGGGCTTAATTTGTGGCAGAAATTTGCATTATCAGCAGTAGAAATCACTGCTCTCATATTCACCCTTTCTCTGCCAGAGTTATCAACCGAAATTAAATTTTTTGATATATATATATATATACGAATAAACGGTTGTCTAATTTCGGGACCAAATAGTGAGCGTTTTCAAAAATCCTTCGACTTAAATGAATATTGAGTCCTTCTTGTTTGCCTCGGCAGGAATTTGGCGAGGTTCATTGTCTTTTTATTATTTTATTTATTCTCAAGTCACTGAATATCTTGTTTTCTTCTATTTGCTTCGAATACACAGTGCATGTTCGTCGGATTTCGGTTTTTATGCAAGATGATCGAACAAAACGAGCAAATAAATTCCATCAAGTAGTGCCAAAAGGTTGGTGATACTCAAGTTCAACCATTCTAGAAGATTCATTAGGCTTTTGCAATATTCTTTATTTCTATGCAGCTTCTTATCCGAGAGTCGCATTTTCCGTGGGCTTGTATTACACTATCCAAATAGTTAATTTTTTTTGCAATTACTTGATTATGACATCCCCAATACAAAGTACACACATTTGGCTATTTATTTTGCTAACAGATATGCATTTTTCTTCATTTAATTCTAGTCTTTTCCTCTTGCTTTCACTTACCAGCAGACCAGTTATGATGAAGAGTTTTAATTTTTAAGTTCACTGTGGAGGAGGCATGGTGGAATAATGGATAGCGGAGTTCGAATTCCATTAACTTTAGTGCTTTGGAAAGGTATGGATCCTCTTCTTCTCCCCTCAGCTATGGATAAATAGCAGGACAGGTCAGTTTCTATGTCCATGGATGGCAACTGGTCTACCGCAGAAAGAAATGGCAAACTACTGCGTGATAAAAAAAAATCTGCCTCGAAACATACATGATTGCCTAAGCGTGTATCATGCATAACATCTAACTGACTATACCTCATGTTTAAGTCATGTATATGATCCATTGGAAATTGATCGGCTCATTCTATAGCTACAGAAATTATTTGGCTCCTGATATACATTATTTTTACCAGAGACAAATTCGTTCACAAATCATGCACTTCTGGGCTGGAACTCTTCTGTGCTCAATTTTAGTAGAGTTCCAAATTTTGGGGGAATTGTGATGACGACTTATCCTTCACTCTGCAGATTCTTTACCAGAAATGGAAAGTCGCAAAAGATCAGATTAGCTCCTTTTTTTAGTTCCGCCAGTTCAAACCTGAAGTACCTTATGCTACATCCATACACTTGAACCACCTTCATTTCAACTGAATTCTTGAATAATCGCTATTTTGTGATAGCGACCCTTGCGTTGATGCTACCGTATGCACTATAATCTTGAAATTTTCGAGTCATTAAACAGTACTTATCTATCCTACCTTTCTTTACCTTCTTAATCTCTTTCACTTAAACCACCTCATTCATTATAACAATTATAAACAGTAATCATCCTCCTTGAGTGGCTTTGTTTTCTTTATATTGGCTGAATTTTACTGCTTTCACTAATTCTTTTAGTTTTCTTTCTGAATGACAACGGCACTAATCTACATATCTTCAGCCGAAGTAGAAGACGAGCTAACTTTCAAATGGAAATTATCAAAGGAAATATCCGAATATATTCTCACAAACTTCGAGAATGATCTAATTTCTAGTTCATTAATTTCCATTAATCATTATTGCCATTGATATTATTAAAATATAACTATATATCTTTATTATATGGCTTTTCTCTTATTAACTATCCAGAAGGAAATAATGTTTCAATTTGAAACAACAGATTTGCCTACTTAAAAATATCCTTAAAGCTCAAACAATTCAGAAGAAAATCGAGTTAATTTCCACACAAAAATAGGAAATGGACAATTAACTTTGATAATGAATGCAACCGGGGTTGTGGGGACTGTTGTACAATTTAATTAATTATCGGCAAGTGTTTTATGCATATTATGGCTCACCTAGTTTCCTCCTTATTACATATCACGACAGCTGAATGATGAGAGTATTTTGCCAATGGGGCAAATTGCAAGAAGACCACGAAAGTAAATCCAGGCCCTCAGCGATGTCATTGGCGCAAAGCAAACAGAAACAGCCTCAGCTAACATTCGAACTTGATATGCCGACTTCGTTCTCGTAACCGTTGCACCACCACAGACATCTATTAACTTACAAATATATTTGAACCATAAAAGTCTTTTGCATAATGGCATTACTCTTTACATAAATTTAACTATATACTGATAATTTTACCAACGTCGTTCGTCTAATAGACATTTTTCATAAAAAATCTATTGTATAATAGTAACAACTGTATCTATATGTATACAGATGTAGATATATGTATACAGATGTAGATATATGTAAAAGTCTGAAATGCATATATATTTAATCCGTAAGTTTAAATTAATCCATATTCGTATCCAATTTGATTAGTAAAAACTCTAACAGCACCCGCTAAAGGGAAAATCCTGCAATTTCTGCACCAAAAACATTAAGTTTAGACTCATATATGTAATTCTTTGAAGGGGAACGAATTTAACATTAAAAACAATTTATGCAGACATGGGAAGAATATTATAGCAAACAATACCGTGCATATTTGTTTTCTGTGTTGATACCAAGCCAAGCTGTGTATGAGATTGCTTGTGTCAATTCCAAACCTGAAATATTATTTTAGTGCAACATTTTATGAAGATGAATATCGTCCGATGTGTTTTTATTTGTGCTTTTGCGCACGAGAAATATCAATGTGAAAACAACGCAAGTAAAATTCAGTCATTTTTTAAAAATTTATAACATGCGAAAGTCACAAAGTGATGGAGGTTAATTTTACTGGGTGTGTGAATGCAAAGCACGATGTAGATGAAGTATAATGAGGGGAAATAAATATGATATAGAAAACGCTGTAAAGATAAAAAAAAGATTTGAGGAAAGTATATATGATAACGATATGAAAATTTTGTTCACGAAGAAGATGAACACGTAAGACATAGAATTTGCAGAAGAAATAGCAGTAGATAGAGGGAACATTTAATAAAGAAAAGGAAGCTGACAATGAATAATGTTGAGGTTGTGAAAGGAACGAATGAGTACACGGACGTGAGAAGACATTCAGAATATCGACAAAGAAAGAAAGGAAGTGGAAAGAGAAAAAAAAATATATATATATAAAGAACTAATGATACAGAAGAGAAAATTAAATACCCACAAGGGAGAAATAAAATGCATAACAGAGACGTAAAGAGGTGAGAAGATAAAGCAGAAAGAGGAAAGGCGAGGAAAAAGATGAAAATATAATAGAGAAAGAACGATACAGAAGGGAAAATTAAAAATGCCGGAAGGAACTAAAATACATAAAGGAAGAAAGAGAATGAGAAAAGATGAGAAGGAAAGAAGAAAAGATGAGAAGGAAAGAAGAAAAGATGAGAAGGAAAGAAGAAAAGATGAGAAGAAAAGATGAGAAGGAAAGAAGAAAAGATGAGAAGGAAAGAAGAAAAGATGAGAAGGAAAGAAGAAAAGATGAGAAGGAAAGAAGAAAAGATGAGAAGGAAAGAAGAAAAGATGAGAAGGAAAGAAGAAAAGATGAGAAGGAAAGAAGAAAAACGAGGAAGTAAGAAGAAAAACGAGGAAGTAAGAAGAAAAACGAGGAAGTAAGAGGAAAGATGTGGAAGTAAGAGGAAAGATGAGGTAGAAAGTACAAAATCGAAGGAAAAGGAAGAAGAACAAATAGGATGTATTGGTTTTCTTTATGCTTACTTCTCTTTAACATGTAAGTGGAAAGAAAAGAACGAAAAGTCGGTGAGAGGGCGAAAGATTCGACGACGTGATATAAATCTTGGAACATGATTTCAGAAACTGTGTCAATCACATCGTTTTGCACTGACCAACGCTCACAATCTCGTCATCACGGACTATTACTGATGGACAGATTCCAACAAAATAATTAAGGAAACACATAATTTAACAAGGTTTTATCTTGTCCAAGATAAATTACTATTTATCGATGAGTATGAATCCCAAACATTATCGGTGTTCTGAGACGTTACGTCTTTGGCATTGCATGTTTAATGTCAGCTTTAAAGAAATATATTTCCTCGAGAAACGTGATAATGATTTCGCATAGTTGTTGCACTAAACTGACAAGGACTATAAATTGCCATATCAGCGACACCAAAGCATCTATCGGAAGAGTAAGTAAAAGTAGCCATTCGTGTCTTCAGAGGACAGGCGAATTCGGAATGAAGGATATATTTGAAATGAATTTGTTGATTGATTTTATATTTTAATACCTTAACTAAATTGATGTGTGGGTAAAAGAAATAAAAACCTTGACGAAGGAATGCATGCTTTTTTTCTACCCAGACCGTAACTAGGAAATAAATACCAATCAGGGTAATCTAAAACGTGGAGAAGGCGATGCGAAAACAATTCAACCTTCTTCAGGATTCATGACAATTCACAGAAGATAAAAGAATCAACAAACGGGTAGTGATTGCCTAAATTCTGGACGCATATGATATTAAAAATGGTAAATTACAATATATGTGAGAATTTTGACAGGTTTCCAATATCGGTTAAAAAAAAAAAAAAAAAAAAAAAAAAAAAGGGGGTAAAAGACTCAACATAGAATTTAATTCTCGATATAAGTTATATATGAGGCATACGTTGACTGACGCACGCATATCAATTTGCGTATAAAATGTGGCTCCGAAATAGTTATATTTCAAGTCAGAGAGACTTATCAGTGCTTCAGCTCTGATCTGGTTAAGGACTAATATAAGTAATCGGAGATTTCAGTATTAATTCAAGCGTTATTGTAGTGGACATTTATTTGAAATAGAGACCAAACATTATGTATTATACAGTGTGTAATATTTTTATCAGCCTGTGCATTCGAAAAATCTAGACAAATAAATTGTCTCCTTTGGTAAGATTCGAACGTACCTCCCATTTTGTAGGGAAACTGCAGTTTAATCTGGCATGCTTTACTGATCGACCAGGAAAGACTTCACAATAAGCATCTCTAATTTTTACTCTATTTAAGATAACCACGACCACTGGACATGACGGTAAACTACATCAGGCAGAAAGGGCTCTGATCTGGAGATTTTGACGAGTGTGGAAACATCCACTAATTACTGTTATTCCCAGGTCTACTCTGACGCAGGGTGGTAGCACCTTTTAGGGTCCCAGCTATGGACAAATATTTAATTCGCAAACTAGGCTCAATACACTATGAAAGTATAGAAATTTTTATAGTAAAAAAAGTCAGCAATGCTTTTTCATAGTAAAAATATTACCCGTAATATATTTTTGTAAAAGAATTTACTAATAATAATTATTTAGATTTTGATGCAGTATTTTTCATTGCGATAATATTTTATCACAGTATTTTAATAGATCTGTTTGCTGGCTGTTAAAATCTAGAAAACAAGAATAAAGAGCATGCTTTTGAAGCCATAAGTTCTCTGTGATGAATTTAATTGAGCTCAGTTTAATTTATCGGTCGAAGAAAATAGACAAATTGAAAAGGCAGTGTGTGAGTGATGTAATCGATAGCGGCTTGGAATGAAAAATTGAGTGTTCGAATTCAAATCGATTTCTTTACATTCGTCAACGCGTAAATACGGTGGGGAAAACATGAATCAATTTCTTCCCACAGTTATTGGTTAAAAAGTAGGATTTATATCTGGAAAAATCATTATTATAAAAGAACAAAAAACAATGCAAGACTTAATCACAAAAAAGAATAAATCTTAGAATCCAAAATATATCTCGGATTTAAATAACCCTAAAATGTTTGATAAACCATAAAAAAAAAAACAAGTCAATCCCAAAAACGTTTTACTCCGCTTTTTTAACTTAAATTGTCTGTTGAGAAATTCGCCCATTTTGTCCAGAGTAATGATTTCCTAAAACATCTTAATGAACTAAAAGATTGGCTTCGGATGAAATCAGATTCAACTATGACAAGTTATAAACTAGTAACAATTTGAACAAATCAATATTTCGTCGGATCGTTGCGTAAATCATCGTCAATCATTTTTGCCCTGTTAGTTGCTTTTTCGTCCATTTTTAATCCCCACTCCGCTTGGCTGAATTTTTGTGGAATGACATCTCATTGGCAACAGACACTTTGATCCTACGTTTTAATTGGTTGAGTCATCTTTTCTTTTAGCCAAATTAAACGCACACAGTCAATTTGCAATGCCGAAATAATTAAGATAAATATATGCACATAGTCTCCAAAAATAGGTAAGGATTTCGGAGAAGAATTGGTCAGGATCTTTCACATGGGAAATGCAAAATCTGCAATCTAAATAAGAATTTAGTTAAAAGGATTCTAAAAAAATAAGTATCTGATACAAAAATGATTTAAATGTTGAATGAAAAGTTTTCGACGACTAAATTTAATATTAGTAAAATAATCAGTGTTTTGATAGAATGCAACATTTCAGGATATTAAAAAAGAACTCAGGTTATTGTTTCAGTAAACATTCGAAAATATCTGAATCAGAGAATCTTATGTAAAAAATATTTTATTTTTGTAGTGTTTCTAACTTTTCCGAATCTAATTGTACATATGTATTTAAAACGAAATGATTATTGATAATGCAGATGTCTCTTAATTTTTCTAATTGCGACATTATATTAGATTTAGTAATGGTTGCTTGATAGTCTATTGGTACATCACATTGTAGATATCGTGAATTTCCATAGTCGGAATGATCAGCACAATCTTATTTACGTATCTTGACTCAATGTGACACACGGTCTCAATCGTGAGAAACAAGACGAAGATCGAACTAGCGACAGGATCGATTATCTGTTAAATAAGCTTGTTAACCACATGTTCATTTATACACGGTGGCGCCTGTACAGCTTATTTTTGTTAACTCTGACATTCCACTTCACCTAGAAATTATTCCCTAAATTATTATATAATAGAAAGTTACAACTTTCAAAAAACTGTGCCAAGTTTGTGTAATCAGTTATCTCTAATAGTGTTTCGTAATGACCTGCTACGGTCACCGAAATATTGTATCAGTCCCCACGAACATTATACTTCTATAGTCAGGTCCCTCGTAAATACAGATTCAGAAAACATTGCCAGATTTTGGTTACCTGGTGAATCCCCAGACGATTTAATTGTAAAGCGGTTTAGTATTGAGGGTTTGTGTGACACTTTGATTGGACACTGTGAGCTCAAATGATCAAATCTTCTATGAAGCCACACACGATATGATAGAATGAATCAAACCAATGATTGTCTTTTTGGTCTGAAAAAGGTTATTTCCTTCTCACATGTTCAAATTTAAGTATTCGACTGATTTGTCCCATTTTTATGAATGTATTTTATGTTTGTATTAAACATTTGACGCAAGTTCTTCCAATTCATCAGACAAATTCTGAGGTTTTCCAGTTCAGTCTTTTAGCCTCAAATGTTCTCTTCTAAACTTTGGTAAACATTCTCGACATGAATGTGCATCTACCGTTACAGTATAATCTTCAGGGCTCCACTGCCTCGCTTTCGCGGTTCTTTTACCAAATTAAACAGGAAAAATAGACAGTGTTAATTTTCGACGAGTATTAAACAAACAAGCATATGCAAGCACAAGTAGTCAAATGTAAAAACACTTCTAAAATTCCTCTAATAATTTATAATTTTAACTGTTCACGTAATCTATGACCATGATAAAGCAAAATTACATAAATCAGAGATGGAATCCAAGGAGCAGCTATTATTGGAGGACGTGATGCAATAAGTAGTTACTGAAAAATATAGTGATAATCCTGATTAGAAAAATACATTAATTCAGTAAATGAAAGGTATATTACATACGTGAATGGAAAGCATTAAAGAGCTTCACGTTTAGGGTGTTTATCAATGTGCTTATACAGAATTTAAGCTATTTATCTCTCCACACTATTTCACTTTCCATTCTTGCAAATCTCTTTAATCATTCTTTCAAAAGGATTTTATATCTTTCTTTCAAAATGTTCTTTATTTCCAAATTTCTTTCCTCTTTTGATATTCATCTGTACAACCCATCTTATTTTCCCCACTTTCACATTCTGCTTTAGTATAATTTATTCTCTATTACATTCTTTACATTTTCTCAAATGTCCTGTTTTCTTTCTTTTTCTTTTGTTCTATATGTGTCAATGAAATATAGAAAATATAAAAGAATGAAAGCGCGCGGGGGGTGGGGAACTTTTTTTTTCTATTAATGTTTAAAAACTAAAAGTTCAATTTGTACTGTGCACGTAATTATAAAAGGCGAAAATTATTTGCGTAGAAAAGGCAACTAGAGTAAGTGTAGTGTTTCGTGAAAATATGGACTCTCATCCTTCTGTGTGATTGTTGAAAAAATGAAATGATTAAAGCAGACGACAAATAAACTTCAATCCATTTCGGTTGAGAATCAAAGAAAAATTAAATAATAGCTCAGTAACAAAAGAAAACGAAACAAATAAAGTAACAAGAGAATATAACGCAAAAATAATGACTACCTGTTGAGATTTATTCTACAAGACCCAAGTCAGATTCTATAGTCGTCGAATCTGTTAAAGAATCGAAGATCTACTTTTCGTTCTTTCCTTTTTTTTTCTTTCTGTTCTATAAGAAAGAAACTCATTTATTAATTTAATATCCTTGATTTTTATGAATGCACAACAATTTTGATGTAATACAGCCTTTCCACTCTTTCCGATGTTTAAACTTGAGTCCATCGAAAGCAAACTCTCACATATTTCCTTTCTGGATATTATTTCGGAAACAAACGTCATGTAGTAGTCAGCTGACATGTAACCTTTTGAACTTTAATTCTGACGCAGCTGAGATAAAGAAAAGATGAATTCGTGATCTTTCACTGTCGAAAGAATAGAAGCAGAATAAATATTATATATTTATATTATAACTTTTTTAACTTCTTAAAATGAGAAGAATGATCTTTTGACCCGAAATCAGTTAGGTTTTACTTAGATAAAAATTTTCTCACCTTCCACCGATACCGTACCCTTTAAGATTTTGAATGTGGTACACATTGATGACTATATATATATATATATGTGTGTGTGTGTGTGTGTGTGTGTGTAGTAGTAGTACACATTGATATATATATATATATATATCTCAATATCTCACACACCAGAATATAAATTGAACGAAGGAAAGACTCGTATTCCTAGAATCTACTAGTGGAGAATATAAACAATATCACACATTAAAGAAAATATATTAAACTACAGGAAACGGTCAGTCGAAGTGTGTTTAAAATATTTAATATACATAAAATATGCATAATATATGACGCATTTATGTTGCAGTCATCCTCCCAGTTTAACCGCTACAGATGACGTCACATTGAATTGATTCACACTTTTTAATTTTATATAAAAACAGGTTGTAGCCAACAGAATGTTGCCCTCTACAGTGACAGCAAATCATTCTTGATACTGAGATAGTTGAAGCTAATTGAATAGAAGCAACAGAACAAAAGAGAACTTAGGACATTTTATTCACAATTTCGATCTGGATATACAACATCGTATTCAAAACTTGGAAAATACAAAAAAAAAAAAAAGTGCCATATGTGATACAATTAATCTACAAAATCAATATAGACGTGTGACGAAAACGGTAGGAGCATGTGTTACAGCCCAAAAAACATTGCCGAAAAAAGGTGTTCAATGAAGATTAGGTCAGTATTAAAAATGAATTATCATGTAAAATTGGTGCTCACCCACTACTATAGTTTTGCCAGTTTGGATCATAAAGCAGTAAGCATTTAGAAACGTTTAATTTATAAAATAATCATTGTATTACATATACCATTCAAGCTCTCATGATAGTATAACCATAACTAAGAGTGTTAAATATTTTTATGTTGACAACTCATCAATACATTATTTAGTTTATTTATATATATATATATATATATATATATATGAATTTATAAAAATGAAAATGCATTCTTAAAGCTTTTATTTTAGCTTTAATTGAAAGCGAAGGAATACATTTATTTTTTCCAGTAACTAAAATATTCTGGTGTATTTCAGATAGAAATTATATAGATTGGAATGTCAAATATATGCTCGATTTTTTTTAATTTCTTAAAAGCGGCCATTTTCTTAAATTTTAAGAAATTTATAAACAAAAAAAAATTCAATTTTAAACTTCTTTCTAAAATGAATTATATATTTTTGACACTTTATTTGATTAAAATTAGAAAGTTTAAAGTTAAATTAATCCGATTTGAAACAAACAGTACTTACTTATAGCATAAAAAAATGGCATCCAAAAATTTCTTAACGATATGTTTAAATTTTTTCATGACTTTATTCACGTTATCGATGTTATCGAAATGTTAAGAGGTGATGACAGCTATTATGTATGATCAAATTTGACATAATTTTACGAAGTAAGCGAATGCCTTTTTTTTTATTTTTAACTAGTAATTTTTAAATATTAACATTTATTCAGCAATTATGTAATATTTATTTTTTATTTAATATTTTTTAGTGTGGATTTCGTTTCTTATTTAGCAACTTACTAACTTCAATGAAATATGACGCAAACTAAAATAGATACCTAAAATAAAAATATTTATTAAAAAAGTAATTCACAAAAATTAAAACTAACTAAAATTTTGAAAGGACTTTTTGCAAACACGTTAACGATGTGAAACAGAACTGGATATTGAAGGGAAATAATTGCAGTGCCTCAGACGACAATTAAATCACGTGATATTTTTAAGGATTATGTCACGTATAGATTCTCCATAGACAGAAATTAGGAACGTTTTTTTTCACTACAAATTATTTTTAAAATTATTTTAAAAATAATTTTTTAAATAATCGGGTACAAACGACTGTTATGAGATTTTCAAATTTCGATTCGTAAATTTACTTTTCCATTAACGTTATCATTTAATTACGTGTATATAAGCAATAAAGAATTTTAAACGATTTTTGAAATATTAATAAGTAAATATATTAATAAAGAAACATTTAAAACATGAAAAACAATTTTAGAAAAAACATTATTCATCAAAAAAAAATTATTTCTGCACAAAATAATGGCCTTAACGTATTTACAAAAGCAAGTCAAAGCTTTTTCTAATTAATTAATGTCATAGTTTTTTACATTTATTTTTTATAATTCAGAGCAGATTTTTTATGAAACAGTTAATGTTTAAAAATAAAAAAAAATAGTGATTTACTTTCTATAAAGAGTCCTGTTTTTAACTAATAAAACAAATCTCATGGTAAAAGATTTATTTTCTTGAAATTTCATGAAAATATGTAAGTGGGGGGAAACATGTTAAAAAAAATACCTTTTTAACGAGATTTAAAAAAAAAAAAAAAAAAATTCAGAAATAATTTAATTTATTTCTGAATATTTCCTGAAAGTTTCATTAAAGCTGACAATTATTTGATTTTTGCAAGAATTTCCAAATCAGTGTGTGTTTTCCTCGGGAAAAGCGCAAAATAAAACAAACATTTTTCTCTTTTACTGCGCTGTCGTAAAAAAAAAAAAAAAAAAAAAAATTTTAACCAAAATTTTCTACGTACTAGAAAGGAATAAAAAATTTCAAAAAATAATAAATATTTTACTCTTTCCTCTTAATAACAACAAACATTTTGATTTTTTTGTTTTCGTTCAGTTATGGGATTTTCTTCATCGTGATATGCTGTTTTTTACGCGACCTAGTGGAGGTACCTAATATATATTGTCTCTAGCGTATATATATATATTTCATTAAAAAAATTTACTTATAAGTATTTCAAAATATTTCTGTGTAAAATCTGTTAAATTAGATCTTCATGTTATTTTCATTTTTGCGTAATTTCGATGAGAATTTATACATCGCAAACTGTTGACATAAATAATATCAATACATTTATCTCTCTCTCTCTCTATATATATATATATATATATATATATATATATATATATATATATATATATATATATATGTACAGTGAGAGAAGTAGATTATCTTTAAATTTCCCATATATATACATTATATATATATAGTATTTTGGCAGTATATTTTCATTTAGACAGGTTTGTCTGCTTATTTTCAGCAGGATACATTCATATTCTTGGTATTAAAAGAAGAGAGGAATTTTGCTGTTGATACATATTGTTTTAATCCGAGTACTTTCGACATTTACACAATGTCATCCTCAGGGTGTATTTTGACACAAAAATATATTGTTCATTATTTCCAAAGATATAACGCTATATTTATTTGAAATTTATACTTTTACATATGGAGTGTTGACCGTGTCATGCGGTGTATGTTACGTTTTATGTGAGTTAACTAATTATGATGGATTTTTTCAAAAAGAAGAAAATAATATGGGAAGCTATTAATATATAGCTGGATATTTTAGTCTATCTATTGTAAATATTGTGGAACATTTATATAGCGTTTTATTCTAGAAAATTAGTGCATCATTAATTTTGTTAAAGTTTGGTTTCAATTTTTTTAATGATGGCGTCAAGGATTTTTAGTTTGTTTTTATTAGTTTCATGAGAAAGTAAAGAATGTACTTCCGACAGTAATCTTTCTAAATTGCGAATGTGGAGAAGCATGTTGTAAGTGTTTCGGTATGTTAGATGTGTCATTCAAATATCAACTCAATCGTTAGGCTATATGATGTTTCCGTGTAGGATACAGGTTCGATTCCTGTCGGAGGACACATTTTCTTTGAGATTTCTCAGGTAAATGCTGTTAATACTGTTTATTATAAACAGAGCTTTTACTTAAATATTTTTATCTATAATAATGTATAAACAAAAAGTAAATTAAAATAATTGTTGGGCATCGTCCATTTCATATATATATATATATATATATGTGTGTGTGTGTGTGTGTATATATATATATATATATATATATATATTATTCGTGCAGGGCACTTAGATCACTCCAAAGCGGCGACTGTGTTTCAGGCTTCAACGTTATCGTCACACCATACTTACTTTCATATTTAAAATTGGTCTCTTATGTTGAACACTTTTGCCCATAACTCTAGCATACTTTAAAACCATATATATATATATATATATATATATATATATATATATATATATATATATATATATATATGTGTGTGTGTGTGTGTATGTATGTATGTGACTGATTTATTCACTTTTTTACATGTTATAAACTCTTTACAGGTTATTTAAAGCCAGGGAATACGTTTAGATTTTAGTAACTTTGGAGAGCAGTTAATAATCGTTTAGTGATACAAGTCTATGAAAGAGGAATATATATATATATATATATATATATATATATATATATATATATTTTTTCCTCTTTCATAGAGGAATATATATATATATATCAATAAAAACAATCACTGGCCATAAGACCGCAGAAATAAACAAACCACCTCACATGGAATCGAAATCGATTCGCCGATTTCAGCTTTCTTACTAATAATCTTTACACCACCCGATACCGTGAGTGGTGAAGGTATTCAACAGCATAATCATCTGATCGATTTTCTAACCACATGAAATAAGGCGGCTCTACCGACCCGGAAAATAAACCGATGAATATTTCAGACTTCCGAACCTTCTGGATATCCATGTATCTTATTTCGCTAAGAAATAAATGTATTTCCTTGATACTTAAGATTCTACGAAAAGGTTTCTTGAACCTGTTACGCATTTGATTCTCATTCTTTGCCCACGTAAATTCCTTTATTATATCCCGAGTTTAATATCCTCTTATGACAGATGCAATATTGATTTTGTCATCTTTCTCCATTTTCCCGCAATTTTCTTTACTACAGTGCTTCTTTTATTGTCAGCCGAACCAACGTTCAAATGTTACTCGCTTTCCTTGAAAAGAAAATGAGATTTTTTTTTCCAAGTGATTTTTAAACTAAGCCCTCAACTTTCTTGAAAACATCGATGTGACCTGTGAGTTCTCTGAAAGATATTTGAAGCATTATCGAGACACCTGTAGAAGTGTAATTATGATTTACAACGTTTGGAAAGAATTTTCTTTCAACCGTGAAACAGATAATTAACGATATATTTTTTTAACTTAATACTATGGAAATTAACTTATTTATTGATGTATGTAAAGATAGGTAACTTTCTGGCTTGATGATTTGTAAAGATGCTAAAAAAAAAAACTGGATTAAAATCTATAAAGATTAATGGGAAAAACATTATTTACATTATTCAGACTATTGTCCTCATCTTCGTCGGCATATTTATTACAACGTTTCGGCCATTATACGCTCCGGCGTTCTTCAGGTGGTTGGAATGTCGAACTGAAACCTTTATTTCGGTCACTGGGGTAGACTGTTCTAGTGCCATGTCGAATGGGTGTCAGTTATCAGTTATCTCTTCAAGGGCACATGGTACAGAGCATAAAGGCGTTATTTAGATCCAGTGAAAGGACACAAAGAGTGTGAGTTCAATACCCGTCTAAGGCAGTGGAGAACTTTCAGAGGGAAATTAACAGGTTGATAACTGATAACTGACATCCATTAAACATGGCACGCGGAACTAGAACAGTCTACCCCAGTGAGCGTAATAAAGGGTTCAGTGAGGATTTATCAAGTCCAACGGACCTTGCTTGAAAGATGAGCCTATCTCCATACATCAATTTTATTTAGCTTCATACTTTACTAAATTATGCTTTTACGTGAGCACAGCAAAATTCATTTAAAGAGACCTGAAGACAAGAAAATCTAGTCATAAAAATAAAACATCTCAAACGTTTCGGCAACAATCTCTCCGATCTTAAATTAATATTTAACCGCTAGATTTTTCCTAACGAGATTTTGACACCAGTGAGTAAATATCAAGAATACTACCTCAGGATTGACGAAGGAAATCAGAAGAGTATTAGCTACTTACGCCGTTTACTAAATTTAACTTAGGAAATACTAGTGATTTTGCTGCTGTTCTTACGTAACTCCAGTACTGATAATGAAGAGCAGGTTTGAAATAAAGGAAGTTTAATAATCAATACTCGTAAGCCAGATCAATCATATATTTCGTTTTGTTTTTACAGAATCCCCCTATTGTGACTTTAAGCCAGACTAATTTAATCTTAGAAAATAACCGAACAAGTTAATACAGTGTGAAGAAGATCAATTCTATCGTTTTATTCAGATTATTATTATTATTCGGAAATAAGACATTGCTTCTTTAAAAGTTTCTTTTGAAAAGTGAACAGCGTTATTTCTTTCTCCTGCACCATGCATATTTGTTGTCATTTTCCCTCACAAGAAACGAATCAAAAGTGACATGTTAAAATCACTGGATACAAAAAAAACAAAAAAAAGACGCAGACATTTTTTTTGTTTGTTAGAGTTTGAGGTGGTGCAATCGATTGTGACTAGGAATGAAGTTGGAGAGACGCGTTCTAATTCCAGTCGTATTCGTTATATTCCCGAAAATGTGTGAAATAATATTTACCCCCCGCCACGAGCTTTGTGTTAATGCTAACATTGAAATATCCCTGTTATTCTAAAAAAAAGAAAAAAAAAGTTTATTGTAATATTAATTTGCAAATAAATAAATAAAAAAATTCTTAATCCTAAATACATTTCGGCTTCATATCGCTCATAAATGGTTTATGAGCCGTAAAAACCCAACAAAAACTGTTTGTGGGTTCAAGAACAATATCAGCGACATTTCTGTTTGAATTAATTGAATGACAATGAATCAAGAAATGTAAAACTTTGCTATGTAAAAACCCATTAAAAAAAAAAAAAAATTAATAATTGCACACCTGGCATTTGACAAAAACTTTCAAGTTTAATTTACAATTTTAAGATTGACTTTCAAAACGGCTGCCAAAAGAAAAGGAATTAGTATTTTTAAATTACTGTAAAATATATTATTGGCTTTTCTCTCTCTTACTGTTGCTGCTGTTATAACCAATGTTGTAGAAGCAATTAAAGCGACATTTATAAATGACGCATTTCCCCAGGTGTCGTATTCGACTTCAAGTCTTTAATTTTTCATTGTTTGTTCAAATGAACGAAGAGTTTGTCGACTTAGATTGATGAGAAATTCAGTAACATATATGGGATAAGAATAGGTCAATACTATGTGAGTATATTTCGACAGAAATATATTTAACACATCCTCCTGGCATCAATTTAAACTGACGTCTTATCTGTCTATATCTCTGAGATGAGGTATTATGATTATTTGCATTATTTACATTACTCACACTGTTATCCTCATCTTCATTGCTATATTCACAACACTTCGGCCGTTCTACACTCCGGCCTTCTTCAGGTGATTGGAATTTCAAACTAAACCTTTTATTTCGTCCACCGGGATAGATTGTTCTCATTCCACATGTCTGTCTAACCTACGTGAAGGGATTATTTGAGAAAATACAAAAGATCTGTGGTCCATATAACATCAGGAAAATCTTCAAAAGTGGTTCAACACTTCGCAGACATCTCTGCCGAATAAGCCCCAGCCCGTAGAGAAGAACATGACTAAGGACTGTTTTTCCATCATTCAGAGCAAATGTGGTTAGAAATACAAAGAAGAAACAGGTAGCCACTTTAAGGTAAGACTGCAAGAACATCATAAAGCCGTAACACAAGGGGAAATAGAAAATCCAGGCGTAGATGAACACATATGGAGTGAAAAGTGAGATCCCCGCCCCCTATGGGATGAGGTTGAAATAATAGACAGAGTGCATCACAGGAAAATAGGAAAACTTAAGGAACTAGCACATGTGCTTCGCCACAAAAATCTCCTGAGTCGACCAATCATAGAAATTAATACATATGGGAACCAGTAATAAGGAATGCTATAGAGAAGCCATAACAAAAATTACTATATAAGCCCTGGAAAAAAATAAAATTACTATAATACGAGAAAAAAATGCAATATGAGCAATGTTAAAAATAGATTTCTGAGACATTAGGTTTATAAGTCCCCAAAATTCATACACTGATGTCCTCAAGGACACATGACCCAGTGGATAAAGACGTTGGTTAGATCTAGTGACTAAACCAAAAGAGTTGTAAGTTCAATAGTGATTTTCCAAGCGTAGCTTAGATGTAGCACAAGGCCGAAAGTATGGAGCATCCTGTGAGGATCGAACTCAGTAATCAGTCGTAATTGTTCTCGCGAGACAAGCTTGCTAACTATTACACCGCCTCAAGGTGCCCGAGTTGTAAGTTCAATATCAGGTCACTTCAGTTGTGAACCAAAACTTGGAGAATTGAGATGAAAGGAAATGACTGATATGGTACAGGGAATTATAACAATCTAGCCAGGTGGAAGAAATAAATGTTTTGGATCGAAATTCCAATCATCTGAAGAAGGCCGAAACGTTGTGAATATGGCAATGAGAATAACAGTTCGAGTAATATAAATTATGCAAGTGAAGCCTTCTTTTTTTCATATAGCGTGACCATATTGTTTAAAGTTCGTGTCTCCTTGATTTTCAGACTTAGATATTTTCAAGCTTTTCCGTGTAAATTTTAACTGACGACCGAAGAATATGGATCTATATATTGATCGATTGATTCTTTACACATGCGCTCTCACTTTTTTTTTTAAATATTACAGCGGGTAAACTTTCTAGCTTTTGTCATGTATATTCAGCATCAGAGGATTCTGAACTCTAATGTATAAGTAGAGTATGATTTAGTTTTCGTTGTTCTTTTGGTTTCGACTCAGTAGGATATATCATCATCCATGCTCTTTTTGGTTTTGTTTACGTCTGCCTAACTCTTTCTGTGTCTCATACGTGTGTGTCTTGTGTGTCTCCTCTCTCTTCCGCGTATATTGTGTTACTTCTTTCTCTCTCTGTCTCTGTTTTCTTTCTCTCTCTTAATTTTATTCTTGGAAAGTTTGCTCCATTTTCTTTTATGTTTACATTAGTAATGTAACAGGTGCGACGGAAATTACGCAGAGAAATTGGAAAGCGCATTAGCAATAGTTTGTACCCACCAGAAACTAAAAAAAATATCCCTTTTCTCATGTCTTCCCAGTTAAGATAGTGGTGTGTTTTCGCGGATTAAAATTCAGAGATTTCCTTTTCTAAAACTGGTTGCCACCCAGAGATTTCAATGTATCCTTGTATATAGTGATTTTCTAAGCGTAGCATGGATATGGCACAAGGCCGAAAGTAAGGGGCAGCCAGTGAAGATTGAACTCACTACTCAGTCGTAATTGTTCTAGCGAGACAAGCTTGTTAACCATTACACCACCTCGAGATGCCCATCTACTCTTCTATATAAACCATAGAGGGTTGTACAGATACATTCATCCGCTTGCTAATTATTACACCACCTGGAGGTGAGCAAAAACTGATTTTCTAAGCGTAGCTTAGATGTGGCACTAAGCCGAAATTATGGGGTACCTACCCAGTGAGGATCGAACTCACTACTAAGACGTAATTGTTCTAGCGAGAAAAGCTTGCTAACTATTACACCACCTGGAGGTGCCCAAGTACTGGTTTTCTAAGCGTAGCTTAAATGTGGCACTAAGCCGAAAGTATGGGGGTACCCAGTGAGGATCGAACTCACTACTCAGTCGTAATTGTTCTAGCGAGACAAGCTTGTTAACCATTACACAACCTTGAGATGCCCATCTACCGTTCTATATAAATCATAGAGGTTGATAAAGATGAATTCATCCGCATTTTAATGTTTTTTTTTTGCTTGTTTGTTTTGTGAAAGCTAAAAAAATTGACTGAGTCAGAATTTGAACTCGGCTGTTTCCCCTCAGTCGCTTTTGCACTCAATATTCCCTATCTCTCAATTATGATTCTATCCATAAGCACCCGTCCTGTTTCCATCACGCTTTGCTTTATTTCTAACTAAATTTTCCTGTTTCTTAATACTTTGCTTAGCTCTTGGAATGCGTCTTTTCCTATTCCAATTCGACGTTGAATTACCGCATCTCATTTTCTGTCCTCTCTTAAAACATTTTCCAGATATTTAAATTCTAATATTTGCATGATTTGGGAATTTCCAATTAGCAGATGGCATCTTCGTCTGTTTCTATTGCTGACATCCGAACATATCCTTACATTTGGCGTGTAGTCCTTTGTTCTCGCTTTCCTTCATCTCTAGGAATTCCCACAGTTCCCTTGCGTGTCTGTTATCAACACTGTTATCTGCATATATTCAGTTGAAATGATTGTGCCAGAGAAAAGCAAAAAATAAAAATTGCAATATCAGCTCTGGTAAAAATGGTTGCTGAAGACATTGGATTTATAAGTCCCAGAAATTTAAACACAGATGTCCTTAAGAACACATAGCACAGTGGATAAAGGCGTTAGTTAGATCCAATTACAGAAGCCAAAGAGTGTGAGTTCAACAGAGAGAGAGAGACAGAGAGAGAGACGGAGGGAAATTAACAGGTGATAACTGATAACTGGCATCCATTAGATATGGCACGTGGAACTAGAACAGTCCACCCTTTGCGAGCGAAATAAAAGGGTTCAGTTTGATATTCCAACCACCTGAAGAAGGCCAGAGCGTACAACGGCCGAAAATTTGTCATAAATATGTCAACAAAGATGAGGACAACAGTCTGAACAATGTAAATTAATGTAAAAGCTAGCAGAACTTCTAATTGTACGGAATTACTTTGCTGAAATACTTCAATAAGCCTGACCGGGAAACACATTCTCATGTTCTGTTTTTTTTTTTTTTGTTTTTTTTAAATAAATTCACTCCAAGCAAGGGGCTCATGAAAGTAAAAAGAGAATGAAAATACTTTAAAATGAACCAGAAACTCACTCCTAGAGAGAAAATAACGGATAAACCGCTAATCTTGTTCAAAAGACAGGGGACACATGAGAGATGAACGACTGGCGGATATATCTACTCCTATTGATGAAAAGATAAATAGTAAATAAAATTTCAGAGTTTAGCAGGAGACGTTAGAAGTATAGTTGGAGTAAAAAACCAGAAATCAAATCCTAAACAGAAAACAAGGGATAAACTTCTACTTCTGTTCAAAAGACAGGAGAGTAGTGAGAACTGCACGATAGGCGAACCTATCTACACGTTTCTATTTTTGTTGTCTACTGAATTCACTGCCAATTACTATTGAATTAAAACTAACACACGACCACGTATACTGAATAATCATAGGGAAAGGAACATGAAATGCTGACGAGAACGTTAAAGATCTTTCAACGGCCGACATGATATTCATCAAACAATCTTTAAAATTTGGACAGACGTTTGACTTTATGCGGAATAAAGTGGGATATGACGATTGAAGATATGTTCTCTCTGTAGCACGTCGCTTGGTGATTTTTTTTTTTTTTTTTATATATGCGAGTTTTTTTTTTCTTCTAGACGACGATCATTCGATGGCTTCCCCGCGTTATGACAAGCATTGTTCAAAACAAATGTGAACATGCAATACGTAGATCGAACGAATAATAATCAATGAACTGTTTTTTTTCTTTTTTTTTATCCGTGATTCTGCTTTCATTAATAATTCAAAAGAGTGTATACATCAAGGCACAACCTTAATGAGAAATCCTGCTTTAATATACAATTAAATACATCAACGAGCCTGAAATATGGGCAAGCTAAATCTGAAATAGAAAAAGACTTGATTTGCAATCCCTTTGGTCCAAGCACCTAATTAGTATCTTTTTCGTTTTGTCTAATTCTCTTTTCTTTATGCACCCAGAGTAACAGGTTTATTGGAAAGCCGCCTTCTTTCTCTTCTTTAATGTCTCGAAAATAGTTAATTTATTTTCTTTTTTTCTTTCAAGGTTGGATGCAAGGACTGATATATGTATTTAGGATATACGATTTTTTTCGTTTACCTAGATCAAACAATGAAACCAGAATATTACGAAAGACTCCAGGCGAGCTGTCCTTAAACCAGTTACATTCGAGTTCGGGTGTCGGCATCCCATACACGCCCTTCTCAAGCTGCATCTCAACTAATCATGTTCTGCATACAGAGGATCATTTTCTGAAGCATTAACCTCGTTTATATCAACAAGCAAAAACAATGTCTCGGATAGACAGTTCCGTTTTTTTTTTTTTTTTCTTTTTGTATTAAATTTTTTAGTCTTTTTTTCACTCTTATAAACTGTGTCTTCCATATCACACGCGATATATTTCCGGCTCTTTCTGCTAAACTCTTTTCTTATCAAGACTTTTCAAAAATATATATCTGCTTATCTTCAGCCAAAATTTAACAATAAGTCTTAATAAAATGCTATTTCGGAATAGTTCAAGCTTTCGATCTACAGCACGCTCGATGCTGTCCTTTTTCGGTGTGAGTCCCCATCACGTAATAGTGGATTGCAAGCGATTAGGTATGAAGGCAGAGGTCTTACAGGTCAATGAAAGATTTTACAAGTCAGTGATTGTATCTGGTCTTTTCCGTTATCTAGTAAATTAACGTAGACCAATATAATTAAACATCTGAAATATTACAAATATTAAGAACAAAAACTTGTTATTTCCAGATATTTGTCCTAAAATAATGAAAAATAAACAAATTTTTAACTTTGACACAGAGAGTATTTAACATAATCGAGATATGCTGAACATTCTTGAACAAAAGCCTTTACGAAACAACTGCAAAGTTAAAAATGACAAGTGATTATATTATTGTTGACACTAATGTCATATGCAAGTCTTTTATAGAACAGAGAAATTGGAGTTTAAATGCTAAAATAGCTAAAATACATTTAGAATCAACAGGGAAATTGAGCAAATTATTGCGTTTGAATTTATCAATAGAAAACGCATAATTCGTGGAGATTCGAGGATTCTGCATCCGACACTTGAGTGTTAGGTCACAACCCCCTTTGATATGTCCGTTCTATTCTTTTACCCATTTTAGGGGATAAGGAGAAAAAGAATTAACTTATTTGATCTCATGACCTATTATCTATATCTCTATTTATAAAAGGCAGGATGTGTGTGTGTGTGTGTGTGTGTGTGCGTGTGTGTAACGAATGCACGGCCGTAATTTTCGACGGATTTGCACCAAAATTTACATGCACATGCTCCAAGTTAGCGAAAAGGCCAAGACCGACGTTGCATTTCCCAACTCCAATCGATAATGAAAATAATCGATGTTTTCATGCTTCTACGGCAGTTTTCATGTAGTTTGCGACCATTTTCTGCTGGCCAGAGTGAGACCTAATAGCTGGCTGCCACGAATAGGCAGGAAGATTCTATTGGCCAGCGTGAGAGCCAACAGTTGACCGACACGAATGTTAACCAGCATACTAGCATGGGAAAAAAAATCGATAGCTGCATTCGTCAGAAGTGGGAAAAATTTAAATCTGCATAGCACTACTCCAACTGGCACATTCGCTTGCTTAAACTCAACGTTGATTCTGATACCGCAGAATTGGGTTGGGTGTGAAAAAGTATTTGTTGTTAACATTCTTTTTTTCATTCGGTTTTTCCAGTTACGAGTCCTTTTTTAAAGCTGACGGTTTTGTGTTCATTTTGTTTAGTTCTTTTTTCCTAACAGATTTAATGTTTAGTATAGAGCTTAGAAAAAAATCGTAGTGTGAGATAGGCAAGAAGTATGGCATGTAGCAACATCAGCACGGCAAAGGGCACACCTTTAAAGGCAAGGAAGGGCAAAAATATTTTAAGGCAAGTGATAGTGATTGCTGTACGAGTCGTACGATTTTTGAATCAAGCACGGGAAACGCCGGGCCATACTGCTAGTACACACACACATATATATATATATATATATATATATATATATAATCCTCTTAACTCGCTGGAAAACAAAAGAAAGAAAAGAAGCAATTTCAAAGAGAACAATAATCAGGTTTAAAGAAGAGAAAGTAGAAGTTAAACAAAGGGAGAAGGAAAACAAGTAAAAAAAAAACTGATACATTAAGTCATCTAAAAGAAACTTAGAATAGAAAAAGTTGTTTATATTTAATGGAAAGTAAAGAAAACTAAAAAAAAAGAACTAAAGAATTAATTCGTATAAACTTTTAATTCTACATATGAAACGAGAAAAAATGAAAACCAATGTTAAAAAGAAAGTAGTAATAGAAGAGAAAAAGAAACGAGAGAAACAGAAATATGATTTCATAAATTTCAACCTTATTTCAGTAGAAAAAACATGCTGCGTTGTTACTATGTAATGGAATATTTACATGCATATAAAAGTTTTACAGTGTAACCCGAATATAAGAGAAACCCTGATACAAGAGAAATCCTGATACAAGAGAAATCCGGATACAAGAGAAACCCGGATACAAGAGAAACCCGGATACAAGAGAAACCCGGATACAAGAGAAACCCGGATACAAGAGAAACCCGGATACAAGAGAAACCCGGATACAAGATATATTTTCTCTGGTCCCAAATTAGAGCCATACTTACCTAAACAAAATAGTCCAAACCCGGATATAAGAGAAACCTGGATATACGAGACTTCTCCGATCCCGACAACTTTCTTATATCCGGGTTACACTGTATATGCATAAATGCCTATTTAAAAAAATAGCGGTAATTTTTAATTTGCATAACCACTTTTAAATAAATATATATCCTGTCTTATTTAATCCTCATCATCCTTCGACTTCCCTGTGTTGGTTGAAATTCCATTAACAATCCCTTTCCGCACTGCTCGGTTCCACATTGCCATCCCCAATGTTCAACCCTAGATACGAGCCATGGTATCTGGGAATGCCAACTTTCGTGAGAAGATACCTCCAGAAGGATGCCATAGAAGTAAGGATGAGACGACATCCCCGGTCATTCGGTGACAGTGGCTGACAAATTGCAATCGATTTTGTTTGCCCTGAGATTGGTCTCAGTTCTCCGTAAATTGTGTTAAGCGTTGCATAGGAACTCCAAATGATGTTTCGATTTTTCTAAACAGATTTATATATGTTCCATCCAGTCGTCTTTTAAGACGAACAGATAACGTCCTAGTTTATGATCCATCAGTGTTCGAAATATTTCGACTGTTAATAAGGATGGCAGGTTCGAGCGCCTAAGCTTATATCCTTGTAAATGAATTATTTAAAATCGCCATATGTAAGCAATGTTTTGGTTGAGAATATTATTTTTAAATTAAAAGTGTTTTTTTTTTAGAAATAATTTATATTCATCTTGTCAGAACTCAGTCGTAATTTAGAATTCCTGCAGCGTTCCTAATAAGCATTGTCGTCGTCTACTTTTTCACATTAATACAAACTAGTCGTATGGAGCCGAATATGAATCATGAATTTATCTAAATAAATCAAAATAATCCATTTGATTAGATTTTCGCAAAACTGTACAGAATTATTTCAACAAGTAAAAAAGTGTAGGTTTGTTGACTCATTATCATTAAACTTTACAAATAAATTATTCAATATCTGTCTATATTTCTGAGATGAGGTATTACATAAACTATTTACATTGCTCGGACTATCACCCTCATCTTTGTTGTCATATTTATCACAAGGTTTCGGCCGTTGTACGCTCCGGCCTAGTTCAGGTGGTTGGAATGTCGAACTGAACCCTTTATTTCACTCGCTGGGGTAGACTGTTCTAGTTCCACGTGCCATGTCTAATGGATATCCGTTATCTCCTGTTAATTCCTCTAAGTTCTCCACCGCCTTAACCATGTATTGAACTTACACTCTTTGGGTCCTGTCACTAGATATAACTAACACCTTTATCCACTGTGCCGTGTTTCCTTGACGGCACATGGCGAGTGAAATAAATTCCAACCACCTGAAGAAGGCTGGAGCGTACAACAGCCGAAACGTTGTGATAAATATGGCAAACAAGATCAATATGATAGTCCGAGCAATGTAAATAGTTTAAAGTATTGAAATATTTCTACCGTAGTTCTATGTAGCTATGCCCGGAGTATTGAACTGAAATAGACTGAGAATAATGTTAAAAATTTCTGAAAATATATTATACAAAAGTATTAAAGACGGAAGATCTAAGAAAAAGAATGGCGGAAAAATAGGGAAGGAAAGCAAAGGGGAAAAATGGCTCAGTTTGAACAACAGTGAGCGTAAATATCTTCATCAAGCAAAAGTTCATATGTGCCGCCATGTTGTGTTGCCGAAGCTACATGAAAGGAAACGCTATTTGCATTGACGAGGGGAGATTTGCGTCAGAAAAATATTTCCGACAAATTATGAAAAACGTTTCAAATATGAAGATAACTCGAAATTGTAATTTCTCTCCTTGTGCATGAGTTTCATTAGATGATACGATTAAATGAGCAGTTTCACGGTCGGAAAGAGTTCTGCCCTTCCCCGAGAAAATGTATCAAAAACAAAGCTTTTCCGATTCAAAATTATATTCATTTCTATGCCTTATCTGAAGAATTGCTGTTGTATTGTTGTCTTTATTCAAAATCTCTATCTATAAAAGGCAGTGTGTGTGTGTGTGTGTGTGTGTGTGTGTGACGAATGCACGGCCGCAATTTTCGACGGATTTGCACCAAAATTTACATGCACATGCTCCAAGTTAGCGGGAAGGCCAAGACCGACTTTGCATTTCCCAACTCCCATCGATAGTGGAAATAATCGATTTTTTTTCATGCTTCTACAGCAGTTTTCATGTAGTTTTCTACTGGCCAGAGTGAGAGCCTATAGCTGACTGCCACGAATAGACTGGAAGATTCTATTGGCCAGCGTGAGAGCAAACAGCTGACTGACACGAATGTTAACTAGCATGCAAAACAATCGATGGCTGCATTCGTTACAGGTGCGAAAAATTAAATCTGCATGGCACTTTACTCCAATTGGCTCATTCGATTGCTTAAACTCAACTTTGATTGATTCCGCAGAACTGGGTTGGGTGTGAAAAAGTAATTGCTGTTAACATTCTTTTTTCATTCGGTTTTTCCAGTTGCGAGTCCGATCGTTTTGCGTTTACTTTGTTTAGTTCTTTTTTTCGTAAGATTTAATGTTTAGTATAGAGCTTAGAAAAATTCGCAGTGTGAGATAGGCAAGAAGTAAGGCATGTAGCAACATCAGCATGGAAAGGGCACTCCTTTAAAGGCAAGGAAGGGCAAACATATTTTAAGTCAAATGATAGCGTTTGCTGTATGAGTCGTACGATTTTTGAATCAAGCACGGGAAACGCCGGGCCATGCTGCTAGTAGGCGATAATTAGGAAGGCCATCGTAGAGAGAGAGTGTGTGTGTGTGTGTGTATCGAAGGAACAGTAGACTAGGTACAAAATACGAAAAAAAAAGAAGAGGTTTATTAATCAAATCCTACCATATTTATAAGTAGGATCAGTCCATTGTCACAGTTGTAGAGTAGAGCAAGAAGTCCTCAGAGTCCTACACTACAAACATTACTTATTACGAATTGTATTTGTCATCATCAAACAAGGACAGAAGTATAAATATCTACAAATTTTAGCCGACGCTACCAACTAGTAGGAAAGGTGACTCCCTGTGTCGTACCGGAATTTTTTTTTCCCGTCAGTATCCATCTTGAACATTTATAAATCTACCATTCGTCCAAGCATTGAATATTGCTATATGTGCTACTGCGATAAAACTCGATGTCCTTGATAAAATCCAAATAAGGATGTGTACTGTTATCCATCCTGACCGGATATGAAGACTTCAGTCACCGTCCGACCGCCGTGCATGACTTTCTTCTGTCTTTTCTATAAATATCCGCATGGCAATTGTTCTGATAGGTTTAATTCTTTATTGTATCGACTGCATAAATTTGAGCAAATTATCAGACTGGCAACTAGGTCTCAGCGTTTTAATGTTGAACGAGATAGATGAAACCGTAATTTATATGGTAATTGTTTTTTTTTCGCACTTCTCGCCAGCAGAACTCTCACCACACCAGTCGCCATTTTCTGTCTTTGTAAACCCCGTTTTTATTGACCTCTCTTATTCTCTTTTACGTTTTACAACCTCGTGCGTTTTACTGGCATTATCGCATTGCTTGTGGGTGACATAATTAAAAGATGTGTTTTAACAAAAGATAGAAAATGTAACTTGAAAATCCGAACAAGCATTGGAACAATGAGCAGAGTAATGAACTCTTATGCAATATCAATCTTCTTGTATGGCAGTAAATGATGGACAATCACTTCACAGATGAAGATAAAACTGGTGGCAAAAGAAATTATTTTCTACAAAAGGATGCTGAGCATGCATCATCATCGCGTAAGCATTGAAGAAATCTTAAGACAAATGTAAACAAAAAGAAAAGAGACAGCAGGGATTTCTTGGACGCATAATGGAGAGCTGGTAGAATATGACATCCACAGGATATATCGAAGGCAAGAGACAGAGGAACATAGCAGTACACCCATATGAAAAGCTTGTGTAAATGGATGACTGAAGGGGTGTTAGATATTTAACAAAAGGGCAAAAGTTGCTAAGGGATACACGGGATAGGAATTTGTGGAGATTCATGAGCGTCGGCGTCTCGAATGGATACGACAAATTCAAGAATAAGATTTGAATGTTCGTTAGATGTATGATGAATTAATATCAATCCAACTGCGCAACGTAACACCTGCTAGCGATAACACTATGGTTAAGATAAACAGTGCAGGGGGGGGTATATTCATGCCTTTAATATAAGCATTAGTTCGATATATTTATAAAACTATAGTTTCGAATACCCTAGTCTAACAAACAAACTTAACTTGAGTTGAGTTGAGTTAAGCGAAACTGTTTCAATATCTGAAATCTAAAAGAGAAAAATAGATACATGTCAATTTTCATAAAACACTAGACACGAAATATTTAAAATCAATTTATGGAATTAAACGATTATTCAGTATCAGGTAATTAGTTTATTATTAATCTATGATTAATTAATTTTTACCTCATTTTTGTTATGCGTATTTTTTTCTATTTAAGCGTATATTCCATTTGCATTCCAATTTGTTTTCATGTGTTTCATAAGTTTCCGATAAAGAGAACTATTTTGCACTTAACCCTAGATTTTTACAGTGGTTTTGTCTATTAAAAAGCCAGCAATGTGGCCAATGATATCACGGGTATATTTTATCAAACCAAAGGGCCAATTGTTTTTTATTTATTCGATTGTTTCATATAGCAAATAATGAAGTCTATTTGAGGGGGGAAGCAGATGCCAAATTCCCCATCCAAAGATATAAAGTGACTCAATATTTCTGGTCTTATTCGTATCATCTTAGATGTTTTAAATTTGTTTTGTGAATTTCTTTTTAAAATATCACAAAAAAGTGTGCTCACACACCTACATAGATACTGTGCTTAGCTTTTAATTAACTTACGCATGAAATTTCTAATATTTCGTATATACAAAGCTATCTGTCAATTAAAAGATTCTGAATGAAAATCCCCATAGTAAAGTTTTGGCTTAAATATAATGATTAACTAGAGAATTTTTTAATTTTTACCTAAAATGTGTCTGATCAAATGCAGGAATATAGTTTTATGAGGGCAGAAATATTTTGCTTTGACGAATGGAAGGAGAATGACGTTGATGAAAATTCTTATTTGAAATTTGATATCATTGATAAATGGAACAAATATGTCAGTCACCAGGAAGGAAAATAGCCGATATTATTTCATCAGAAATGTCACCATTCTTTTTCTCTTGTTGATCAGAAGTTGATCATCAGTTATGTTTAGAATTTAAATGCATCGTTCGTTGTAACAGCATCCATTTACCTTCCAAACTGTTTCTAATATAAGTGGCTAAAATTAAGAATTGAAATTTTATTTAAGTCTTAAGTATTAAAATATTTGCTTTTATCACGTCATCCAAAACTGTTTATATAAATTCGTATGTCTGGCAATGACGGCAAAATCAAAACATTTCAAATCTTATAAGGTGTATGGAATGTAGAGAATGAGGTTTCTAACCAATTTAATCTTCTCCTAGCCTATACCCTTCGATTATACACGTACAAATATGAAGACTTGGTACTGACCATTTACGCATTCTATACCAAATGAAACTAGAATTAGAAGACAGTTTCCTTTCTCCCCCTTCCGACACCAGTGTACTGATGGTGAGGCTGGATATGCTGAGGAAATTTGTTTTTCTTTTTTAATAATTTCACCCCAAACAAGACAATAACATCACCAAAAACGCAAGGGTTTACTGAGCATGTGAGAAATGAGAAAAAGAAAAACTTTAAAGAGAAAGAACAATAAAAGAACACGAATTAATAAGACAGAAGATAACGATTGACATTGCATTGAAATTTTTGAAGATCAAACTTGCCTGGAAAGCAAGAAGCAGACGAGAGTTCTACAAGCGAAAAGTGTGATAGAATAAACTGTTAGCATAGAACTTACGGTTACATCTAGGCATTTCACTTATAAAATGACCTTACTATGCTTACATTCATAAAGTCTAAGTACGAAAGAGGAAAGTTCATTAGAAAAAATTACCATTAAAATATTGATAGAAAATGCACAGGAAGCTAGGTTACAGCTGTGGCAAAGTGGCTGAAGCTAAGATAGCATGTCAGGACCAATAACATTGCAGAAGCACCAGATCAGATGTGAAAGCATTTATTAGAACGTTTCGGCCGTTGCACTCTTCTCGAGGACACATAGCACCATGGATAAAGGCGTTAGTTAGATCCAGTGACAGGACCGAAAGAGTGTGAAGTTAGATACTCGGTTAAGGCAGTGAGGAACTTGCAGAGATTAACAGGAGATAACTGAAAACTGACACCCAATAAACATGGCACGTGGAACTAGAACAGTCTGCTCCAGTAAGCGAAATAAAGGGTTCAGTTCGACATTCCAAACACCTGAAGAAGGCCGGAGCGTACAACGGCTGAAACGTTGTAATAAATATGGCGACAAAGATGAGGACAATAGTCCGAATAATGTAAATAGTGTACGTAATACCTCATCTCAGAAATATAGACAGATACTGAAGAGTGAATGTCTATTTTAGTCAGACTCATCTCCTCAGAAGTTCAGCTCGCATTTTTAAGTAGGACATGGTTTGACAAAAGATCAGAAGCAATTCTCTCATTAACACACGCAGCCACCTACATCGCCGAAGAATTATTCATAACATACGCCATGATTTCTGTATGAAAGTAGCACACGATTTCTCTATAAAAAGCCCATGGTTTCTTTATGAAAGTCTAGAGAGAGAATTCTATGTAGAATATTGTTTGGATATTCCTAACCATTTAATTTACTTGCTTTATGAAGCCTTGGTCACTGTCTGCTATTCTACTCCATTGCGCTCCACGAGGTAAGTTAAATAATTAAGTAAAATTATCTGAACCAAGGTTACATTAAAAAGTTCCCGGTGATGGGTAAAATGTTTAGCTAGGCCACAACGGGTCGAACATTTAACTTATGTAAAAAGGGCAACGATGTTATCTGATTAGTCGTTATTGTGCAGGTGTCGATTTTCACACCTGATGATAATGAAAAATCCTATTTCCTTCCGGAATATATATGTATTTGTCTTAGCATACGTGTATTTATATATTGACACACACCTACACTCACAAACACACACACACACGTGAGTGTATAGGAAAAATGCATTTTGAAATGTATATATATATATATATATATATATATATATGGAGGAATATGTAATGAGGGATTTGTAGAAAACTTCTTGAATGGTACGATAATAAAGAGTTAAACGCGTTCGATAAAAAATCGTAGAAGGAAGAAAAGGTAAAACGGAAAAAAATCCCAGGAAAAAAAAAACTCAGTGATAAATAAAAATAAATGTCCACTTAAAAATAAAAATAAAGAAAATAATATTCCGAAAGAGAAAATATGGCGAAAAAGTTACCCTCTGAAGGTGGGAAAAACTGTTAATCACAACACAGAGAAAAATAAGATAACGGAACAGAAACGAAATTGATCTTAAAAAATCTGAAAATAAACGGTTAATTTAAGGAAAAATACACAAGGTTTTATTAGGTTGGTGCAAAAATAATGTCGTTTTCTCATATATGTTACTATGTGAGAGAACGACATTACTTTTGCACCAAACTAATTCTCTATTTCCTTAAATAACAAAGGAATAATAATAACAACAACAACGATAATAACAACAACAACAACGATAATAATAATAATAACAATAACAATAATAATAATAATAATAATAATAAAAGCAAATGCAACCGAAAAGATACAGAAACGATGGCAAGATAAATCGCTTCATGGCCAATACACTGTCCGTACCAAACAAGCTGATGTAGACAAACACCGTTTCCATCAATGGCTACGTAGTGCAGGGTTAAAGCTGAAACCGAAGGTTTTATTCTTGCTGTACAGAACCAATGCTTGTTAACTAGAAATTACAGAGAACACGTACTGAAATATCGTGTTTGTCCAAAATGCAGATTCTGAGATAAATATGCAGAAACTATTGACCATCTTGTATTGAGTTGCACGGTATTGGCACCCACTGAATATAAAACACCTCACACCAGAGTGAACCAATATCTGCACTGGATTATCTGCAACAGTTGTGGAAAGTAAACTGCAAGAAATTGGTGCGAACACAACCCAGACCCGTTTACGCAGATAGCACCTGTAGCAATTTTATGGGACTTTACAATGCAGATAGACAGAACAATCAAAGCCAATCGCCTTGACATCGTGATTGGAGACCGCAAAGTCAAAATGTCGCTCCTTATTGACAGAGGCAGTATTGTAATGTATCTTTGAAGATCTTAAAAAAAAAAAAAAACCTAAAATACAAGGACTTGTAAGACGAAATATCAAAAATCTAGCACATGAGTATCAATTCCAGTTGTAGCTGGAGCATTCAGATTGATGGAAAAGATTCCAATACACTCATTGAATGATTTTTTTTTACTCACAAGTACAGCTCAGTGAAAATTGTCATTTCTGACCTTAGGTCTCTGGTCGGGACACAGCAAAAAATTAGTATACACCAGAAACCAAAGAAAATAGAATGATAACAACAATAACGGCAATAATAATAATAATAAAAGCTGACTGCCGTTATCACTGGCGATTAAGTGATGCGTCGCGCCAAACACTTTAAAAAATATTAAAACTGTCATTTGTAAACAACTGCTTTCTCAGATCACTGATTGAAAATGGCTACGAGCGAATGAAACTTCTTAGGACTTGCTGAGAATCACGCTTCTTTGAACTTCATGGAATTGATCGCAAATAACTATACAAAATAACTAAAAAATACTTCCTTGATGACTTTTGACAACTCAATAACTCAGATGGTTATTACATGTAACTAGAAGAGAAAATAATGACATGATCAACATATCAGCATTTCACACTACTTAAAACGAAAGATTAGGGGAAATATGCTTTATCATTACTAGAAAGAGCAATAACAGTTGAATAGAGAAATCTAAAAAAAAAAATGTTTTAACTGTTTTTATACGTGATGAATTTCAACCGAGAGTAGCAATGAGTGGTCGTTCAATGGATGTCGAATATATCCTTATGAGGAAACTGCTAATTAGAGATTGTGACAACAGATTGTACACTTTCAATTCATCACGATTGCAAGGGGTTGACTAAAACCAGAACTCGAGTAGCATTGGCTGTTCAGTCAATGAATGCCGAATGATTCCTAAGAGGAAACGGCTAATATTGCTAATAAATATCCAGCATATCTATCAGAATTCTCGCAGGTCCAAGCAGTGTCAAAATCTGGATATTCTCAATTCCTTCTCGATAATGGACGTCTTCCACTCCACCAGTTACAAGAAGCTCGTCATTAACCGCCATGTTATTCATGATTATTTTTATTATGATATGAAATTACTTAAACATCTCGTTCTCTTAATTAAATCATTCTACTGTTGGTATTAAGTGCCGTAACAGCACCGCTAAACAAAACAATATCAGTAGCGATTTCATCTGGTTGATTTCAATTATTTGTTTGTAAACCTAAAACACTGACCTGATCGATAAGACAACACAAACGTATCTGCACGCTGTGTTAAGGAAATTTCATATTGGTATGGCTCTGTACTTCAGTTTTTATGTGAAAACTTTTCATCACAGAAAAGAAAAAGTAGAAATGTTGCCGTTGGTACGAAAAGAATATATTTTTAATCTATACAAAAGCCACGCGTATGTAAATTGATGTTAAAAAAACATTTCTCAAAGGAATTGTCCATTACGTTATCATTCAGTTTGTTATAAATTTATTGTTTACTGTGCTTTTTAAACTGAATATGAACAGCGAGGTAATTTTATGGAAAATAGAACAACGGCAGACTCTTATTTAAAGCATAATGAAGAAAGAAGTTTCGGAGAATTTGATACTCAAATTCGGACATGTTAAAGGCAAAATTGTCTAAGGGAAACGTCATTTAACGTACCTACAATGTTTGCGTAAATGGATGGCAGAACAGAGACTGAGAGAAATAGTAAAAAAAAATAAATATTGATGAGAGTTACAAAGGATAGTAAAATGTGGAGAGCTATGATCGCCCATGCATTTAAAGGGACACAACAAATAGAAAAATAATAAAAGAACTTAGGAAGCTTTCTATTTATAAATGATATATCTTTGGTTATCTACGGATCTTAACAAAGAAAAATTACTTGAAGATCAAAATATAAACAGAAATACACTGGCTGTTCTTGGTAGTACGCCGGATCAAACTGTGTCTCCTACATCAAAGGGGGACGCAGGTTCGAATCCTGCTTTAGGGCACGTTTATTTTATTATTTTTTTTCCCGGTACGCAGACCGGTAGTCGAAATAAATACTTTAAAATACTAATATCCGGGTCTTCATTAAAAATTACGTTTGAAGTAATAAAAATATGCCACATTAAAATAATAAAATCATTAATTCTTTTGAAATTACTTTATGTTTCGTGAAAAATCTGAACAAGTGAATGTGCTTTAAAGACAAAATAGAACTTTGCTGGATTGCGAAGCTCTTCGAAGACGAGTAGTAAAAGCACAACGGATTAGACAATGGTTCATCCTGCAAAAGGGTATGCAGTTTCGAATCCGGTCGGAGTGCACATTTTTAAAAGTTTTCTCGAGTTCGCAGGCCGGCAGATGAATTAAATACTGTTTAAAATACACGGATCGTTTATTCAAATAAGGGTATCCAATAAAAATAATGATTGAAGTGATGAAAATATTGGTAGGTTATAAATGATTTCAGACAACACATCACAGGCAAGCTATTCCATACCACATCTTTCCTATTAAAAAGGTATGGTCGTTGAGGAAGTTTCGTTTAAAGATATACGATCATTTCCGTGCAAAGGTTGGTAAAAGAAAAATAATTGAAATAGGAGTTCGAGGTAAAAAACATCTGTCGAGATATATATATATTAATAATTCTGATGAAATTGAAGCGTCCAATGAACAAAAATATTTAAAGAAAAAAAAAAGATATTTTGTGTACCACAAAAATTGCTTGTTAATGTTCGAAGCCATACCACTGAAGATGAAACGATAAAATTTTAGAGCGTATCATATGTATCAATATTTGAAATTTCAACGTCCTTAAAATTAATATTATATATATATATATATATATATATATACATACATAGTAATGTTATATATATATACACAGTAATGTTATATATATATATATATATATATATATATATATATACAGTAATGTGATATATATATATATATATATATTAATGTGATATATATATATATATAGTGATATATATATATATATAGTGATATGATATATATATATATAGTGATATGATATATATATATATATAGTGATATGATATATATATATATATAGTGATATGATATATATATATATATAGTGATATGATATATATATATATATAGTGATATGATATATATATATATATAGTGATATGATATATATATATATATAGTGATATGATATATATATATATATAGTGATATGATATATATATATATATAGTGATATATATATATATATAGTGATATGATATATATATATATATAGTGATATATATATATATATATAGTGATATGATATATATATATATATATATAGTGATATGATATATATATATATATATATATATATATATAGTGATATGATATATATATATATATATAGTGATATGATATATATATATATATATATATATATATATAGTGATATGATATATATATATATATATATATATATAGTGATATGAGATATATATATATATATATATATATATATATATATAGTGATATGATATATATATATATATATATATATATAGTGATATGATATATATATATATATATATATATATAGTGATATGATATATATATAGATATATATATATATATATATATATATATATATATATATATATAGTGATATGATATATATATATATATATATATATAGTGATATGATATATATATATATATATATATATATAGTGATATGATATATATATATATATATATATATATAGTGATATGATATATATATATATATATATATATATGTATATATAGTGATATGATATATATATATATATATATATATAGTGGTGTGATGTGATATATGGATATATATATATATATATATAATGGCGTGATATGATGAGATATATGGATATATATATAATGGCGTGATATGATGAGATATATGGATATATATATATATATATATATATATATATATATATATATATAATGGTGTGATATGATGAGATATATGGATATATATAGTGGTGTGATATTATATATATATATATATATATATATATATATAGACTTGATATATACATATATATAAGTGTTTGTGTGTATATAATGATGCGAACAACGTCATATTGAAATCTATTTTACAATATAATTTAATGAATACTAAGTTAAACTAACATTACACAGTAGAATTGAAATATTCACCTCCCAAGTAGGCATCTATGCAGATGACACTACCATTTCCTCCGGTTTTAATAGCAAACCAACAGAGCTGACAAAGCCCGCTGCTCTCGAAATGTACCTTAAATTAGTTGTTAAATGGTGTAGGAAATGGCTTGTAAATTTTAATTCATCCAAAACGAAACTGCTCTCATTTGGCCACCACCGAGACAATTCCAGGCCCGCTATTACGAAGGTTTTTCTCTTCAGAGTACATCTTACATATCTACAAAACTACCATTCGTCTATGCTCTGATTACTGTCCATACTTGGTCTTTTGTCCTAGCTGTTCATCATTAGGTGCTTGGCAAAATCCAAAGAAGTATTTGCAATGTAATCGATCCTGACTTGGCTTTTCGATTCCAGTCACATTCTCACAGACGAGTTATGGCTTCCCTGTAATATTTTTTTGGGAACTGTTCTGTCGAGCTTTTTTCCACGGTACCCCGAATAGATAAACTTGAATTTAATCATGATACTAGACTACCATCTAGGTCCCACCCTTTTACTTCTGAAACAGTTAAATATGTTCACTATTTCTATTCCAACAGCTTCTTTTCTCGCACTTTCATCCTGTGGAACTCCCTTCCGTTTACTTGCTTCCCCGATAAATACAATTTTAAATTTAAATTCAACATCATTCTCCATTTTCTGATGTCTTGAACACAGTTCATCTTTTATCCTGTCCCCATATACACAGTTTTCTTTTCCTCCCATTTTCAATATACGTAATCCCATGCGAAACAGTTGCACTCCGGCCTTGATTGGGGTGAAATGCTTTAAAAACTTGTAGATCATCTATTACGGTACTAATTATTATTATTATTATTATTATTGCTGCTTGTCTTTATCCAATACTTCATATCCTTTGTAGCTCTGAGCAATGTTTTTGTCTCTACTCTCCCCTCACTCCCTCTTCTATGATCCATTTACAAAATTTCATTAGTTACTGGTTGTTTCTGCAAGTCCCCTTTCTTCATTCTTCTTCTTTATGTGGGGCATTCCTTCAGGACTTATGCGATCGTCGCTCTTCCCCACTTACTGTCACTTGTAGTTCATAATAAATCAGCTAAACCCTGTCCGCCATCGAAATTGTACAATAACTGTCACAATTTACGGTAAAAAAAAAAATTCGAGTTAAAAATAAATAAATCATTATGAGTTGCAAAAAAAAAAAAAAAACAACAAAAAAAAAACATTAGTGATATCTTTTGCACTGCACTGTATGTAAAAAGTATATTATGGGTGTTTACCCGCAATATTGCAGTATGCCGTCTATATAATCATAAAATATATATTTTTCGCCAGTGTCTCTGTGGTCAAGAAGAAATACTGCAAAAAAAAAAAAAAAAAAAAAAAAGAAGAAAAAGTTATCAAACGCGCAGGAGATACTGTAAGCTATGATGGCCATCTAATTCAATTATGGCGCGTTTATCTCACAACGAGGCTCCAGTAACAGAGCTAAATGTGTAATAAACCAGCGTAAACTGCTGTCAAGTGTTTTCTCTCTTTCCCCATAAACACTGAAGTAGTCAATAACATTTGTGCTGAGAAGTATTATCTGAAGATAACCACTTATGCGTCATATATATGACAAGAGAAACTATACGAATCAATAACGATTACTTTCTAGTTGCTTCACTTTTACACTTCTTTATAAATAGTGAGAAATATACTACTTAATTATTACAATTTTATGATAAACATAGTTATTTCAATATCACTTATTTTACGAACGCGAGATATCTTCTCTGATAATGAGTTTCTTCATCAAAAGGTGGGCTCCTTTTATATGGAAGAGTTTCCCCAAACTGTAAGCATTAGATTCGAAAACTATATATATATATATATATATATATATATATATATATATATATATAATTATTTATTTAAAAATATGATTCCAACGCTACATAAGAGTTCATGAAGCGTTGGAATCATATTTTTAAATAAATAATTATATTTATGCTCTACTTTTGTATCGAGCACTATTTTTTTTAAAATAACAAAAATACTAAAGAAATTTGGATTATTTACTTAACGAGTTCTTTGCTATTTTCTATATATTTTTACACACACACACACATATATATATATAAGCATGCGTGTCTGTATAATAATAAAAATAATTAATACCTAAAACACGTAAAAGTAATAGGATTTAAAGGTGTGTGTGTGTAGAGAGAGAGAAAGACAAAAGATAGCAAGAGAGAGAGAGAGAAAGACAAAAGATAGCAAGAGAGAGAGAGAGAAAGACAAAAGATAGCAAGAGAGAGAGAGAGAAAGACGAAAGAGAGAGAGAGAGAGAGAAAGACGAAAGAGAGAGAGAGAGAGAGAAAGACGAAAGAGAGAGAGAGAGAGAAAGACGAAAGAGAGAGAGAGAGAGAGAGAAAGAAAGACGAAAGAGAGAGAGAGAGAGAGAGAGAGAAAGAAAGACGAAAGAGAGAGAGAGAGAGAGAGAAAGAAAGACGAAAGAGAGAGAGAGAGAGAGAAAGAAAGACGAAAGAGAGAGAGAGAGAGAGAGAAAGAAAGACGAAAGAGAGAGAGAGAGAGAAAGAAAGACGAAAGAGAGAGAGAAAGAGAGAGAGAAAGACGAAAGAGAGAGAGAAAGAGAGAGAGAAAGACGAAAGAGAGAGAAAGAGAGAGAGAAAGACGAAAGAGAGAGAAAGAGAGAGAGAAAGACGAAAGAGAGAGAAAGACGAAAGAGAGAGAAAGAGAGAGAAAGAGAGAGAAAGAGAGAGAAAGAGAGAGAAAGAGAGAGAAAGAGAGAGAAAGAGAGAGAAAGAGAGAGAAAGAGAGGGGGAGAGAGAAAGAGAGGGGGAGAGAGAAAGAGAGAGAAAGAGAGGGAGAGAGAGAAAGAGAAGGGAGAGAGAGAAAGACAGAAAGAAAAAGAGAGAAACGGAAGGCGGTTACGATAAATTAATGCATAGAGTATCGGCTTGAGGAATCGGAGAGCAGAGTTCGTAGCATTCGCTTACAGGCAAATAACATTGACACAGTTATGACTCCATTTCTTTTCCCCTCCAGCTATGGATTAAACAGATTGAGTCCTCACGCCTTGGGTTGAAACCGATCAAGGTGAAGGACTGTATTGAAATCAAAATATGAGGAAGGTCGTTTGGTAAAATTCTCGCACCATGTGACCAGTACTCTATATTTAGCTTTTCCAAAATGGGTGTTAGATTTTACGCATGGCTTCACCACCATAATAAAATCATATGTGCTGATATTCCTTCTGTTCCTTCCTCAGAACTTAATTTCTGCACTCGCTTACGTTGAAAACTAGGTGAAAATTGAATATATATATATATATATATATATATATATATATATATATATATATATATATATAAGTTATGAAGAACTTGGTAGGTAATCCGTATGGGTAATCTCAAGGAGGATGAAATCCCGAGAGCTCAATATAAATCCAGAGCTAATATTTAAAAGAAAAACAGACCACTTTAAGGTACCATTATAATAATTTATTTCACCAGAGCCCTTTTAAAGGACACCGGATCATCAGATAGCACTTCCAAAAAATGAAATGAAACGAAAAATGTAATTAAAATTGATGGGTAGTGTAAGTTTTTGTAATTTAACAGAGTGTAAAAGGAGTAGTTAAAGAGACATGGTAGAGTATAGGAAGAGATTAATTTCATATCTCTCTCAAGCATACTTAGTATCGGAGGAGGAGTAGTGACCAGACCTTGACTTATTTAGACGGTTAACAACGGAAGTGATATATTGAAAGATGAGAAGTGAGAAAAGAAAAAGGAAAAAGAAAGAAGAGGGAGAGGGAAGTAAAGAGAAAGAGGCTGTAATAGAGTTTTAGCAATTCATGTAAAAAATAGATTTTAATGCTTGATAGTAATATAGATGTCTAAAAAAGGGGAAGAAATTAATATGATGCTTGCTATCAATTTAAATATTTAATTTTTTTTAAACAAAAAGTTTAGGGATTTAATACAAGTTAAATACTATATTTATTAAAACATTTATTGAGAACATTAAAAAATATTTTAAATTATAATAGTTTGTTTACCTGACCAATCGTGCTTTTTTAATTGTAAAAAATAGTTACGGTAATATCTTTATCAGTTTGAATCTGATTTATCAATGCAATTTGTAATTATTTTTATATGGGTAATCTTTCCTACATAAAGTTTAGGTTTAATTAAAATGGAGTAATATTTGAGGGTAATATTAAAGATTTTGCTTTCTTCTTATATATATCACATACATATTCATGCAAATCCCATATATACATACGTTTATTTACATGCGCAATTACACGCAGACACACATGTAGCGATATACACAGGTATCTACACATATTCATACATAAATTACATACACATGCATTTATAAATAATTATATATAGTTTTATATTTGAATTTATTTAGATTTTTCTTTTATTTCATAGTTAATGTTTAACGTTAGGTGACATCTGAAGTGTTTAAATATAAAAAAATAATAATTTAATATTTTACTATCAATATTGATAGTTAAAGATTGGTATATTTAAATTTATGTTAAATTATCAATTTAAAATGAAAGTACGTCCAGATGATAAATATTCAATCTCACAATTCTAATTATAGAATATTAAACTTGAAAGTGAGATTAAATATTAATAAAAGTAATTTTAAAACTTCAATAAAATGGCATTATGTCCTTCCATTGGAATACATTTAATACGCACATGTACATTATATATATATATATATATATATATATATATATATATATATATATATATATATATATATAAACAAGCATATAAAAAAGGAATATACCATTAACATCCACACATGTATATGTACTTATATTACTATGTTTTTCATATATTCACGCATATTACAATTCTTAACTCTAAAAAAAATTTAGATCTATATACACATACATAGACAACATGCAATTTCATATCCAAGACAATATATATATATATATATATATATATATATATATATATATATATACACACACACATACATACAAAATACATATACACACACACACATACATACATATATATATATATATATATATATATATATATATATATATATATACATACAAAAATACCTAGCCAAAAATTACACTTGCACCTATATATATATATATATATATATATATATATATATATACACACGTATACACATATGCGCCTACAATTCATACAAACACATATATGCATATATACACCCTTATCCAAAATGCCCATACATATATATATAAATTCACATATCAATGTCCAAGTTCATCTACATTTTTGTATACATAGGAACAAGCACAGCATCCATGTGTTAATAGATTCATTTCAAAAACAATAATAATATTTCCCTTTTTATATAGTTATTTCTAAATGTATATTAGTTAAAATGAGGTGGCTTTTATGTCTACATTTAAAAACCAACTCGTTATGTTTGTTCAGTAATATGTCCGGATCTTTATGCCTTATTAAGATTTTCTCTTTTATACACAAGTTACATCCGTCTCTGAAGTTTATTGGAGTTCTAGCCCTCGAGACGATTTTCCATTTTACTTGTGTGGTTAAGTTGCTTTCCAACAAATCCCAATAATGTTTTGATAGTGCCGTTTGTTGCTTCATAGATATATTTGTGAGGGATTGACGATGGTTATAAAAACGTTGCTTCCAATTTCCCGCCGATATTCCTATGTATATCTTCTTCTGTTTAATATCTTCTTTGGGGAAAATTGTAACCTCGTACATTACGTTTTCTGCCATGCATATTCACTCTACTGGACAAACGGATCATTCCCTGCAATTACAGGTAGATTTGTTCTTCTGGCTTGCATTAAGATCTTTTGTAGTTGATTATTATGAAATTTACTTAAAATTGTGAGAGCTACTTTTTTCTACATTGCTCATGCAGGAATAAGTAATTTTTAAATTCATTTTATTGAACATATTTTTTAATAGTTCATCTTTTCTAAAATGTTTGCCTATTATTTAAGAAAGTATTTCCCTATATTAATATTCGAAAGTTTACAGAAAGGCGGGTTGAACCATATAATTTTCCTTTTCCTATTTTTGGACTTAGAGGATGTGTTATTAATAGATTTATCTATATAAATTAGTGTTTGTTTAAATTTACTTTTTAAGGGGGCTTGAGTGTATGTCGATTTATTTTGGTTAAAGTTAGTTTTACTAGAAGATAGTTTATTTATTCTTGTATTTACTGTATTTGAAATTTATTTTATAATTGCTTTCGGGTGGTTTGAGTCGATATTTATGTATATGGGCGATTGGTTTTTATTTTGGAAGGGTTTATAAGTGTTGTCGAGATCAACTGTAACATCTAGAAAATTTACTATTTTTAGGTTAGATGATATTTCGATTTTAAATCCTAGAAATTTGAATGACTTAATTATTTTCTTCTGTAGTTGGGATGTTAGAGGACCATTGGAATTAGGTATAACAATGAGTCCATCATCCCTGTAAAGCCTTACATTTTGGGGTTAGGGAATCTGCTCAGAATATCTAAAATGTATATACCTATTAGGTCTGCTAGAATCAAATGCTCCCATGGGACATCGAAATTGTCTCTGTTTTTTGTTTTTTTTTAATCTAAGTAGAGTCATTGTCTCAGTATATATTGTCTAGAATCCATTATGATTTTTACTTCTTCGTCAGTAATTCCAGTATAATCTTTAGCAAAATTTAAGCTTTTTTCTAATAAAACTTTAGAAATGGAGGGGTAGAACTCGATAATGTCTAATTGGATAAAAGTAGCTTTATTTTTAGATTTTAGATCTTGGAACCAGTTAATGGCGTCAGATGAATCTTTCCAAAGGTTTAAGGGATAATTTTCTAATATAGATGTGTTTATTCTTTTTAGAATGCTTTTGGAAATTATTCCTAACTCTGATTTGGAGGGATTTATTATTCTGGAATGTATATTATTTTGAAAGTTAGGTTTATGGTCTTTAAAAAGTAGGTAGGCGTCTTTCAAGTCAGTAGTGCCCATTCTATCAGCAATATTATATTTAAATGCGAATTTAGCAGTTTCTCTGTGTATGGAGGATAGGTGCCTGGAGTTATCTTTTTTTATAAGAGTTAGAGACTTTATTCAGAATCAGATGATTGTATTTCGATGGATTAATGATGTAGATATTTTTGGATTTATCAGCTCTGATACATAGTTTATTGATTTTTTGATATTTGTAATGCCCTTTTTCAGATTAGTTTGGAATAAGTTGTATTTCATTCTAAAAGATATTTTGTTGATTAAATTAATTAAGTCCTTTTCAAAGGGTTCCAATAATTTATTGCTGGGTGGTGCGTTTTGGGATTTCAAGTAAAAAGCGTTATTAAGGTTTCTAGGATTATTTAGGGAATTAAAATGGAAGTAAATTTTCCACCTCATTCTTTTGATGAGGTCAATAATTTTTTCCGTCAACGAAGTGGTGAAAGATTCAACAGAAGGTTAAGGAATGTTTTTGAGTGAGTAAACCGGTGTAAATTTATCCATTATGTTTGGAAGTGTGGATCCTTACGGTAATCCAAATGGGAGGTAATCCAATGAGAGCTCAACTTATTTTATAAGGAGCTAATAGATATTTAAGCTATTAGATATTTAAACACTTCATATGTCACATAACGTTAAACATTAACTATGAAACTAAACAAAAATTTAAATAAATTCAAATATAAAAATATATGTAATTATTTATAACTGCATGTGTATGTAATTTATGTATGAATATGTGTAGATACCTGTGTATATCGCTACATGTCTGTGTGTAATTACGCATGTAAATAAACGTATGTATATATGGGATTTGCATGAATACGTATGTGATATATATAAGAAGAAAGCAAAATCTTTAATATTACCCTCTAAATATTACTCCATTTTAATTAAACCTAAACTTTAAGTAGGAAAGATCACCCATATAAAAATAATTACAAATTACATTAATAAATTAGATTCAAACTGATAAAGATGTTACCGTAATTATTTTTTACAATTAAAAAAGTACGATTTGTCAGGTAAACAAACTATTATAATTTAAAATATTTTTTAATATGTTCTCTATAAATGTGTTAACAAAATATAGTATTTAACTTGTATTAAATCCCTAAACTTTTTTGTTTAAAAAATTAAATATTTAAATTGATAGCAAGCATCATATTAGTTTCTTCCCGTTTTTTTAGACATCTATATTACTATCAAGCATTAAAATCTATTTTTTACATAAATTGCTAAAACCCTTTTACAGCCTCTTTCTCTTTACTTCCCTCTCCCTCTTTTTCCTTTTTGTTTTCTCCCTTCTCCCCTCCCATTTCAATATATCACTACCATTAAGTTAACCGTCTAAATAGGTCACAGTCTGGTCACTCCTCCTCCTCCGATACTAAGTATGCTTGAGAGAGATATGAAATTAATCCCTCCCTAAACTCTTCCATGTCTCTTTAACTAACCTTTTTACACTGTTAAATTACAAAAATTTACACTACCCATCAATTTTAATTTCATATCATTTCATTTTTGGAAGTGCTATCTGATGATCCGGCGTCCTTTAAAAGGGGTCTGGTGAAATAAATTCTTATAATGGTACCTTAAAATGGTCTGTTTTTCTTTTAAATATTTTAAATATCTAACTATATTTGTACAAAAACGCACAACCGTAAAATTTAAAATTCAAACTCAGCGTTGCGACCGCACGTCCCAAAATAATAACACATTTCTCATAGCATTCTTTCGGATTACGTCTATATTTTTGTTGTCCTTTTATTAATGAGAAGTAAAAAACAAGAACAAATCTATTTTCATACGTGAGGATGTCTGCAGGAATAGACGAAAGCTTGTAAAACTAAAAAAAGTTTTTATTTAACTGGAATTTATAAACAGGGATCATATCATTCATATACAGGTTCGGGGTTAGTGTAACTTATTGAAATTTTTGCGAAGATGTATTCTCGCCATTTAAATCATTAACCTCTATATTTTTTTGTATGAATGATTCATGTAATTATATATATATATACACACACACACTATATATATATATATATATATATATATATATATATATATATATATATATATATATACACACACACACATATATATGTATGTATGTACAGCAATCAACACCAAAATTGAATGAATAGCTTTAATTATATTCCCTAACCAATTCAAAACCATTAAATTTTTACTACGTTAATAAAATACAGATTCAAATAAAAATAAATAAATATATAAGGTAAGAAATACAAACTAAAACTAAAAACAAAAATAATAAAAATAAAAACTAATAAAAAAAATAAAAAAAAAAATTTAAAAAAAGCGAAATAAATGAACCCAAATAAATTAATAAACGACTTCTGGCAAAATAACCGCCAAAACAGACTATCCACAATGCACCACTGACCCGTATTTATAAATAGTCAAGAAAAAAAAAAAAACAATACTAGTGGCCTGACGATTGCGTCTAGCATGAAACAGCCTGTCGCCTCTAAGTTTTGCCTTCAATTTTCACTTTTGTGTATATATATATATATATATATATATATATATATATATATATATATATATATATATATATATATATACATACACACACACGTGTGTGTGTGTGTGTGTGTTCTGGACAGGTGAAATGTCTTGCAAGTCCCTGTTAAATTTTTTGAGCCATTTAAGACTTTAATGGCATGGAAATAAAATTTTAATTTTACATTTATTAGTCTAAGAAGTGAATTTTCTCTGTTACGAGTCGACTTCCACCTTGTATGCATGTATTCTGAAACACCATCACTCAGGATGGCTTATAATTTGTATACATTATTATGACACATGTACTTTCATAGGTTAAATATCTGTACAAATATCAGCTTCGATTAACATTGATAAAACTGGTAAAAGGAGGTCCACACTAGTGAAGATTATTTCTTTATCACTGAAGTTTTAAAGTAATTAGAATTCAATGTTAAATGAGACCCGCTAATTAAATATTCGTCATAAGATTTTTACCTTATTGCAAGTGAAAATTGAAAAGTAATATTCCATTATATATTCCATTATGGAACAAAATTCGGAAATATATTTTGAGGTCCGCTGCTAAAATAGGAAGCATTTGACAATTAGTTAGTATTCAAAACGATACGAAAAAAAGCGGTCAAGGCCGATCTTAATTTGAATGTAAACGAACGTCCCAGTCGGGATCTAATGAAGTTATATGTAAGAGAAACAAGTCCTGAGAATGGTCTGAAATTTTTAAATAAATCAGCGCATGAATTAACATTTTCTCAAAGGTATATTTCAGGTAAATATATAAACAGCAGGGAACGTCTTTCGTAATGAGAAAAAAAAACATGGCATGGTTTCAGCATCAGCCATAAGAAAGAGAAACGGCAAAGGAACGAGCCAAGTTTAACAACAAAGCGCCAGCAGTAGAAATGAAGCGAATACTAACATTAGGTTAAAGGCTTCGGAATTGTCCCATGGAACAGTAGACTACTAAAGAATTAAAGCGATACTTCCTGCATTTGGTTGTATAATAGTGGGTTGGTAAATGCTTGGCTAAGTAGTACAGATTCACAATGTATACAGAACTACGAAAAACTAGGCAGTATTAAATAGAAAGATAGGCAGATTAACCGAGCAACCGCGGAACAAAGACAATCTAACCAACATTCCGTAAATATTAAGAGGTATCGATAAATACACGAAGAAGGCCGGTGAACATAACAGCTGAAACGTGACCATAGTAACAAAGATTAAGTGATTAGTACTACTGCAAATAATACATTCGTAAAGCATGAAGCAAACAGTGTTCACTCAGTGACCACTCTTATATTTACACACACACTCTCTCATGTAGATAGAGAGATAGATAGATAGATAATATTAGTGGTAAATATACATATATATGCAAAATCCACAGGTGCATATACACACATGTATATTTTTTGAATAAAAAATACCGAGAGGATAGAATCCAGGTAGAACTCAATGTCCAAGACAGAGTAAGGAAATGTATCTTTATTGTATTAGACATCCGACAACAATGATTTTTTCCCCCTTCCACTCACACCTAGTTTTTAAATAACCCTCTCTGTTAAACCCCTCTCTCATGAACTAACATTCGTCCCACACTCTCATAATTACAATCTCTCTAAATTCTATTTTTATTTCCGGAGTGGGTTTTTTTCTGTTTTCTTTTTGAATTTGTAGGTCTGATGAATTGGATCGTATTTACGATTCCAATGGAATAAATTATGACCATGGAATATTAGTGTTTAAGCCTTGTTATTATTATATATATATATATATATATATATATATATATATATAGAGAGAGAGAGAGAGAGAGAGAGAGAGAGTGTGTGTGTGTGTATGCATGTATGTATAGGTGTGAGTGCGTACATTTCATTAAATACGGCAGACAAGGTGATTTGATTTAGTTTTTTTTTTATACAATTTCTCATGCGATGTAATATTTTATTTTATTTTCAGATGATAAATTGTATAAAAACAGTTCAAAAGCTCGGAATAAAACATTCGGACAGTTTTTATATAATTTATCATCTGAAAAGAAAAAAATATTAGATCGCATGAGAAATTGTATAAAAAACTTAATCAAATCACCTTGTCAGTCGCATTTAATGAAATGTGCATGAAAGAATGATTGCTACCTATATATATATAAAACTATCCAATTGTTAGAGTAAGCTTTGAACAGTTGCTTCTTAAAAATGATGCACGGCACATTACTGGAATTCTCCGCGGTTTCTATGACACCCTTGATCTCTGTGCAATAAGAAAATACGAAAATTGCATTAATTAAACATAACGCAAACAAACAAACAAACAAACAAACAAGCATGCATGCATACATACATACATTTTATATATATGTGTGTGTGTGTCTGTATTATTCCAAGTTCATTTTCCAAGGGATCTTCGCACTCTTTCTGTCCTGGAAAGGTGTCTCACACGTTTCACTTACGATTTCATTTTCAAGCTTGTTTTTTTTTTTTTTTTCATTGCTCTTTTAGTTGTCATAGATGAAACTCCTCTCTTTCACGTGCGAAACATCTTATAAATTGAGTTGGATATTTTCTAATTGAAATGGTGATTCCTCCTATTGTTGTGAAACTCCTGATCCAATTTTCTGCTCTACTGTTCCCTCGTTTTTAAACGTTCTCTTGATGGTTCTTGAATGGACTTTGAAGATGGAGGCCAGAGCATGAATGCTGTGACCGTTACTATTAGGTTGGTACAAAAATAATGACGTAATAATGTCGTTTTTTGACGTTAAAAATACGTCAAAAAAACGACATTGTTGCGTCATTATTTTTGCACCAACCTAATAAATCCCTGAATGATCTTTTTCCTCTCACCATTGCTCAGCTGGGAAGACAATTTTAACCTGCTCTCTTTTTAGTTGAATAATTCAACGGTTTAGCGGCTTTTTAGATATTAAACATTTTATGGGATGGACAGTAATATATCTACCGTATGTATGTATGTATGTATGTATGTATGTATTAGAATTACTTTGTCGCCCTATAAAGACAGGAAAATCTTGTTTCGTATGACGAATTCTTTTTTTTTTCCTCTCTCTCTCTCTTCAATTAATTTCATATTGAGAATTGAATTAGCGACAGGCTAATCTTTCCTCTAGAACTCAAATAACAGACATCATTGAATGTTGCTTGTTAACATTTTGGATAGTGTCTTTTTTTTTTTTTTCAATAATATTTAAGGAATTATAATTATAGAATATTTCTTTATCAAGTTTCCGTTGTAAAGTGACTGGGAATGCAATTAATGAAGATTTTTGTTATTTTAAAAGTAGAAACCGGAAATGAAATGTATCTTATTCGTCATAATTGCAGAAATCACAAAGGTTTTCACCGATGTAGAAATACCAATTTATGAAAGGGAAATATTATGCAAAACAAAGCATATTTCAAGAAAATAATAGCATAGCTGAAATAAATATTTAAAAAAAAATACTTTTGAAGAAAAAGGGGAAAGATTGAATAAAATATACAGAGAAAATAATCAATCTATATATTTTATCTATATATAAAATTCTGTGACTTCTATTCGTCCGTCCGTTCGTCACACACTTTAAAATAGCCATACACTGACCGAACGAAACCAAATTTTGGGGAGAAGTGCAAACAGGTAAAGTGGGGGGAGCACAATGTACAGTTGGTTATACTAGGATGCTTAGCTGAATACACTAAATTTTAATTATTTTTTTTTGAAAAATTAAAACTCATTATTTAACATGCGAAATACTCCCAATATTTTAAAAACAATTTAACGATTAAACCAAAAACATACTTCAGTATCTTTCTACATTTCTTAGAGTTAAGGACATATGGCACAGTGGATAAAAGCCTTGGTTAGATCGAGTGGTAGTGTGAGTTCAATACCTGGTTAAAGCAGTGTAGAACTTCGAGAGGTAAATTAACAGTAGGTAACTGATAACTGACACCCATTAAACATGGTACGTGGAACTACAACAGTCTACCCTAGCGAGCGAAATAAAGGGTTCAGTTCGACATTCCAACCACGGCCGGAGCGTAAAACGGCGGAAACGTTGTGATAAATATGGCAACAAAGATGAGGACACTAGCCCGAATAATGTAAATAAAGTAAATAGTCAATAAATTCTTATTTAATAAAAGTGCAATATATTTCATTACAAAGTTTTTATATATACAAGAATCCAGTTCCCAGTTCGCCTTGCGCTTATGAGAACTATAGACAAATGCCATTACATATTTGTATCTATCATATATTGGTAGCAGTCTACTCATATCATTTACTAATATATGGCTTACATCTTATCATATATTGGCATTCATAGTCGGTCGCAGCCTACCTAGATTTTCACCAAATTACCGTGTTGGTAGATATTACCTTTAATATCCCTTTTTAAGAAACAACGATGTCTGCTCAAATATGTGTAACCATTAAATAAAATTTTATAGTTATAAGAAGTAATGTTGGAATAAAACATCCATTAATCGCTTATATATATATATATATATATATTAGTTGTGGACGTAATTATTTACCACACTTCCATAATTACAAGTAAGGCTAATGGTAACGTCAAGTTCATTTTCTAACTAAAGATGAAATAATGGATTTGAACGAATGTGCAGTGATGCCTCAGTTTTTCTTTTTTTAATTAATGTAAAAAATAATAATAAAAACAACATAAAACATCCGACAAATCTATTGACCTTCTTGCCTCTGAATTTTAGCCTTTAATCATATTCAATAGCTCCTTGCAAGATCACAGCACACCGTTTGGTATTCGTTTCATTCTTAGTTAGCATTAGCTTCTAGTTCCTCTAAATTCCAATGACTTCAAATACGCCCATAAATCTTCAATTCGTTTTGGTCAGGACTTTGTGCAGGGTACACCAATACATTCATTTTTTGTCATTTCATTATTTTGTAACAATTTGTGCCGTGTGCGTCGGGTCATTGTCATGTTGGAACGTCTAGTAATGACCTAAAGACAGATTTACTGTACTACATGCTGCTCTTCATCCATCATGCCCTATACTCTCACTAGTTACCCTTATCCAGTAGCATCAAAACATCCATAGAGCATCATGTTCTCATTACATTGCTTAATTGTATGGAGGATATTTTCTGGACTGTGAGCTTCATTCACTTTCCTCCATGCATAACGGGAGTTCCTGCGAAATAATTCTAGTTTTATCAGACAATAGTTTTCCAATATATTTATTCTAGATGATGTCTAGCACAAACTAATTTGCATTTTAGATGTTTAACCTTAAGCAAGGGAATTATCTTTAGGTGAAAATCACGAAGTCTTTTCTCGATGAAAGAATCTAGTGACTGTTTTCGACAATAGATTCACGCTGATGTCTTTACATTATTGACAATATCCTTTGTGTTTAAGTGTGATTTCTTCGAGATATCTGACAATTTTCCTTCTTTTTTTTTTTTGCTAGTGGATAATTTATTTTCAACACTCAGTTCCGTTTTACTTCTTGATAATTATACGAATTGTCGATCTAGAAACATTTAAACGCATGGGATGTGTTGTATCTATCACCTTGTTTGTACGCATTCATTCGGATCTTCTTGTCAAGTCCAGCCGACTTCGCCATGGTTGCAGAATGAAACAGACATCGCCGTACGTGGCATTTATATATTGTCTTCTTCATTACCTTTTAGAATATTATAGGATCAGGTCAATTGTATTTTATTTTCAAAGAATGTCTGTATTAAATGTAAAATTAAGAAAAAACATTAAAATTGCCATAGGGAAATATTACTTCATAATTTCCATAAGTGGCGGGGGGGGGTAAATTTGGACTGCACTAATTTTTAGAAAAATCTATAACTATGAATATAATAGATAGAAACGTCTACAAATTTCACAAATTATTATAGAATAAATATGGAATCAACTATTGCAAATCTAGTAAGTATTTACAAATATTCGCATTTCCTTAAAAAAATCTTTGGTTGCTATGCTCCAATCAAAGTCTAGTGACGAAATTATGGAGAATTTATACTCTGAATTATGCAACCATTTGAGAAGTACTTACATGAAAAAATTCTTCTCTTAGGCTATATCAATGACGTGTAGGTTGCGATACATCTGTATAGTTTAGTCTAATCGGTAAGCATGGTGTTTGTTAGTGTCACGTAGCCGTGATTTCATTAACTACATAGACGTTAGGCTAAAAAGCGCCCCAAAGTAAAACCCTAAATTCTCGTCGAAAATTAGTTAGATATAAAGAATAAATAAATATAGAAATGTAATCCAACGCTATCGACTTGCGAGCGAATATGTTCCATGATCAGCTATGTTCTCTTCTCCTCATAAATTCTTTTCCCTCTTTATCTACTCTTCCACCCACGAGCCAAGGGCCCGTGAACTTTGAAGTAACCCGACGCGAGAATGACCTGGTTCCAAAATTTCGCAGCTATCAGGCGTTTGACCATAAGTGAATTCCAGGCACCATCAGGGTCTCCTGCTGCGATTCACGTCATCAGAACACACTAAGCGTGGATTGAACATTTGGCCATCACACAAACACTGCGTGATTTGCGCCACATTCTCCTGCGTACACGGTCAAGGACGAAGGGGGAACCCATGTGACTGTCTTTGGGGACAGCAGAATCTAAGAAAGGATTTTCAGTTTCCCTCTGACCAGCGGTGGTTGAACGTCGCTGGGTAAAATCGACAGACTGCCCAATGAGATGAAGAAGACAGCAAAGTCTGTCGACTAGGGGTGAAAGGACTGCTATGAAACGCAACCGACCCATCGAACCGCCTATACGAAATCCTGTGGAACCCCGAACACTTGTGAAAGAAAAAGAATTCAGGAAAATTGCCGGCCGGCCAAAATGTTGTTTTAGCATCAGAACTCTCGCTTCAGCGAATAAGAACTTTGTGTGAAGATATCAACTCGACTGAAAGATAAGTTGATTCTCTTGGTTTGATCTGTTTATATATATATATATATATATATATATTCGCTCGCACTCTCTGTTCTTTAATGAACCCTTCCCCTCTGTTAAATGAATGTTCTTTTTTTTTTCTTTATCCCTTTATATATATTTATAAATAAATGTTATATTTTGAAAGCCATCGTCTTGTGTCTGTTCTTCGTTGATTCCCATGTGTCGCTTCCATTTCTGAAAGACCGAGAAAAGATCCCACGTTTTCCTTTTTTTCAAACCCGTGGTTCATCTATATGCTACAAGTTCGTAACAGTTAGGCCAACTCAAATGGTCATCTTTTGCTATCCCTTTGTAGATTATTTATTATCAACACTATGCTCCAGCTTCCTAACCACTGCAAAACTAGCTGGATGCATCCAAGGACTATCATCTTATCGATTATGTGATAGTTAGGCCTTCCTCCAGCAAGGATATAAAAATGACTAGTTCCTTCTCTATTGGTGAGTTTGGTCTGATCATAGGTTACTACGACTCAAGATTAACTTATGTCCGTAGTCCCGTTCGCAATAACCGCACTCCACCATCTCAAAGATTAGATGTCAAAAAGCTGAACAACACTGACAAATTAAAATCAATTTCAGACCCTTTTTGACAGCCAGCTTGCAGATATATCGGACAGTGCAGAGATTGAATCAACATGGTGTTTTTTCAAAAGTGCTATATACTAGCCATCGCAGGAAATGCTTGGATATCTCAAGAGGCAACACAAAGACTGGTTTGATTCAAATGATCCAATTATTCTTATTGTTTTGAATATTATGAATAAGTGTCATCGTCAATAGATGTAAGAGAAGAACAATGTTACAAAGCGCAAAGAATTCAAGAAAATCATAGACATATGCCAATTTCAACTATGGAAAATGAAACAAGAATAGTGATGGGATAAGTCACAGGAATGGTAGGCTGATACTGATAGATGCTACTTTAAATCATTCTATCAGAATCTAAGGAGTGATTTTAGACCTGTGTCAAATGACTCAACTTTCATGTTTTCTTCCAACTGCGAACTTCTAACGGAGAAAAAGTGGTTGCTAAACATTGAGCAGAATATTTCTAAAATGTTCTAAACATGAATCCAAATATTGATGAGAAACTTAACTAACCATAAAGCCATACATGGGTTATCAGCTACTCAATCTACTGCGGTGATAAAAAGTGCCATGAAGCAACTGACAAACGGAAAACCCTCCGATAACGATGGCAGAGATATACAAATATGGAAGCAATATCCCGGTACCTCAAAATTATCTGGGATTCAGGGTAAGTTCCTCAGGAATTTAAAGACGCTTCTTTTGACCATTTCTATGAAATCAAATGCAATACATACCAATGTGTCAACCATAGAGGTATCATCTGCGAAAATTATTGGCAGGATCATTTTGAACAGACTCATCACTTCTCTGACCGATTCGGTGCTGTCTGAATCTCAGTCCGCCTTTCGGTCTGATTAAAGAAATGTGGACATGATTTTCAGTTTGATGCAACTACAGGAGAAAGCACGAGAGCATGAAAAGGATTTATTTATTATTTCGTTAATTTCAATAAACCCCTCTGATACAGTTTCAAGGAAAGATCATTTGGGTCTTCCTTAGGAAGCTAGGTTTTCTTGAAAAGATACTCAGTGTCATCATGTCTTTCAATCAGGCAATGATAGCCTCATTTAGATCCAGGAGAAAGTTTTCAGACCAATTCATTGCCTATAATAGAATAAAACAACGTTGTGTTCTTTCACCTCTCTTATTCGCTTTGTGTTTTTCTCTCATGCTGGAAACAGCATTTTCAATGTCAAAGAAGGTGTTAGGACAAGTGGTGGGTCATCAACGCTTCAAAGCAAGAAATAAGACGATTGTACAAAGTGTTTGTGACCTATTCCTTGCAGAAGATTGCGCAATTGTAGTCCACACACTTGAGGATATGCAATGTATCATGCAACCAAAAATTTCGGTGTGACCACCAGCATAAAAAAAAACAGAAATAGTTCAGTCTATGTGTAAACGTCCTCCAGCTCTTGATCCCACTGTTTATGTTGAGGGAAAAATATTGAAAATATTTTCCCCTTTCACTTCTCTTGGCTATATTGTATCCAAAGATGTGCAATGATGATTAGTGCAGGATTGGATAGGCAAAGTCTGCCTTCGGTAAGCTTTATCACAGGCTTTGGAATATTAGGGATTTTTCATTAAAATTCATGTGTACAAGTCAAAAGTACTGGCACCCATATTTTATGGTACCGCATCTTGAACTCTGTACCAACGACACTTTAATCAACTTGATTGCTTCCACGTGCATATACCTACGTATCATCTACAATAGAAAACTGATCGCAATTGAAAAAGTGGAATTTTGTCTAAATGCAACATGACAGGTATTGAAGCCAACCTAATAAAAAACTCAGATGCAAGGACATCTTTCTCGTATGTGCGATGGCAGAATTTCTAAACAACAACACTTTTTCCAGCTTAGAACACGTAAGTAAATATGGAAGGCCACACTTGCGTTTCAAGTACAGACTCAAAAACAATCTGATGCGGCACAGTGTCCCCCCTTCCGGGGAAAACACAGCGTCAGAAGGAGTTGGCGCTTGTCCGGCTTCTCATTTATAGAGAGGTCGACTGGGTGAAAATATTAAAGAAACTTGACAGCATGCTTTTCCTCTCATTGTTAGCCTTAAGTGCTACTGTGGCTTCGGTGCACGCAGTAAAGCAGGCCACACTGAACACACGTCGAAACATGTGGCATTTGACCCCGAATCATTCGGGAAAAATAACTCAAACACATGTTCCATATATCTAAATGTTTGTAAAACATCTGCAAGCCTTGAGACAAATGTGTGTCTATAGAAACTGAGCACACTTTATTTTACTGAGTAATTATTTGTCGCGCGTCTCGTATACACGAGTTTGTCGTTGCTTTGAAATTTGCCATGCAACAAAAACAGATTATCATTATTCTTTCGTCCGTGTATTGTTTGATATATTGAAATGTAATTGTCATCTTTGACAATGGCTTATCTAAGCCGAAAGCACTGATTGGATTTAAACATATCAATATGGTGATTTTCTTTCGTCTTTCAGTGGTAATGTTATTAAGCTTATCAGACAATATTAAAAGAACCTACTTAAAATAGACAAAACTTGTCTATATTATTTAATGAAACATGCATCAATGAAAAATTGCTGCCTAGATATACACTATATATATACGATAGAACAATTTTTATAGGGATTAATCGAATATATGATACAAGTAGAAAATGTTTTAATTATTATATACAAATGAGGTTTCATTTTGAGTGTACGAAACGTTCTCTGCTCTTAAAATCCTAAACAACAAAAGAAGGAATTAAAATCGGTCAGATGATTGCAAGAATTGTATGTCTTAAGTAACTTCTCCAATTCTAAAAGCATTAACTGATATTTTGCTGAAAAAATTGTTTAAGGGTGCAATAGTAGTTGGTACTACAGCTAACCTGGCGATAGCGCCATTATTGGAATTAACACACACACACACACACATACCATGACAATCATCATGTCACTGAGATGTCTCGATCCGACCCCTTTACAGACACAATACACACACACACGTGTGAATGAATCTGTTTATATATATATATATATTTTATATATATATATATATAAAATATATATATATATATATAAACAGATTCATTCACACGTGTGTGACACAATACACATACACACGTGTGAATGAATCTGTTTATATATATATATATATTTTATATATATATATATATATATATATATATATATATAAAATATATATATATATATAAACAGATTCATTCACACGTGTGTGTGTGTATTGTGTCTGTAAAGGGGTCGGATCGAGACATCTCAGTGACATGATGATTGTCATGGTATGTGTGTGTGTTAATTTATGAGCATTTTGCCTTCTCTTGTCTGCTCGTACAATTTAACAAAACAAAGATGGCGTGAATTATCGGAAAATTGTTCGAGGTAGAATTCATAAAATCATTCCTTCTGCTGATTGACGTTTTCAAATAGGTACATCAAAAGATTCGAGTCCTAATTAAAATTAAAACAGTATGTAATTTAGTCATCAAATTTATTTTTCAACATAGTATATCCCTTTTAAAGCACTAAATTCAGGTGTGAATATAATTATCTATGTTGAATTACAAAATTTCAGATCGAAATACTAGGAATATCATACTGATGTTTGCGGCGTTCATTTAAAAAGGAACGCAAAAGAAAAATGGAAAAATTTACATGGGAAAACTGTGTGTGAATGTGGGTTCCCTGGATGAAATAAATGTGATTATCTCTAGTTATTTTACAAGTAGCTGAAGAAAATTGAGAGAAAAATCTACCTGTTATAGCTTAAACTGATACTTACTGCTTCTATTAAAAGACGATCATTTATGCTGTTCTCTGCTTGGAGCTACAGTGAAAATATATTCCTCATTTTTTCAGAAATTTGGGTGTACTTAAGAAAAAGTATTAGTATAACATAACACTTTTAAATGTACAAAAATGCATACATGAAAATCACGTTTCCTCTCTCTCATATATACGGGATTTTCATGTATGCATTTTTGTGTGTAGGTATATACACACACACGTCCGTCTCTTGCTAGCTATATATATATATATATATATATATATAGCGGGAGAGGGACGTGTGTGTGTATGTGTGTGTGCACACACACACACACATATATATATATATATATATATATACACACACACACACACAAGAGAGAGAGAAATCGTAATTTTCGTGTATGCACACACACACAGACACATTATATATATATATATATATATATAAACACACGTCACACTCTCTCTCTCTCTCTATATATATATATATATATATATATATATATATATGTATGTATGTATGTATGTGTATATATATATATATATGTATGTATGTATATACACACGTCACTCTCTGATCACGTCTTCTATCTTTTTTACACTGCAACCAAATTGTCTCTGATATATATATATATATATATATATATATATATATTTTCTTTTGCGATCAAAACGGATTAGTCCATTAACAATGCATTATTGGCAGGGCCTAACGTACGTGCTATGTATATGTTAAATATAAACTATTAGGCTTTCCGTTATCCTTGGTCCGCACCTTTCAGTTCATTAAACATTCTTAGTATTTTTACGAAGGTTATCATGCGTCTATTTTCTTACTTGCTTCTATTAGTTGATGTTTTAAATTTTGAGAAGGATGAAATGAAAATATATATTCAGTACTATCAATGTTTTTCAGCATTCTCGTTGATTTTCTTAATGCTAAACTCTGGATGGTTTAAATATTTCATCTGGTTTTATTCTTTTCGTTTTTATTGAACAAACGGTCTCTGTTATGTTCCAGGAACATGAAAAGTTTAAAGACAATTTAGTACTTCAATAATTTTCAGTTTTATTGTAGTTGTCAAATTCTTTTTATTAAATCCAATTAAGATATTAATTATTTGATATTGAAACATTTGTTTTGAGCAATTTCACTTCAAGTGTAATTTTTGTATGAAAGCATAAAGCTCATCAGGGGATATCAAAATGTTTTCTGTATTTCTATGAATGATAAAATTTATCATATTTTGCATTTCAAATGTATCAGATATGAGCAAAATTTTAACACAAACATCCAACTCGAGATATTTCTCAGAAATGTGTTATCGCCACGAGCAGGCATGTCGTATATTTCGTGTTTGTGTTCATAGATACGATTTGCTACATGATCACCACAGCAGTCAACGGATATCAATGTGAAGGTGTGTTTTATGTTTAAGAGCGATTTTGTTTTTTGATTTAAAAAAAATATTTTTGATGACATTTACCGTTTGGCAAAGTTATTCATAGTACAGTGTGTCCCCCCAAAACTGACACCATTCAAAATGTGAATATCTGAGTATGTACATACCCACTGTTGAACAAAAATTATTTATTTATCAAACTATGAACAAGTTATTCGAAGTGATGTAGACTTTCTTATCGATTTCACTAAGCTTCACAAATGATTAATATATGCAGCACTTGTGAGACGACAAGTCGTTAGTCCAGTCCCTAACAAACACGTAGTAGCCTGTGTCCAGCGAGTTAGTCATTCTATGCCTAAGCTCCTCTCGTCTTATAGGAAGATAGGGGCTATATACCTGTCAATTAAATTAGACCCTTGAAAAAAAATCACTAGATCTCAAGTTAGGAAAAGGTGGTGGCCAATTCAACAGGACATTGTCGTTATCACTGGCACGCCCGATCCATTTTCCTGCTAGATTCTCATAGAGATACTTCTACACAGTTGACTTAGTTAATTGTTACATGTTGTATTAAAATTCGAGACCATTTAAGCGAGAATATGTTATGCTATTGGACTAAAAACTGATGTCAATTTTTGGAACACCCTTGTTGACCTAAAAAAAAAAAAAAAAAAATAATCAAACAAGAATGAATATATGTTATTTCTCAGCTTTGCATGTGCTACAAATAATAGGTTGGTGCAAAAATAATGACGTAATAATGTCGTTTTTTGACGTTAAAAATACGTCAGAAAAACGACATTATTACGTCATTATTTTTTCACCAACTTAATAGGTATTTATTGATATCCATAGATGGTACTATCTGCATCTGATACCAAGGTCAGTTTTCGGAGGCAATCATTCAGATCAACACAAATATAGTCATGAAATGTAATTCTCAGAATTTTTTTTTTTTCTTGCAACATAAATATAGGTTCTATAATTCTTTTGTAAATGAAGCGATAAATGCTAGAAAGTTTGCTGTTACACTATTATTAGCCATGGCATAAATCTGTCTAATAAATAATGAATTATTCATGATATCTGTACATCAATATCTAAAAAAAAATAAAATAAAATACAACTATATGTCTGTGATATTTGCTGATAACAATGTTACCAATTTTATTTTCATATCCCGGGTCAAATATTTTCTTAGGTTAGGTTGAAAAACTTCGTAGGATGCTAGATCTGTGAAAACTTGCATATATTAATTGCAACTTATTAATAACTGTATGTTTCTTTCCAGTTAGAATCTTCATCTGACTCTTCTAATGAGATTTCAAAAATAAGTAGTAGTAACTCCTCTTGAAAATGGACAATTTTGCATCGTGGCCTTATCAAGTACCTACGGAAAAGGACAATCATGCTGACATTGTTGCTACATTAGAGGGTGGCACTCCTGTTTTTTGAACAGTGCAAAAGTGAGCAGGTGAATTTAGGAGGTGACGTGCGAGATTGAAAGCCCTGTAACTGCCACCACCGAAGGTATCTGCTCGATGGGTTCCACGTCTTTTGACACCTGATGAAATGCACACCAGTTTTATCACACAACGGGAACACCCATCTGGTTTTCTTGAATGTGTCGTAACCCAGGTTGAGTGTTTGTTTCTGGCTCAAAGTAAGGAACCTAAGAGACAATCCATGCAGTGGAAACAACCCTCCTCACCAAAACCAAAATGTCCAAGTTTTTTTTTTCATCTACAGAGAAAGTGAGGGCCTCGGTTTTGGTGGTCAAAAGGGCCACATCATCAATGAAGAGTTACTATGCGAAATTGCTGAAGCAGTTACAGAAAGCTATCAAGACTAAACGACCAGGGAAATTGTCGAAAACCGTTATACATCATCAAGATAATGGTCCAAAAAACAAGTCCCTGATTTCAATGGCTGCTGTGCGTAACTGACTTACAAATGGCTGCCCACTCTCCCTATTCTCCTGATTTTACCCAATTTTAATATCTGTTCCCCAACATGAAAAAGCGCTTGACTGTAAACCAGTATCGCAGTAATGACGACCTCATCGCTGCTGTTGATGACTTGTTTTCCCAACAGGGTAAAAGCTTCTTCACCAATAGGATCCAAGCATTGCAACACTTATGAGCCGCAAGGGGAGCTATAGTAAAAAATAAACCTCATTTGGTTAGATTCCCTGGATGTATCTTGGTCAACCTATAAACTTTTCAGTCGACCTCCGTAATTACTTTGCAAAAAAAAACAAATAAAGTTTCTGCAATTTTGGGGGTTTTCTTATGTTTGGCAATAATCCTAGCGATTACGTAATTGCTTTATAGCACTCTGCCTCATTGAATATTTAAACAAATTTGTAATGTTTTTATTTTTATCTATTTTCGATATTAAATGTCTTGCAGTATCTTTGAAATCTAGAACGGGACATGCTTTAATGTAACAATCTCATAACACATTTGAATTTGATTCAAATTCCTCTCTCCGCCAAGTAAAACCCATTACTCAATAATGATGGTTATATAATACAATTTTCTGAATTTTTATAGTCTAGACCAAATGAATTGGTGTTTGATAATCTTGCATCAGACGAATTTTGATACTTTCATTTAATTCATTCCAATTTCTTACATTTTAAATGTTTTATTCTTGATAAGAATCTTATCTATTTCAGGGGATAAAGGAATAACTTTTTGTAAATCAGTATTTGCTTCTATGTTAACTGAGAAGAAGAAGTTGCACTCTTGTAGTCTTTTTTGATTTTTCGTCTTTTCAAATATTTATAATTGAAATTTTATTAAGTACTAAAGCAAGCAGATTGAATGAGGAGGTAATTACACTATTTACATTCGAAATATTGTCCACATCTTTCATTTTGTTAAAAGTGTTTCGGTCGTTGTACCCTTCTGCCTTCATCAGGTAACTCATAAGGAATTCCAAACAGAACCATTTATTTATTCAGCCAATACTCGGTACATAATCTACTGCCTATGTCTAGGGATATCTCGTTTAGTTCTTATAATTAGTACTGCTCAGTTATTTCTCGCCTCAGAGTCCCAATACACACTATCCTGACCAGGGAATGAACTATATTATTATATTGCTAAATTCCCAAACCAACACTATAAACTTCTAGTCTATTCTCTTTGGGATATTTAGAGCCCAAATACTGGTAACTGCTATTGCTGTTATATCATGATAGCTAAGGAATGTTAAATAATAGTTTCAGACTATTATTTTTAGTTGCAATGTATCTTAAGGACAGATGGTAGACAAAATAGGGATGTCGATTTTGATTGGGTTAGCCGAACGTGGGAATGTTAGAGAGATAGAAAGTGATTTCAAAGTGTTATGTTTTTACACGTCATACACATTAGACGAGGTTGTTTTATGTCTCGGGAAACTAGCGATTATCCGACCGAGAGAAGAAAGAAAGAAAGAAAAAAACTATATTATGATCGTCTCAAGATCATCAACGAAGAGACCCCCGGAACGAGGAGGTGGCTATATAACATGTTTATTTCATACGAAGTGACCAGCTCCTTCCAACAAGGAAGGGCACAAAAGAACAATGGTTGCAACATGTGGAAAAGTTCGGTGAATATTTTTGACAGTACTCAAAAAAAAAAAAAAAAAAAGAATATGAAAAAAGTAGACATATTGGACAGTCTGTAATTACGATGATATTACTTTGTTCTACTGCCACACACACACACACACACACACACAGATCTAAGGAACAAGAAAATATAGGAAGTAATGATGAAAAAGAAAGACTGACAACATTTTTTGATGGACAGACAATAGAAAGAAAGTACAAGTAGGAAAAAGATAGAAGGAAAGTACAAAGAACGCCCACACTTTCGCATACACACTGATGTGAAAAGGTCAGTTTTCATTAAAACATTTTAGTAAGAGATTGATTTTGTTTTGTTTTCTTTGTTTTACAAAAGTTTAGGCCATGTGCGGAAATCTACTGTTTGTTTTGATTGGCAGGTTTAATGTTTTTGGGTGCATCCAAATTGTATATGCCTGGCAGCCTATTAGCCACGTTGAAACATGAATTTGCGTACATGAACGCAATGCAAAATTGTTTTGGAAAAGAAAGACTGATGACATTTTGTTCTGGGGCATTCCCACTGTGATTTCTGTGTACACTAATCAGTTGATTTTCTTGTGACTATCAAGTTCAGAATTAATTTGTTAATTATAATTAACTGAAAAATAATTACTTTTATCATTTTTGTAACTGTGGGTGGAATTTTTTTTATTTATTTTTATTTTAAGAACCGTGTGTGTTCTTTTGCCTTCATTTGTTGGTTAATTAAAATATTAATTAGTGAATTTTGAGAAAAATTTTTTTGGTGGTAAAAGTAAGTAGCTAATTGTTGTGATGATAAGTAGATTCAGCTTACGTGGTTTCGGATTTCCGAATGTGTTTGGGTCCGGGACTTGGGGTGGCTAGCGCTGTAGTTAGTGACTCGATGATTTATGGGGAGTAGAATCGGGGTCTCTGCGTCATGAAGTATTTATATCGAATAAATATACCCTAAAATACAACTGGTGCAAAGAATTGGGGCTTCTGGGGTGACAGGTTGTGGTAGCATCCAAGGGAAGTTTGGAACCCTTGTAACCACGCTAGAGCCAGCAATGGATTAGTTAAGAGGCGTTGAACGGGTGTTTTTTACCCCATAGAGGAGATGGAGCTGATGCGAGCTGAGTTTTTGAGACACACCGGCAGATGAGCAATAACGGTATCTATAGGAAATTAATGGTGATAAAAAATTGTGAAGATCTGTTCAAGTGAATTGGGTAGTATGCAAGAACAAAAATTAATTGGTTGTTTGAATAGACAGAGTGGTAATGAACTATGCGTGCTGTGTCAGGGTGAGTAGCAGAGGAGTGGAGATCATAGAATATTTAACGTGTAAAAATTAGATGAAAACGACATGGCTCAGTTATAGAATTGCTTGACGGTGTGAAGTGGGGCTTTTGGCACGTAATACGCATTTTGTACTAGTATATATGTTTTTCAACGAATTATATGTAACTTCTGTGTAGTCTCAATGATGAGGCAGGGAATTTTCTTCTCTCTAGGAATATTGAATTGCAGTGGTGGTAGCTGCTGACCTGGCAGGAGAGGATATTGGAGATGTTATAGTTCACTGTTGGAGAGACTTGTATCCAGACTGGCATCCGAGACGTTGACCTTGGATCACGGGAGCTAGTGACAAAGAATGGACAAAGGATTGTAGCTGTATCCCATAGTCAAGGTCTCATTTTACAGTGCAATGTTAATTTTCAAGAATTTTCCATTATGAAGATCATAAATATATGATCAGTATGTTGACTATCATTTATGTGCAAATATATTATTACTTCAAACGTTATTATAGTGAATATTGTGTGTCTGAATCAATAGAAATATCAGATTAAAAATAAAATCCATTCATTCTTTATGAACAGAGGTATGCGTGTCAACTTACAAAGACTTGCGAATCAAAACATACCCAGATATACCTGACCCAGAAAAATTTCTAAGGATGCAACAGTTGTGATAATTTCACAATACAGTCCTCTAGTAATTCATTTGCAATATAGATTTTAATCGACAAAATGGTCAGTGGATTTGTGAAGTTGAGAGAGAATATCATTATTTGAGTTTTTTCTAATCCATCTATACAATGTATATAATGTGTGCATATCAAAATTATGCATATAATGCGCGTGTGTGAGTATCAAAGTTATGTATATAATGTGGGTGTGTGCGTATCAAGGTTTTGTATGTAATATGTGTTTGTGCGTATCAAGGTTTTGTATGTAATATGTGTGTGTGTATGTGCTTATCAGTTATACATACCATTGTATGGAGGGGTATTTGGTTGTATTAATTTTAACCTTTTAATAATTGCATAAAAAATTGCAGAGGAATATTTCAATATTTATTGAATATCTCTTAGTTTCACTTAACCACAGACCATATTACCGATTAAAAACTATTTTGCATATATATATATATATATATATATATATATATATATATATAATATTTATATTCCGTACATTTGCATTAAGCACTTTTTTGTAAAAATAAAAATATTAATAAGTACACCGGTTTATATATCTTACTGTTCTTTCTCTTTAAGACATTTTTATGTTTAACATTCTTTTTAAACATACAAATATTTAAGTAAATGCTCTGTTTATAATAAACAGTATTAAACAACATATTTGTATCTATAAAAAAAATGTTAAACATAAAAATGTCTTAAAATAATTGTTAGACTTTGTCCATTTCATTATATATATATATATATATATATATATATATATATATATGGGAAAGTTATGAATCCTTATTCCAGTTATGGGTAATTAGCAGGACAGACAAGGTTATATAGCCTTGAATAGCAGCTAGTCTCGGAGAAGGACAATTCTGCATTAAAAATCGGTGGAAGTTTGTATGGGCACCTTGTGGTACCTAATGCACCAGATCTCTGTATATGAAGGCACGGTGGAGTAGCGGCTCTGATTGAGGACTCGGAGAGTCTAGTTCCAATTCCAGCTGAATCGATTACACTCCCTCCAAAACCTTTGGAAGGATGTTTGGTACGTAATGCACCAGGTCTCTGTATTCAGCCCTGAAAATGTGTGATTGGTTCTTCACCACAGTAATCAAACCATATATGCTGGTGTCTTGCTGTTGCTTCCTCAGAACGGAGTTGCTGACCCCCAACCGTTGAATCCGATGAGAGAGTCCACCATATATATTTTTCAAATATCTCGACTTTATGATATTGTAACACAAATGTAAATGATTATTTGACTATTTCTCCCCAAAATATAGGTTCATGTAACTCGACAGACGATACAGGTTCTTTTCACAGGAAAGACAGATTGATGGAACCCAGTGGGTCATGTACATTCCTAACTTTTAGTCAACTAATGAATATCTATAGTAAGTTTTTCGACCGACATAAAAATTGAAAGATTATAGTGCAATCAATTGATAGGTCTGCTGCTAGGAACGCTGGTCCACTGTGTCATGCTAGGCAAATATGTCTCGCTATAATCTCGTACGTTTATTAGTTTATTCTTAGTTCGCGCTTCGAATATTAATGCCAAATATGTGTCTTGTGATTCTGGTATATTAGGTTGGTGCAAAAATAATGTCGTTTTCTCACAAAGTTGAACGTCAAAAAACGACATTATTTTTTTTGCACCAACTTAATATATGTCTAGATTCTTGAAAAAATCCAGAGAAGGATCTACAACGTTATCGATCCTGATATGGCACCCGACTTCAGTCCCTTCCACCCCACCCCCGCTAACGTAACTGTTCTGTCTTTCCTGTAAATATTTTCATGGTAATTTTGAAAACCTCTTTGGTACACCGAAATCCCGAAATTAATCGCAGTACTATATTAGCTGATATAATTTCCCTGTTGAAAATGCAAGATGCAACCGTAAGTTATATGTTAATAATTTCTTCTTCAACACGTTTCATTTGTGAACCACAGTTCCATACTATTGTTTTCCTTTCAACTAAGATGTTAAAAAAATTCGATGCACTATCAACAGTCATCTTCCTTCTCCATGAAACCTCTTCTTTTATGGTCCTGCTTTGTTCACACTCAGCAATCTCTTGCGTCATAGTGGCTCTTACCGCCTTGTGTGGCGATGAATTGATTAAAATAAAAAAGATCACATATCTTTTACAGAGTAGCATTAGTTTTATAAATTTTACCAGTTATTAAATGTTTCACATTATTATTTAGATTATTGCTATAATTAAAGAACGCGCGCAAATTCTACAAACTCAAAGGCATCAATTAAAACCTTAAATAATTGTCATCGTAAACCTTAACGTGAAATGTATGCTCCATGTTCTGAACTAGTTTTCAACAGTGGGTACCCACTGATTTTGAGATCTGTTGTATTCTTGAGAAACAGACAGTTCAGCATTCAGAATAACATTTCAGTTTTCTTCTTCGCTGGTAAATTGTGTTCCGCCAAAGAAAACCCCATCTTTTTGGAATGATACACAGGTTTTCAATCGACTTAAGGTCACGCAAACAAGTCGCTCGTTTCATGAAATAAGTATCTTTGAAAAACATTTTATGTATATATTCATTAGTTTTCTTCGTCGAATGTAATGGGGGAATTGTTATGCATAAAACCATCCGCGTCCGATAGGCGTTTGGCTTCTTGCATAAAATAACGTCGTAATCACTAGACATGTTTTCAGTGCTTTCTCTTTAGTCACATCATGTTTTCATGAGGGTTGGAATTTCTCACGCATATGTAATGACAACTTTGTTCTAGAAAGTAACACATAGTAGTCGTTACTAGGTAGAGTGGTATTTACATCACGTATAATGATTGCCAAAAAAGACATTTTGATTTGCTAACATTTGCCCAATCGAAATTTTTACTCCCAAATTAATAATTTACATTATAATTGTTTTTTTTATCTGCCTTAGATTTTTTTTGTTGCACTATTTAACTTGAATAATTAGTATCACAATTAAACACTACCTATTCTATATATATTTGTAGTCTTGGGTTGCGTAACCAATCTTGATGGTATTCGGCCATGCAAGTAATGGAAGTTATCATTTAAAAATACAATTGCATTCCTATATTCATTTTTACATATAAGTCCTTGATTATTTCTCTATTAGCACCAAAAATCTCCAGAGAAAGAGAAACGAGTGAAACTAAAGAGTTTCTTCAAATGATATTTATCCCGTAGAAAGAAACAAAATCCTGACGATAAAGCTTATAATCTATTCTATTTCCGACTTCAGTAAAAGAAACGCATTTCATTAATACACATTACGTATTCACAGTATGTGAAAAGTTCTCAATATTCTTATTAATGTTTTAACTACTCGCACCAAATATCTTCTGATCCCCATAAATGTTTCATTATAACTATATATGAAAATATTTTTACTGGTCTTAAAAATATTCTTCTGATCGGCACACTGTTATTTGATTCAAGAAAACAATAATGAAACAAAAGCAAAAATATAAATGCTGTTCTTTCCTGTGAAAGTTTGCGGAATGATTAATTGTTATCAAGTCATTTTTTGGGAACAGTTCCTTCAAATGTTTTCTCAATTCATCTCTTCTGTCAACCAATTTAGAATGCCAGTAACAAGACATTCTTTAACATATAAGCAGATTCATTACTTCCACAGGATTATAAAAAATACAAAAATACAAGGAGAGTCAAATAGAAATCGGACTATTTTGGCGCCGTTTATCGAAACGAAAACAGCAGCGCCAAATCAGTACTTATGTCATTATATAACCCATATAGGTCTCAACTTGTCGGTGCACAATTTCAACAGAGGTTGCAACTGATGGCATTTTTTTTATGGCTGCAGAGATCGCAAGATATAATGGCTGTTGGTTGGTTGGTTGGGTTTTATGGCATATCAACCACTGTGGGTCATTTAATGCCAAATTAAGGTGTATATATATATATATATATATATTAAATATACAGTACTATTAAACATATAGCTGGCAACATTATTTTTTTTCAAAAACGTATAGCTGGCAACATTGTTTCCAAAAAACGTATAGCAGGCAACAATTATTTTTCCAAAAATCGTATGGCTGACAACATTGTTTCAAAAACGTATATCTGGCAAAATTATTTTTTCCAAAAAAACGTATAGCTGGCAACATTATTGTTTCAAAAACGTATAGGTGGTAACATTATTCTTCCGAAAACATTATCTGAGGCCTTGTTGTTGGACGTAGTTTATCGTCATACCCAGGACGTAGTTTATCGTCATACCCAGGACGGCACAAGATATAAGAAACAATTATAACCGAATGATCTTTTTACTTTATCTCGTTTAACATCATCTATCCCATAACCGGATATGGTCGCTGCGAAGCTGAGCAACTTATCAGTTTCCTCCGTCTATCTGCGGCGTGTCTTGGGCACAGTGAACATGGCAGAAGCCATCTCTCTCCAGTTGAAACCACATCTGTTGTGGCTCTGTTCAGTCACGAATAACTTGATTTCAGTCGGGGAAACCCTCCGCTCTCAGTATTGCGGTGTCATCACCGCACTAGCTGCATATATGACTATGAAGCTGAGTCTCTTACATTGGGGTAGATTGCTGTTGGTCCTACAAGAAGGTTCATCTACCCTATGACAGATCTTGTTTTGGATCCTGATGAGTGTCTGACTACCCTCCTCACCAGAAACCTGTGTATCAGATAGTATATGGATATATGGAACTACTCGTAAAGTTACCAGAAACCAAATTTATTTCGTTACATTCTATAAAATCTAGAATTATGCTATTATATAATGAAGTTTGTAAACCCGTCAATCTTCAAGTCACAATAAAATACAGTATATAATACAATCGGCTTGATATTCCTACTAATTCCCAAAACCATATTTAATAATCTTTTCTATTCGACTAATTATGTAGACGATGTCATCTCAGAGAATATCCTTGGGGCCATGTTTATTTGTTTCACGTATAATAATATTATTATTATAATAATAATAATAATAATAATAATAATAATAATAATAATAATAATAATAATAATAATAATAATAATTCAATATCTTCTTCATTTTCAATATCTTCTTCATTTTCAATATCTTCTTCATTTTCAATATCTTCTTCATTTTCAATATCTTCTTCATTTTCAATATCTTCTTCATTTTCACCATCTTCTTCATTTTCACCATCTTCTTCATTTTCACCATCTTCTCCTCCTTTTCAATATCTTCATCTTAATAATATTATTTTCATTCCCACTCCAATCTCGAGACCTAAGCTTAGGAATAACATGATATTTTCCTCTGAACATTTATAAAAATAAAATAAAACTTAAGAGCTCACACAATTTTCATATATAAAGCTCTTCATAAGCTATTGTGAAAATAATTTTACCTTTCGAGATGACAGGGATCTCTTCTATGCGTCTCTCAAAATATTTTCCAGTCAAACCCGGGGGCAACTGCAATATTAATGCTTTCATGAGCCATATTTATTTTAGATTTCTATTTTCAAATTCTTTTATTTTGAAAATATGCAAAGCTACATTATATGCTGGAATTCCCATTTCAATAAGAAAGTACATTCTGTTTTTATGCTCTTTGATCATTACGTGCGTATTGTAAAGTACCAATAAAATTGAGTTTGCCTGATTTCATACAGACCTTTGACTAAGACTTTTACTCGAGGCCTGACTGAAAGGATAGTTTTCTTCTTTTTTTTTTTCTTATACATTTATTGATCATATAACATTGAAAGAATAACTTCTTTATAATCTTCTATATTTGATTTTATCTTTCGTTTCATTAGTAGTAGCTGGTGAGTGAGCCGGGCTATTATTTATGAAAATCAGCTGATTGGATTTATTTTCAGTATTTAAAGGATTAGTATATCATTTGACTTCATGAAATTACTATTCACAAAGGATGGCTAACGATTATCACTAGAAATTGAATGAGAGCTGGTTTTCTATAATTTCAGGCATCTCAACAAAATCACAAACCATAATCCGAATGTGGTTTGAACACACCCAGCTGTTCTTGAAACTCCATTCCTTTATCAATTCACCCTAAGCAAAGCAATAACTACACTAAGTCGCACGGGTAGTGAATGGAAACGACAATATTTTCATAGGAAACAGTGACCCAGTCCTAAAGAGGAAAAAGGAATAGACCTCTACTGTTGTTCAAAAACCAGGGTGGACTGAGAACCGGGTGATATCCGAACGTATTTACTCTAATTGAATCGAGAGAATAAAAAAAATTAGTAAATAAAATTTCAGAGTTTAGACGGAGACGTTAGTAGTCTAGTGTTGAAGTTGTTTTCAGAAGGAACCAGAAATCGACCCTAAACTGGCAACAAGCGTTAAACACCTACTTCAGTTCAACATAATGGGGAGAAGTGTAGACATTTTGAACTTAATGAGTTTAGCTGAAATTAAAGCCCGCCAACTGTTATTGATATAAATCTATTTCCCTTTTTCAAAACTTTCTGGAGGCAATATTGCTATTTCCACAAATTACAGGCTCTCTTATGCAGCTCCCTCTGGTCCACAATCTGTCAGTTAATATTTTTATATCATAGTCTATCCGATTTAATTTTCTTAATTAATGATCAAATATTTTATATAAATTAATTTCTAGCTTGTGTTGATAATATTTATTGTTATTTATTATTCAAAACCAAAAATACTGCAATATCAATACACAATGTCCCTACTCTGTCGTTTCTAGTTTGATTCGTTTGAATCAATGAAACATAAATTATTCTAACTTGCAGGATTGATGTATGATCTGGTTTGGCATCACTTTTATCCACAGATTATTATACTATTATCATCATCAACAATTAGAACATGATGGGTTTCTGTAGTTGATATGAATATTTTCTATAATTCCAGGCTACTGTTGATTTTAGTAATACATTTGTATAGACATTTCTTAGTGGTTGCAGGACACACAGTTCTATCAATCATTTTCCAAAGATCTTCCCAAAAATCACAATTGCGTATTTCGTAATCTGATGAAAAAATATCCAAGTATATGCTCTTGTTTAAACCCATTTCAAAGGCGACATTCTCCGTCTGATCTTTTTTACAGTGTAGGAAAGACAATCTTCCAATCACATACAAACTCAGACTAAAATTACGGAAATTAAAAGAAATCCAAATCAATACATAAATTGCAAGAAAAAAACAAAAACCTAAACCAATATTTGCTGGGAGAGTTAAGAGCAAATATAATTTTTAAAGAAAGCCAGAAGTTCAAAGTAAAATCCCTAACTGCATCAACGAACAAAACCATTCCAAGATGAAGAAAAAAGAAGAAGAAATAAACATCAGATGAAATTCTGGAAATGATAGAGTAAACAATATCAAGGGATGGTACAGAATTGAGAAAAATACATAGAAACAATACAAAAAATGAAAAAAGGTAAAAATGAATATCTCAAAGAAAAGTGTGCATAGATAAGAGAATTAAGAACACAGATGACTCAAGAGTGCGCAAAATATCTATCTATATATATATATATATATATATATATATATATATATATATATATAT
>OZ010588.1:34335559-34370559 GCA_963932145.1 Acanthosepion lycidas
AGACCGGAAATACAGCGTGTCTTTATCGAAGAAACTGTAATAAGTAATGTGATAATTATGATCAGGACGATATCTGAACGGACAATACAAATGTGGAGAGGCCATTTTCTTAGGCTAAAACACAAGGATATATTTTCCACTGCTGGGAAAAATTGATTTATTTTGAAAATACATTCGAACAATCCGGAAAATTTACAGGGACCAAACCGCCTGCAACCGAATGGTTCAATGAGTTTTGCAAGAATACAGAACTAGAAAATGGCCAATGCAAACGAAGCATCTCACCGGATTTATTTAAATGTTACGGCGAAACAATCCTAAGTAGAAGTACGACGGGGATATATTATTGGTGGAGAGAATAAAAAAAAATTAATGGAAATTGAAACTAAAAATATATTTGACACTCACAGGATATATCGTATACAAGGGAAGCAAAACGGAAATAGTGAATAACTTGCCTAAGGAGATTTTAAATGAATGTTTGGAAAATGAATTTAGAAAATTGGGCAAATATTACTTAGAGTTACAAAAGATAGGAAGTTTTGAAAAGTCATGATCACCTACGTCCTTCAGAGATACGCTGCGTATTAGTAGTATAAGAATCTAATAACCTGTATTTTATTGTCCCACGAATTTTATTTGTTATTTTCTCTAGAATAGTTTCGAAATCCTTCTTATACTTTTAGTTGATATGGTCAAATGAAACCATCTGTTCAGTTCCGATATAGTCACACACCTTGCTTTGTTTGTTATTTGTCATATTTTATTCATTACAAGTTCATGTTTGTTCTTGAATTTTTCGTCAGTAAATATTATTTGTTGTAGTCAAAATCACACAATACTATCGTACATTATCTGGAAATTTGTTCAGAAATCTCCAAACCGTTGCAAGTATTTTTTTTATATTTTTAACGCCAATGCTTTAGAAATGACTATATTAAATGTATTGTTATGTTGGATGAGCCTCTTCTTGAGAAAGGAAAATTGGAATGTGTGAAATATTAAAAAGATATTGGGACGATTCCCTTTGCATCTCGCGAACTCAATACACCTTATGTTTCGCTCCAAGATATTTTAGTTGCTATTTTCCTTAATTTCTTCCGTTACTATAAAAGATGGAGATAACGTAGGCGTTTCTGCTGAGATGTGCTCCAAGCAGGCGTATCAAAAGCAACGAAAAATACGTTTAGTTACGAATTGGGTTATTAATCGTCGGTGAGTAATATTATCTCAACAGTGATTGAAAGATGCAAGGCGTGAATCTTCTTTCACTCCCCCCACTGCTAACTACTACAGAATTTGATTAATTGGGATCCAATTAGTTTAGATAATTTTATCTTGATAAGGAAAATGCACTATTTATACCGAATGACAATTAAATTACTGCCGGATTTGCAACATGTGGATCGCATTCTAAATTTTACAGGAAATATATTGCAAAAATAAAATTAAAAACTTTAAAAAATTAAAATCCTTCTCGAGATGCCACTAACTTAGGGAGGGTCTAAAACTTTTTTAATGATTTTCCTCGTTTAATTGTTAGAAGTAAGTTTCTGCTACTTAATAAAAAACAGCATCTAAATATCAGTGCTTCCGTTTTAATTAGAATTAATAAATCGATGTTTGAGGAATTCTTTTGAGATTATACAACTGTTATCATTGAAAGAACTGAATGGGAACAAAATCTCTACCAATGATAAACATAATACGTTCATTGTGACTATTATTCCTCGAAATGTTTTACTGCTTCTTTGTTACACATAATTTTCAGGTTGTTGAAGTTCTCGTATACTAAATGAGAAAAATTGTATATATATTCTAAACATATATTATGCATCGAAAATACACAGCCGACGCATAAACCGAGCGATACTGTTGGCTGAGCAGTCCAAAATCCCGGGTAATAAGTGTACAATGGAATAGCAGTATACCATGCTGTTATTTAGGTGTACTAGACGCACTATAAGAGAGAACGAATCCAATGATTCCACTTGTAACCACACACACACGTATGCATGTGAATAAAAATAAAAATAAATTTATCTTAGACGACGCGTTTCGTCCTCTGATGCATTTGATCAATGCAAATGCAAGGATTTTGTTTTGTAACAAGTATTATATATAAGAGCAATAATGTTATTGTTTTTTTCAGATTTTTTTAATATACAAACGCTCATAAATATTGATCAGGTTAGCCGAAAAGTTAGGCAAGTTATGGAGGACGTCAACTGACACGTTTTCCAAATCAATTTTCCTAATATCTTTATTCAAATTGTCCTTTTACATATATATTGTATATGAAAAGTAAATGAAACGTTAATAGATTTCTCAGTTTATTCAATTCCCAATAATCTCTTGCCATTTAGCGGCATTATTGGTTTACTTGGGTTAATATATATATATATATATATATATATATATATAAACACACACATGTTAACGTTTCCATGTGTGAAATTGTCAATATGAGCTGTGGTAAAAAAAAAATGGAATGATAGCAGCAAAAATTGCAATATGACCACTGATTAAAAATAGTGCTGACGACATTAAGTTGATAATACCCAGAAATTCATACACAAGGTGCATGGCAAAGTGGATAAAGGCGTTCGTTAAATCCAGTGACAGGGCCCAAAGCGTGTCAGTTCAATACCTGGCTAAGGCGGTGGAGAACTCGGAGAGGGGAACTAACAGGAAATAACTGACATCAATTAAACGCGGAACAGTCTAGAACAACGAGCGAAATAAAGGGATCAGTTCGACATTCCAACTACCTGAAACGGCAACAAAGATGAGGATGACCGTGCGAACAATGTAAATAGCGTAAATAATACCACATCTCAGAAATATAGACTATATATATATATATATATATACACATACATATATATATAGTTTTAGTGGACTCAGCAATTTTCAATCTGCTTGCCTGAATCATCTTCAAGAAGCGAGAGCTAGATCTAAAAGGTCAGCCAATATAACACTGATCTCATCTCACAATTCCCGCACCTGCTCCATATGTGGCCTCCTTTGTAAATCACTAGCGGGTCTTAAATGCCATTTAAGATTATCGCATAATCTTTCATAACTGAATCAATAAGCCGGCAGATACTGATACGCCGAAACCGACGGGAGAGTCCATTATATGCATATTCATATATATATATATATATATATATATATATGAATATATACCCGTCGTGAATAAGACCTTAAACTAGATCAGCGTCATGGGTAAGACGTTTCATTACGTCCTGCAGCAAGGCCACTGATCAGGAGATTTTGAGAAGCGTGGAACCACCTCCTAATTGCTGGTGTTCCCAGGTCCAGCCTGACCCAGGGCGGTAGCACCTGTTAGGGTCCCAGCTATGAGCAAAATTACCAGCAATACTTCTTTGAAAATAATTATTACCAGCAATACAATTTTGAAGAAAAATATTACCAAAAACAAATTTTTGACAGAACAAAATATTACCTGCAATATAAATTTATGTCAGCATTAAGTAGGCCATTGATGTTTTATTTATCAACTACAATATTGTATGTAGGTAACTGGCCGAACATATAAGCTCTTTCCGTTATGTTACTTACCTCCCTACTGCTTTCGCTGTTACTACTTAGGAATTTTGGACACATCGTATGACATAATGTAACCATTTGTATCTGTCTATAATGAAATTGTCTAGGATTTATATACAGACCTTTATATATATATATGGCCTATATAATAAAGAAAACTTTTTAAGCGAGTTTGAATTAAGTTTAGCTCAAATTGGTTTTGTTAATCACGGTAAAGCCCACAAGCCTATTTTTTTTTTTAATTCATTTTTCTCTCAAGAAAAAGAGCAATCATTCTGCTTTTTGAAATTAAAATAACTTTTCGCGCGCAAGTAGTTTACCATCGACGGAGGAGACACGTTTGTAATGTTGAAACATATTTACATTGTCATTATGAGAATAACATTTTCTGCATTGTCTATGTTTTATTTAATTCGTGTCTCTAAATTGCTTTCTGTGTGAATTTCTGGGATGAGTTGTTATTTAAAATATTTATATTCGGACTATTCGTCCTCCTCTTAGTTATTATCAAAACGTTTCTTTCTTTTTGCCATCCAGTCTTCATTTACGTTTATATCGATTTGGTAACCAACAGTGAATTGATCCCTTTCTTTAATCTACGCAGTAGAGACTGTTTTCGTCCGACTGCTCATGTCTATTCATATCTCGTCTATTTCTTATTTTTTCAGTGTTGCTTCTTTTTTTCGGTCCCGTTTCTACCGAAAGTACATACGGCCCAGGGACTGAATTTACAATGACTATGTCAGAATATTCACAAACTAATACCTTTATTCACTAGGCTATTGTCCTGTAGAATATAAGATTCCCTGTTGGTTACCCAGATCGATATGCTTCTTATGAAATCGCAGGGCACAACGGTCAAAATATTGAGATAACAACATAAATGTAAACAGTCCGAATATAATCTGAATTGATTCTTGACAAAGATCTATGTTGATTTTCTCATTCTTGAATATAGTGATAGACAAACATTACTATAATCCACCTACTCCTAACAAAATCTTTACGTTGGTGGAGCTTTGCTAAAAAGTATTTTTCGCCTGCCAGACGTAGAAGACTTGACTATCGTAATTATTTACCGTATAAGACACAATGTAAATTTTTGTGCCCATTCTTCTCTTCAAAGATCTATAAAGATAAAAAATAACCAGCTCCATCTTAACACTGTAATAAATGTCAATTCATTATTTTTGCGTTTTTCCTGTGTGCAAAAAAAGGGGGTTGTTTTTATTTCACGTTAGTGTGTGTAAAAATTTTCCAAATAACTGTTCATTCCGAACGCTTTAAACTTATCACTTGGCAAAACTTGAATCACTGAAATGCTTATTATAAATGCTGTACTAAAGGTCATTGTCAAGAGTGTGTAAGCTGCCTAAATGTGGATATATTTAATCCATGAATACTACCAGTTCATTGTTATGATGGCCGTAGTTGATATTGTTGAGGATTGATTTTTTTTTATAATATCACGTAATCTCATTTTTTCACGAGTGCGCAGGTCGATAGACGTTATACATAATTTTTTTAAAAAATAGGGCGTCTATTTCAAACATGGCTATCAACTAAATATAACGTTTGAATTTATATTTACATATAACTTCCCTTATTTATTTGTAAAACACAAGGTTCATATTACAATTTCGTTCATCTCACATCACAAAATAAACTGATAATACTTCTCCCTGCAAAATTCGATAACGAATAAAAATCAGAACTTTTCCATTATTTAGTTCTATGTTGTAAATGTTGCTTTTTATGTATATTTCGGGTGACTTTTCCCTTTAGCATTTTCAAAAGACCTCTTGGTAACCGAAGGGACATTTTGCTTTTTAAGCGCGAAATCTTATAACTCAGTAAATTATGAAATTAAAGTCTATAATCAAAGGTAATAGGCGATAGAATGTAGTAGAAAATTTCTCAAAATCGTAACAAGACATGCGCATTGAGCAATCATTTCTATCTTACTGTGAAAATACGGTCAACATTACAAACATTTCATTTAAGTAAAATCAGTTAAATTTGGCAGAGATATTCATATTCAGTTTTATTATGACACCAAAATTACAATACATGGTTATGATTAATAAAAGACAGAGTTAAAATGTTAGGTAGCCGCAAAAATATTTAATTTGTTTTAAGAGTCAAGAACAAACTTATACAAAGAAATAAAAATAAGCCAACAGTCCTCTATCGATTTTAAAACTTTTACGAGATAACCAAAAAATAATACAACTTTTAAAACCTTTAAGGTTTTTTTTTTTTTTTTTTTTATCTCACTTCCAAAAATTTGTATTTGATTAAAATTGTTCTGACAGCTATTAGCCATGTTGTTTGAAATTTTCTATTCATAATTTTTAATAAATTTATGTAGATGTTAGATTTGTTTTTAACGCATTTATCCACAAGTCAAGTGCACCGAGAGAAAGTACAATGTATAAAACTATTTAAAATTATGAGAGCCTGAAACAATATTTTCTTTTGCTTTCATTAATAAAACAATTTTTGTTCAGAACAGCCTTCCATAGTTCTAATAATCATACTATGAAAAACAATTTTGTATATATCTTCCGAATCGACACACGTATATGTTCTACCAATGACTAATATAATAACTAAGAGAATAAAATAAATAAGATCATGCTTTCAGTGATCCTGTATATGTTAAAGAAATATAAATTTTACAGGTGTATATTTCTTCATTTAATTATTCATGACGTTTGGTTCGTTTCTGAATATCTAAATTCTATCTCCTCGTGCTCACACTTACTTGGATGTTTACTTTTATTTTATTTAATTTTGCTCTTTCATATTTTTCTTGTGTGTTTCGCCGACTGAAATAGGAAGTTATCTCCCTTATTTTGCTCTTGCATACTGGAGTGATTTAAATCTGCTATCATTTCACCAATAAGATAATCAAATATCTGAAGTTTCGGAATTCACCAACATATCCTTGGTAAGAAAAAATAACGTGAAAAAATATGGACAAAAGAGAACTCGCATATTTAAATAGCTGTTTTTGTTTTCAGTTTTAAATCAAATGTAGACAAAAGAAAAAAACAGAAATCGATTCCTTCCTTCGAGTTTTTACAGTGATTAAGTCAACTCCTCTGGCTTTTAAATAATAATAAAGCTGTAACTACTCATTAGACTCGACAGGTCAACCAATTTTAAGTAGACCTCCAAACACCCATTGTCAATAAAATCATTTAATTTTAATCACTGACCCATCAACTTACTCAAGCCTTTTGGCAAATGGCTTTTCTGCAGAAAACCAAAACAAATGCAGGATTACCGAAATGCAGAATATGTATTACTGCCAAGATACTGAATATTTTTAACGTTGGAATTATTCAGTATGTAATCTCGTTCCATAGTCAGACTGCTGATAAATGAACTGCCAAGTTATCATCCGACATCTCCAACTCAAAAGAAAAAGTTTTAATCAAAAAGAAGGCACAAACATTTTTGTAAAACATATCTACGCTGCAAGTATGTCGACAGTTCAAACGTAAAATTAAGATACATTGAATCGGGGTTTGCCTTGTCACTGAAAGAAAAAGCGAACATTATATTTTACTGCAAAAGTATAGACTGAAAATGATAGAAAAATGAAAGTGACATATTGTCTGGCTATCCAGATAGGTCAGTGGTGCGAAATACTAAACTATTTTGATCACCAAGTTCAGCTGCTCTCTTTATATAGATGATTGGTGTGACTTAATATTCCTATTATACCTTCTGTTATTTCATTTCGATACATAAAAAACAAATTTTTCGAATGGTGAGATATAGCAATTTATTCTTCGCATTATTGAATCAGTTGGAAGGAAGATTTGTTCGGAAAACAATGAAAGTGACTTTTGGCTAATGTGTTTGTTAGAACGACTGCAAAAACACTCCCTCCCGCAATTTTAATACCAAACATACAGGTGCATGCTGAAACTATACGAGTTCCTAGACAATAAGGGAGACCACTTCTCTAATCTAGCCTATATGTGTGTGAAAATGTGTACAAATAAATATCCATCCTCATTTGAACAAAATGAATGATTAAATACTGAATTTTGTTATTTCTGTTTACCTGAAATTTATTTGGGTATGTTTTTCCCACCTTAATCTGTTTTGTATTTAACAGTAACTAATATAAAGCATTGTCAAACGTCTTGAATTAATGAATGATTTACTGGTAACACATGGCTCTATTACATCATATACACTAATGGTTTTATTGTAGATTGCGGAAATAATAAGCATGCTTTTTAAAGGATTTCACTAAAAAATTAATTCCTGTGAATAGTGTATAAATGAAGTAAAATTAAGGAAAATGAGACTTCCCATCATCAGTGATACATTCTTCCCTTGTAGAACATGGCTGTTATATGCGTAATAGTAACGTATTGCTAAAGATTTCATCTATAAATACAATAGTCACTTTAGATCGAGTAATGTTTTCGATAAATTGAAGAATTTGGTAAATCGAAAATTGGAATAGTTTTTGTAGAATAAACACTTTATATCTTTGTATCTTTGGTTAAATACTTCTGATTATTATCGTAACAATAAGGCGTGTCGATTCTTATCAATTTCCAGTGCGCTGATATAATTAGCCCCTGTTCTTTCTGGCTTCACTAGTTTAAATGATGATTTTGGACGCTGGATAACCAATTCAAATCTATGAATGCTAGACACGTAGTTCTGATCATATGGTTTGCTGTCATTAAATTTTCAAAAGTAAATCTAAATAATCGCAATAAAATAAAAATTATTTCACGGTTTCTGAAAAGGACAAATAAATTCACTGCGAATTCTCCCAACCTCCCTTTGTTATTTACTGTATAATCTGTTCCATGGTCAGAATCATATCAATACATAATTTATCCTATCCATCGATATGTAATCTGTACTTATTCCTATGATTAGTAACGTAATGATTTTATTCAATCGCGTCATGTGAGAATAGTTCTTTGATCACACAATCCATAACCCTATTTGATCAATTCACGTTATCTAATGTATTGCATACCTCACTGTAAGCTTTCAGATAATTGATATGCATGTAGCTATAATCTAAAACATTGCTGGTTGATTTACATTTGCAGTTCTCTCTGCTATAATATTTACATATGTTAAGGATAAGAAAATCTTACAATAGATAGCGATCGAGGGAGCAAGGATGATAAGAACAAATGAGTAAGATTCTCCATTTTCTCAGCACATCAGGTTTCTTCAACTTTGGGTCTGTAAATCGTTATCTGTGTTTCATAGAGAACAACATTTCTTTCTTTATATGGCTTCTGGATATGATGCAGGCAACGACTAGTCAAGTAGTCTTGGGGTAATAATATCTGAACCAGTATGGCCGACTTTATTAAGGTCAATTTTAAATTACTAGGTATCGAGATTATTATAAATTGTCTTTTCAAACATAGATCAACTCTAGTCCTAATCAAACGAAGTTTTTCTTTGCTCAAACCTCACTTCCGATTTGTCTTTTGTACCAGTTCTTGTCTGAGCTTCATACTTGAGCACCAAATTTGCTAACTAGTTTAGCCGCTACATAGACTAAGTTAATCAGTTCAGTAATGTTTACTTGGATATGTAGTTGAAATATTCAATGTATTAGATTTTAATATCACTTTTTTCAGTTTCGTTTTAATAATATCAGCAACACTTTGTTTTCTACCATAGTTCACTTCAATTGTTTTCTCGCATCAGTTCAATTCTCCCTTCTTGTGTTACTTGAAACTAGGTTAGTTGGGCTTTTTGATCTCATAACTAGCACAACGTTATCTTCCTGACTATTTTCTATTGCGATTTCTTGCTGAAGACCTAATCCCCGGCCTACATTTTTCATATCTCCATGAATTCAAAGCCATGACCCACCCTAACTTTGGTATGCTTTATTTTGCAAGGAAGGTTTTGGTTTCTTGCTGTTAATCTTGCAGCTGCGTTTCACGTTTTCGACCTATAGCCACTTTGTGTGGGTTTTCTTTGGAAGTAACATTAGAAAACTGATTTGGTTTCTGTTTTGTTTGGGTACAGAGAGCATTACAATAAAAATTCATTTGGAGTTTATAAAGGGAATGTCTGCCTTTATAAAAACCATAGTACAGACATTTAATTTTCTGTAACAGACGATATAAAATGTAACAGGGAAGTCAGAAGGCGCATAGAATTGAGGAATATCTTCCAGGAAGTAAAAATATTAACAAAAGCACTAGACAGCTATATAATATCTAATCTACCATAAGAAGGTGAGTGCTGGGCAATCATCTCACAGAAGAGACTTGAAACGACAGAGATATCATTCTAATGACGAATGCTGTGAACATTACGGAGGGAACATCGAGGAAAGGAATTTTAAGGAAAATAGGAACTACAAAGAAGTTTATACTTGCAAGAGAAAAGGGGTTTAGGAAATTTAAAGTTTAAAATATATAAGGAATTCAAAGTGCAAAACGAGCGGAGGGAAACAAGAATTTTTTAAAAAGTATTTGACAGAGCATAAAGAACGAAGGATGTTAATTGATCAAACGTCGCTTAGCGCTACAAGGGATAGGAATGTTGGAGAGAGCCTTAATAGATTACACACTGAAAAGAAAGGTATATAAGAAAATAAGAAATTTCAACTATTAATTTCTATTTTGTTATCCCATCACATTGAGACTTTAGCCTTTTTCTTTCTCCTCCACGAGAGTTATTTAAAATAATATTTTTCTTTGATGTCTTCACTCTTCAGAGGGAAAATGGACATCGCTTACTGTGCGGACAGCGGATTTAACCAGGTAATTTCGTAATTTTTCTTCATTAAGAAAATGTTTTTCCTGGTTTTCTTTGTCTCTCACTATTCTAAGGAAATAGTTAAACGTCAAGAAACAATATGGGTTGATACAACTACAGAAATTCTTTCAACAAAATTAGTAAATTTCTATTAAACTAACAGACATAATAGAAAAAAATTAAAGTCCCACCGGCCATTTCACTTGAATGATTGTTTCAAAGAAATTATTTCACTAAAAATGTATCTTGGAAACAAGTCTTTTCCTCCGAAGCTAGTCTCGTACTCAACTTCAATGTGCTTAGAGTAATCTTATTTATAGCCTTGTGTTAGACTAAACGAATTTATTAAATACCATTAATGTTGTTATGATGTAATGGCAATAGTGAAAATAGGCGTTTCCATAGAGGACATATTAGGCATTCATTGACCCAACGATTAGCGTTACTGTTTAAAATTTATTAAACCTTTCTCTTACAACAATTTTACAGGAAAATAGGTTTCTGAAGGCCACTCTTCAAAGCCTCCCTAGTTTCCTTACAAACCTTTTGTGTTAGGGGGTGTGGAACGTCAACACTTTGATTATATCATTATTTTCGCTTCGTGTTACATGTGCTGGTGTTCGACAACACCAAACGATGCAGTTTCTGCTATGTGGTAATGTTCTGTTTGTGACAACATAGCGCAGGTTTATGACATCGGATGAAGATTTAAGACCTACAACTATAGAAGCCTTTGGAAATCAATGATTTGAGAAAGTGATTGTATAAAGCTGACTGTTTAAATATTTCTGAAATAGTTTGGAGCCATGCATGGCATCCATATGCAAGGCTCAGTTTGATGCGGCTCCCTAAAAACAGTTCTGCAGCAACTTTGTCGTGAGACACCGCCACCCAGCTCAGCCTATTTTATGCCATTTTTTTTATCTCCGAAAGTAAATATGTTAAGACTGATCAATAAACCGAAGTATTTGAAGTATTTAGAATTTTTTAATTTCATATACTGAATTTTTTGTTATAAATTCAGGATGTCTGCCATCACTGTTTTCATTACAAATCTATATCATAGTAACAGGCATCCGTTTATCTTGCGATATAATGGTAGCGGCCTGTTCAAAAATTTGGTCCTTTTGTGAGTAGCTTCTGGAGTGGCGTTACAGTCCAATCTTTACATGGCACGCTTCTGAATGTGACAGATGAAATTGAAATATGGAACGAAGGTCTGAAATTGCCCTCTCCGTGTTCTGCATTGTCTCCTGAGCACTAATAGTTGGTTTCGCCTTTTCCCGCCATCCATGGTGCCTCCTAGAACAGCATTGCACCAGCCGCTGTGATCGTCTGCTAGTTGTTTCCAGCTGCTTGAGTCGATGCCATACACTTATATGTAGCGTATTTTAATTATGTATCAACCGTGTTTACCTTTTACAATATCCATATACGTGTACATAGCGTGCTCCCTAATATTATCTGCACACTTTTGTAAGCAACTGCCATAAGCGCTTAAGTGAAAGTTGAACAGTTTCATAGGAAAGGAAAAATTTCTAGTGATTAATGTGTTTATTCTCGTCGACTAAAAATTGTGTGCACAAACATCTATCAATACACAAGCAGTTGAAAACATTAAAATTCTTGTTCTGAACGTTTTGCTCACTTTCAGTAAAACGCAATATAAATATTTAATTCTTTGCTTAAATCTTTAAGCGTGATTCATCGAATATTCATAATTATTGATATGTTCGCAAAAGTTTCAGCGCTCTTATTTGGATTAATATTTTATCAAAAGCTCTTTTCGATACACCATACGCATATATCTTCTGTATAATAAAACCCAACGAAGATGATTGACCCCAGCTGCTTTTAATTGTATGGTTCTCTATGATTATCAATATCACAAATTCTAAGCACGACCTAACAATCAAGTGTTCTCAGATTTTAGAATAATGATTACCGAACGACTTTCATCAATCATTATTAATTTTAATAAATTTGATTATTCATCCATTATGTGGAAACTAGCGTAGCACCCTCAAAGGTAACAGTGTTATTCATGTACAGATGAGCCCTTTATTTTTTTTTAATGGTACTAAGTTAATAAAATTTTTCCTAAAAATTGAAAACGAAATTCTCAACGCACGATTACTGTTAAATAAAATTTGTCTCGTTTTAAAACAGGAAACTTTTTTTTTTTTTAACTGGGACAGAGATTTTGTATATTTCAGCCAACACTAAAGTCTGACTGCTCAGTCAATGAATGCCAGTTGTTTCCACGATACGAAAACGGCTAATCTTACTATTTATACTTATAACTGTTACTGCAATTAGCAGGTCAACTATATAAACCCATATATAGTATAAAAAAGGTATCGTCCGTGGTCTACAAACCCCAGCAAAAGTCATGAGTGCGATCCAGAATAAATGGTCAGTATAAATAATTCTCTACAACGTAACAACTGCCCTGGAAACACGACATCAGCCCCTGGGATAGAAGGTTACAAGATGATAACAACACACAGAAAACACCCACAGTCTGCCTACACAATTTGAAGGGATTATCGGAACAAGATAGAAAAATATCTTAATCTTCGGGAGCCGTTCAACACAACGCACACATAACTTCCGTGTAAGACCACCCATAGAGGAGAACATGACTAAGAACTGTGTACGCTTCATCCCGTGCAGCAGTAGCAAGAAATATAATGGAGAAACATGCCGGTCTCTTAAGATAAGACTTCAAGAACATTCAGTAATACAGAGCGCTAGAGAAAAACAATATTAAATGAGGTAAAAAAATATTATGTTAACAGTGTAATGAGCTCTGGTAAATAAGTGATTAATGGTTTCTATACTGAAACCTTAGATTTCTAAGTCCCACAAATTCATTGACTTTGAACTTTTTAGCTCATTTTAATGATGCAATCATAAGGCTCTTTTAGACTACTCCAAGAGATCCAATTCATATTAATGTAGCTTTTGTTCCTATAAGAAAAATAACATTATTTCTCCAGAGAGCCGAGTTACTCTATCATAACATGGATATACGACGTCTGATTAAAAAAATGTCCTGTTAATTAAATGGTAATGGAGCTAGAGTGAAGCCGCATGGAAGAGATTGGGCTTGAACTGCCGTGCATAACGGTCTGCCTCAATTACGTAGTGTCGAGTGTGGTCGTCTCCCCACTATGCGGAGCTTCTGTCACTGACCGAGATTTGTGCCGCAGTTTTTGGCCTAGATCGACATCCCTCAAGTCACACAAACACCGTATTCCCGTAAATTTTATTTGTTCAATTGAAACTACTTATATTTCTCAATAAAATAAAAATTACAATCCTCCTGGTTTAGAGATAGAGAGAAAGAAAGTGTTTCTATTTTCCTCTTTTCATGGATATATAGCTATAAAAAAATACTATTCATATAGCAACGTGTAGTGGTTACTCTTTTGTTACTGTAATACATTGATTAACTCCTTCAAGAAGTCCATCGGTACCTGCCACATTGACCATCGCCAGTGGTCGACACTTGCTGCTGACCGTCAAGCCTGGCGCCGCACCGTCCACCAGGCCGTCTCCACCTTTGAGGTCTCTCAAAAGTTCCAACCTGATAGAGAAACGCTACAGGAGTAAGGACGGGGACGCCTCAGCAGCTATACCAGACGAGACCTTTAATTGCAGTCGCTGCGGTCGGACTTACCTGTTCCGTATCGGCCTACTCGGCCATTAGCATGCCTGCAGTCGACATGGACAGCCTATTTCAGAAATCTTTGTTCACGAAGAAGAACATTGATTGTAAATGCATTTTTGACTGCCCTGACGCAAAGGTTGTATTCAAAATAAACGGGAGTAATTACTAAAGTCTTAATCATGGCACATGGCTAGCTTTCCTCACAGCGTTGATTGTGAACTCTGGTTTATGAATCAGTACTTTCGGTATGTTAGGTTGCATAGACCTGCTGACAACACAGATTCTTTAATACTCTGATGGTGAAATATGAATAGAAAATTCGATTAACCTTTGATACTATTCAAAATGTTGATTTGTTAGTACAATACTAGCGCAAGAAGTAGAAATTCCGAAGTAAAAATAGAGACTTGAATAGAAAATGTAGTAATATTCATATGAATTATTTTGTTTGTTTCTTTTATGCACTGTATAAGTTCAGTACATAGGCAATCATGGCTCACCACAACTTCTCATTTTTGTAGATCTTAGAAATGTTTATCGTTTTACTATCCCTTCACCCATCCATTTAGAGAAAGGTTTTTTTTTTTAAGAATGTTACTCGCTGAATCCCTCTGTCCGTCTTAACCTTCAATATGTCATGTGATAGTCAAATTTTTTTTCAAGCTTTTTTTTATTGTTTCCTAAAAAAAAAAGTCAGCTGTCTCATTTAGTGATTCTAAATATACGTGCCTTTTTTGCTTCCAGTTCCTTGAATCTTCCACTTGGATTACATGCCCTGTCTATGGTATTCTCAGAATCCTTCTAGGATACTGCATCTATCTTTCTTAAAGTCTTTTCATCTGCGAGGAAATACTTCTTATTCTCTTCTGATTGAAGTCGAAATTAGTCATGTTTGTTAAATGGGTAGACCCTTTATTGAATGGAATGAACATTGCTTTCTTCAAGATGGAAAGCTGTATTTGAGTAAGGAAATTAATTTTACCTTTTTTTTTCCGGACGCACTATCACCTTACATATCAATCATTTTTGTTTATCCCTTTATTTTTCCCGTCCTTGGTATGACGATAAACTATGTCCAACAGCAAGGCCTCTGATCAGGAGCTTCTGAGGAGCGTGGAACCACCTTTTAATTGCTGGTGTTACCAGGTCCACCCTGGCCCGGGGAGGTAGCACCTGTTAGGGTCCCAGATATGGGCAAATACTTAACACTCACACTTGTGTAAAAATAGGTTTTAATACTAGATATACTTTGTAATAAAAAAAAAAAAATTATTACTAGCAATAATTTTTGAACGAAAATTTATCAGCAATACTTAAAATATACCAGTAATACAAACAGCTATACATTGTTAAGAAGTTGGGTTGTACTCAAAAAATATGAGTAGTTGAAAATGGCTCAAGTATATATGTATACATACACTTTTTTCCAAACTATCGCTATGAATCTATTTAAAAAAAATGTGGGTGGCATTAAATGACACTGAGGTTGATATACCATAAAACAAAAAGAACTTCATTTCTCTTAGGGTATGGATGTTATTTAAGTGACACTAATGATCTTCGAGTGTACCGGTTACGTTAAGGTTATCAGCGCATAAAGCGCAATCCGTGGGCATTGCCTTTTCCTTTACTTCGAACGAGAAAATGAATCCATTTTCCTCCAGCTATGGATTAAATAACAGAGCAGATGGAGCTCTCTATTTTAAAACCCTTCATCATACCGAGCACATTTCAGTAAACCATTGTAATACAAGGAATAAATAAAATTATTATTTTCAGTTATATTCTAATAAAAGTTCAGAACGTTTGCTGGCTGGGTAAGTTGATCGATCCTCACACGTCATTTATACGTAGTTTCAGTTTCCCTGAATTTGAACAAACGCTGCGCTGTGGGTAGTTTTCCACAATACCATAAGATTCTACAAAGCAAAACATTAATCTAAAACTTCGAATCATATCCCGAAATAATCTCATCCGATCGAGACATTCATACTGATGTCATACATAGCACCAAACTAGTTAAGAAATATGTAAACTGTTGTGTTGCTAGCTGTATACAACCGTTTTCTCAGATCAATGGAATATCTAACGGATTAAGTCCTTAGGTCTGAGAGGGGAACTATGATTCTTAGAACCTTTTGGACTGGCGCTAGAGAATCACAAATAAGGAACTGTACCAAATAACAGAAAAGAATATCACTCTAGGACTTTCAACAACAGCCTCAATTAAATAGGATGGAACATGTAACTCGAAAGTAAAATATTAACAAGAACTTGACGCCTCACATTATTTCAAACATAATCTCAGGAAGGAAGCCCCCATCAATACTATAAAAAGCAATAACGGCTATTGAACTTGAGCAAACTATTTTTCTGAAAAAATGTTTTAAGATAAATATTTTATGTCTACCCACTATTGAACTGGTTGCTTGATCAATGAATGCCGAATGTTTCCTCATAAGGAAATGGGTAATATTAGTATTACCATTGTCGGTTGACTATTGTGATCGTGTACCAAATTAGGTCAGGTTTAGTAAATTTAGTGTTTACTAAAAATATATCTGTATTTGAAAATTACAGAAATCTGTATTATTATTATTTATTTTGCGAATCAACAAAATAACATTGTTTTCTTTCACAAAATAATCACCTTATATTATTGATAAAAAAAACAAAAAATCATCTGACAACTGGAAATGGTATTCCGTGTAAGAAATTCACCTTCCACATAATTTTGACGTTTTAAAATACAGATTGTTTATTTCTTGTTTGTTTGGAACAAGGAACGATTGATGGCACTGAATTTTCTTCGGCTATTACGGCACGCTTTGTCTCAAAGAAATTAGATGGCAAGTGTGGCGGTAAGCTTTCTATTCGTGTGCAATTATTGTGTGTTTAATCTCTGTGCTCGTTTTAATCAGCCAAGCAAGTTTGGCCAAAAGAAAAAGTAATCGGTGCAACTGTAATCGAGCAATTGTCATCTCCAGAGACAAATTTTTCCTCCAACAGACATATCTCAACCATTTCCAATATATTTTTCACAAATTAACTTACAATTGAATAAAAACTTACAGGGCGGGGTGCATTCATTTAAGCTTGGGTTTTTCGCAAATTTGTGATTAAACATGGTTTTGCCGAGTTAATACAACATTTATTATTAGACAGTTTTTTAAGCATAATATATACGCATTACATTTGACTTAATCGGGTCTTAGATACGTCAATCGTGGTCGAACATTATCGAGAGAAATTTGCTAAATCATTTCACTGCTCAATATTGTCTGTATTTACAAGTTCTTGTCTGAATAGCTAGTTTTACTTGAAAGGAGACTTGTTCATTTTGTAGTCTTCATATTAGGATTGTCAAAGATCAAACGTCGAGCGTACTCAAAGAGTTTGTCTGCTTTTTCCGTCAGTTAATCCTTCTGTCAATCTCTAAATATTAATTGTCGCTTTCATCCGCCTATAATAAACGTATAGTTTGAACGGATTTTTGCAGACGGTTTCAAAACTTCTAGATACACTCGACAAAGTCTGCTCATTCATTGTGCACTAAATAACTAAATGGAACCAGCCTCATTTTTCGAAAGATCTTTTGAAATAAATTATAATTCAATTAGCTGTTTTATCAAAGGGCATAAGATTTAATTTAAGCTTCATTTATTGATTTCTATACTGCTTCCTGACTTATACATATCAGTATAATCCTTTGTACGTGTTCGATATGAGCAAAAAGTAATAAACCCTTTCTACCAAAGAAGAAGGTTGAGATTTAATAATATTTATACAATTACCTTACGATAATATCGAAAATATACTTGCAGTTATTCAATATTTAAGTAGTAAGCAATTATTCTAATGAGTTTGGTCAACTTTTTGATGTTAATTTGCAACAAGAGAAATAATATTGTTTGTTTGTATTGTTTTTAACCACATAAACATCAATGGGTCATTTAACGCCGACAAATAGAATAATTTGGTAGAGATAAAATAATTTCTTGTTGAATAGGTTTGGTACAAGACTAAATGTTGTTGGTGCATATAGTTGAAATATCATTGTTCAGTTATTCATATTTTGAGTACAATCCCATTTCTCTTAGCAAATGTAATACATTGGATGTTTTCGTTTTGTTGAAAAGGTCTTTCAAATTGTACTCATGATTATAGTTTTTTGCTCCAGCCAGACACACACATATATATAATATAAATAAAAGTGAACATAGAAGTCAACACTTAGAGGCGACAGTCTGTTATAGGTATATGCAATCGTCAGGCCACGTGTGCTGTTATTTTTCTCGGCTATTTATTTTTATATATATATATATATATATATATATATATATATAGGTCAGTGGTGCATTGTGGGTAGACGATTGCATATAGCATGAAAGACTGTCGCCGTTAAGTGTTGACTTCTATGTTCACTTTTATATCTACACACGCTCTATCTCTGATATTCAGGACTTTATCCCATAAATATAGCACAACTTGAGAGAGATAGATAGAGATAGAGATAGAGATAGAGATAGAGATAGAGATATATAGAGAGAGATAGAGAGAGATAGAGATATATAGAGAGATATAGAGAGATATAGAGAGATATAGAGAGAGATAGAGAGAGATAGAGAGAGATAGAGAGAGATAGAGAGAGATAGAGAGAGATAGAGAGAGATAGAGAGAGATAGAGAGAGATATATATAGAGAGAGAGAGAGATAGAGAGAGAGAGAGATAGAGAGATAGAGAGAGATAGAGAGAGAGAGATAGAGAGAGAGAGATAGAGAGAGAGAGATAGAGAGAGAGAGATAGAGAGAGAGAGATAGAGAGAGAGAGATAGAGAGAGATAGAGAGAGATAGAGAGATAGATAGAGAGATAGATAGATAGATAGATAGATAGATAGATAGATAGATAGATAGATAGATAGATAGATAGATAGATAGATAGATAGATAGATAGATAGATAGATAGATAGATAGATAGATAGATAGATAGAGAGATAGATAGATAGATAGAGAGATAGATAGATAGATAGATAGATAGATAGATAGAGAGATAGATAGATAGAGAGATAGATAGAGAGATAGATAGAGAGATAGATATAGGTTAATAAACATCGAGAACGTCAAAATCGCTACACAATTGAAGTAGGATTTCGATGTGCATGAAATGAATCTCATCAGACGATTGCAAATTTCTCATAGCTGTTAAAGTCTCCCATTATGACGAAGGTCCTTGGCAGGTGTTAGTAATTTGCTAAGCTCATATTCTTTGAGTTCTTAGTTTGCTGGTATATATAATTAAAACATTGCGACTCCTTTCACTGTGTGGAATATTATTTTTTAGTAATTACTGATGATCCACCGCAAAAACTATCAGTGTGTTGTTTAATATAATTATATGATTCATAATATCTAATGTTGATTGTATAGTTGTCATTGAAGTGTGTTTCTTGAAGGCATATGATGCCGAACAGTATCATGTAATAATTAGCATAAATTCGCAATATTTGTTTCTCTAATATTCCACTGCATTTTTTTGTGGTCCGTGGGATTTATTTTCGATTTTCCTGATTTTTAGAGTTTTATTTTCAATCCCTATTTCTTTGATATGGTGGTCGGATATGGGGATGCATTTGTGTAGTTCTTTGATCGGGTTTTGTTTTCTAATAGAAGTACCTTTAGTTATTTTATTTTTATTTGTGTCTTTTTCAGTATCCGGAGGTAGGTCTTGTGGCGTTTGCCGCTTTTCTTTTATTAGCTTGGTGCAAAAATAATGTCGTTTTCTCACATTAACATATGTGAGAAAGCGACATTATTTTTGCACAAACCTAATACTATAATAAAATTTTTGTTCGGTAGTTTTAGAGTTTTTCTATAGGTATTTCCAAATTGCCATGTGTGCCAGTAATTTATTTATTTATTTTGTATAGGGCTCGTTTTGGTTTAATTTTTTTTTAAAAATCGTCTTCAAATCTTGGCCATTCGTTCGAGTTTAAATTTATCAGTTTTTAAATGGGTTTTTGGTATTCATTAGTTTGAGTGTTCTCTTGAATTTTTTCGTTTGTCTTCTGTACTACACTGGCATATGTTTTGGTTACAATATTGTTTTTCATCTTTTTGTCTTGCTTCAGGATAGGATATATTTTTTGTATGTCTTACGTACATATTTGTTCTTTTAAAGGTATCGGAGGTTTTGGCATAAATGGTGCGTTCTTTGTGACAATTTGCTCATTTAAGTTTTCTACACTCGTTCTCTGTATGGTTTGGGTCGCGTTCACCACACTTCCCGCACACTTGATATGCAAATGTCTTTATGGTGGCCAAATTGTTGGCATTTAAAGCCCCGCAAGAGACGTTGTATGTAATTTATTTTACCTTTTCTATAGTGTATCCAATTCTGACTTCCTTTGGTTTTATTGTTTTGTCAAATGTCAAGATATATGTATTGATTTCTAGAATTTCATCATTTCTTCTGATACTTATTCTTTTGTATTCTTTTACTACTGACTTCTCAAGGCGGTCTCGACTTCTTCTGGAGTTGCTAGTGAAATATCTCGACTTCTTATAACGTCTTTGGATTCATTTAATTTTTCATTATTAATTTTCTTCGTTTTTCAGTAAATTGTCCACATTTTTTTTTTTTTTTTTTTTACTTCTATTAAGAGGCTTCCATTTTGGAGTTTTTTCTCATTTTCAGGGTCTGACCGACTAGAAAAAAAATGAAGGTTGGTGTATTTGCTTTTCGTCCAGAGATTGAATTATTAGGTTGGTGCAAAAATAATGTCGTTTTCTCACATATGTTACTATCTGAGAAAACGACATTATTTTTACACGAATCTAATATAATTAACCTTGGCAATTCAGTTGGCCCAGACTTAGAATCAGAGAGGTTTCTTTTGTATTTTCTGGCTTGTATTTTCAGAATTTAAATAGAACTGTTCACTGGTTTTATGCCTCACCACCCACCGCGGAGTCCAAGGTCTGTTGGGAATATAGCAAGGGGGAATCCCAATTGCCTTGGTTGAGATGGGAATACACAACCAGTATATTCGCGCCGAGTACTATTTTGAGTCCCTGCCAGTTTCAGATTTAGTGCCCAAGAACTATTAGTAACATGAAGTAGTGATCAAACTTCTGTTTACATCAAGCACCCTCAGCACCTCCTTCTAGCGTTTTACAGTTACAAGAGAGTTGGATGTCTGATTTGAAGAGAGATCAAGTTAAATAATATGGTTGGGATTAACTTGTTGCTAGTGCATGTCGTGACCAGCCATTTTTGTCGGATCGGTCCTCTCCGACCTCCCATCTAGCCCAAGTAAGGGCCAAAGCTTTTATCAGGGTCATGGAATCCTCAAATCGGCAAGATTCCGTCCTCCGACATCACGGGTTACCCTCCGCAGCAAAGGTGCAGTCAGCGTATTCTGAAACACCGCTAACAGTGACGGGTGCAGTTTAATGTCTTACCAAGAACAGAAATGATATTTTTCAAAGATAACAGTGTAAAATTTGAATAAAACTAATGTCTCACCATTCTAATATTTTGTGATTTTTAACAAGCAAAATTGATTTATAATTTCCCTCCAAATATCTTAACATTTCCTGTGCTACAGATATTCAAAAAAATGTTACCCAATTTTAATATTTGTATGATATGATGTTGATATGCTAAAATTATAACGAGAAAAATGCATACGTCAAATGGTGTAACATTTTCTAGTAATAAAATAACATACTATTGTTAAGAGAGTCTACTGTCCATGCCGTTTCGTCGTGCCGGGTTGCTAATTCAAATTATCTGAGGGCTTAGGAGTAAAGCAGGAAATAATTTAAAAACTTAATCATTTTCTAGTTTGTACATTCATATGTTTTAAGTGTTTTAAAATATCTGAATTACATTGTTATATTTTCATTAAAAAAATGCTTGGTTACTGGAATTATAGACACCGTTGTTTTTCAGTTATTATAGTCTATGGGTGTGAGAAAAACGCGCGTGCGCGCATACACACACAAATATTCATACACAACTCATATTTCTAATAACCAGCCTGGCAAATAGGCATCTTATACGGAAGATGATATTTAGGTAGAGCATTCATATACTTAAGCATATGTAGACTTCATATATATATATATATATATAATATAATCTTCCAGTAGGAGAAACTGGAATATATTTCAGGGATGTCAGAAATTATGAAATGTTCTATGTAAAGTCTTATGTTAAAGAAATAAAAGCTCAGAAAAGAAATCAAGACAACAATTTGCCTCATTTCAGTAACCATCTCACTATTTTATTTTTATTGCCGCATTCATGAAACCTAATAAATATATCGGTGTATATCTTATATTCTATTGTCTTCTAAAAACGGTCTTATGTTGGCATCAAGACCAAGATTTCATACAGTTGAAATTCAGAATTTTTTAAAAATGCAATGGCATATTTGTAGTTTCAAATGCATTTAGAGCATTCTAACATTCATCAATAAAACAAGAAGCTCATTGTTCTTTTCTTAGATTCTCTATGTAAAATGAATGGTAAATTTTGGGAAAATGCATATGTCTATTTACCAAATTTTCTTTTTTTTTTTTTTTTTTTTGCAAATCATGAAATTAGCGACTCGAAAACCGGATTTCGAACAATGATTGTTTGGACCATATGCAACACATGTTGGATCTCCTCTCAAAAACTAGACATCTGCATTAGCGTAAAACTTTAATGGTATTGAAAGAAGGTTTAATCGTTAAATATTCACACTTAAAATCAGCTGTTGTCAACTAAAGTGTTAATGCTAGATAATAGCTCTCCTTGAAATTATCAGACTCGCAGTCTCAAATGGTCAATTCGCTCAGCTTTGCTTTTTATTACAAATGGAAACCACATCCTAAAATGTATTAAACTTCTTATCTAGCCGAGTTTGAGTTCAGTAATGTTATCTTTATACTATGAAATAATATCAGATTCATGTTTTCAGTACTGGTTGACTAAGACCCAACAGAAGATATATATATATATATATGATGCCAGAATAAGTTACAACTTTACCTTAGAGTTTTCTCATGGCAGGAAAATTAATTTGCATGACGAAAATTGTCATGGCCTGTTTTAGTCATTGAAATAAACAGAGGCACCTATCTAATTCCGTCAGGTTACTGAATGAAATCTATAAACTACGAATATTGCATACAGTAAATAATAAAAATCAGAGTTTAACACATTTTTGAACATTCATATATGACACATTTAAGAATATATTAAATGTAGCTTAAAATCGAACAAACTTTTAGGAATTTTCTTAGTTGTTTTATGCTCATGTCAAATATGGAGGAATATTGGAAATGTCTTCAGGAAAAATATACATGAAGGTTTTTAATGGTTATCCATTTGCTGAAAATGAAATGTCATTTGCATCTATATATCAAGAATGTCTACGTACATTTCCCAGTAGTTTTTTTACCGGATATCAGTAAACATGTTTACTTATGGTTGCTTCGGGAGCGGAGAGATAATTCATTATTACATTTAAGGCTAATTTGGATTGGATAAAACCCAATTATGACTTATCAACACCAGCAGTTTCATTATAATTTTATTCAGCTCTGTTATATCTTTGAAGAACGGTATACACTTTGAAGGTTAAAATAGCTTGAAGTTCGATCTTTGCCAGAAAATCACGGTAACGATATAATACTGAAAATGTATGCTGGTTCAATATTTACATTATTCTGACTATTATCCTCATCTTTGTCGCCATATTTATTACAACGTTTCGGCCGCTGTACGCTCTAACCTTCTTCAGGTGGTTGGAATGTCGAACTGAACACTTTATTTCGCTCACTGCGGTAGACTGTTCTAGTTCTCCGTGCCATGTTTAATGGATGTCAGTTATCAGTTATCTTCTGTTAATTTCCCTCTGAAAGTTCTGCACTGTCTTAACCGGGTATTGAACTCACACTCTTTGGGTTAGGGTTAGATATAGACAGATAATATATGGTTGTTTATTTTATTTTATTTTTTACTATTTGTCAACCCTTTGAGGGTTATTTAAAAAGGAAAAATTTTAGGTTGAAAGAATAATTCTTATTGGGAAATGACTACTGTATTAACAATTTTGGAGAATAACAATAATAAATAAGTGTTGAAAAAAACGGTAGGAATATAAAACGACTTTCTAAAAACATCGATTAGTTCTTACCTTTTCTTAGTAAATCTAAATGTAAGCTGTTTTTGTTCAGTTTTCGTTGTTCTTTTTTCATTGCAGTTAAATCTAGTTTAGTCAAATCCAAAAAGTGTGGATCTGCTGAATTTTCACTTTCTAATCTTTTACGCGGCCTTTTGGTGGACGACTTATTTCCCATACAACATCACGATTACCATCACCAAAACATCGCTAACCTATCATTACTCTATCGTTACTTGCATAGTAAATGTTCACACCACATCCATTTTATAGCGCCACCAGATTTACACCCGAAACCCTCCTTGCTACATCCAAAGGTCGACTCAAGCTACGTATTCCTTTCATAAGTTTATTCCGCTCAGAAAGCCAAAAACCGCTAAATTTCCGCGCAGATGCTTCTCCAAACGCTACAATCTCGGCTATAGCTAATCGTTATATATCATTTATATCTTCATAAACTACGAGGAAGTAGCAGATGATATTTCATATCACTCAATTCATTTAGCAAGCACCTACTTTGAGTGGATCTTGGTTTTTGTATCAGGCGATCGTTAATAAAAAGAGAAAGTAACATTCCATCCGCTTTCTCTATACAACCAGTTTATTTCATTTGAAACATCAACCCAACTCGAAAGTGATGTGCCCTACAAATCCCCCTGATTTAACAGCTAAATAACTTCATGATCTACACTTTATTTACTACATGTAAATGCACTGTGCGAAACAACTAATGGAATCTATTGAATACTATCAAATTGCTACTGAGAACAACCACAATAGGAAAATAAAAATGGAAAAAATACTAACATCCTGTATGGAAGGGCTCTTAAAGACACAACAAGCAACGGAATAGAAAATACATTAGAAACATGATTCAAGTGTTATGAACAATCGTCCTTCGTCACCGCAACGATATGATAACATTAGAAAATAAGTCTAATCCATCTATAAACCTTAGTATTAGGTTGGTGCAAAAATAATGTCGTTTTCTCACATATGTTACTATGTGAGAAAACGACATTTTTTTGCACCAACCTAATTTCTTTATTGAAGAACTGACACTATGTCAAATATATCTTAAGATATACATGCGCAATTTCATCTGTTTTGTTTTGTTTTTCAAAAATAAATAAATAAATAAAGCAGGTAAATCAAAACCGATTAAAATATCAAAGAATGATAAAATAAACAGAACACAGCGAAATTCAAAATATTCCGCCAAAATCCAGGAAAATTATGTCAGAGACGAAACCAACCGCGATTCAAAAGCAAATAGCCAACAAGTCTGGATGTATCGTTAAAATTCTATCATAACAAGATGTATACAAAAAAAAAAAAAAAAAAAAAAAAAAAAAAAAAAAAAAAAGAGTCTAATTTCTTCCCAGCTTCATGATAATTCTAGATCTCCACGACCACATATCAGAGAATATAAGTACATATTTACTAACTTTCTTGAAGTAGAGAACGTCTTTTTTAAGCATGGATCATTAGGTACAGATTTCTTTAGGTACAATCTGAACTAAAAAATATATTAGTCATTAATACTGTACTTTTCATTACATTGATATACAAGAATTCCTTAAGCAAAATCAGAGAATTTCAAGTTAAGCTTATAATCGTTTTTACCAGGATTAATACAGTCAGTCTGAAAATAACTATTTTGATTTGATCCACTGAACGGCTTATCTGAGACAGCATCTTAATTTCATGCACTGACTACATTATTTTTTTAAAACTATTAAATCACATCGTATGAAAACTATTTGACTTTTAATAAAGAATAGTTTACTAGATAAATTATTTCAGTCTAGGATTCTTCTATATGCTGTGTCCCTTCAGAACTTTGGCAATCATGGCTCTCCACAATTACCTGTCTTTTGTAGTTCTTAATAAGTCTTGCTCCACTATGCATTTACTCAAGCTCATTTGGTAGATTATTCGTTGTTTTTTCTGCTTTAATTACCTTCAATATGTCCCGCAAGTATCAAATTTTCCAAGCCCTCTTTCCTCATGTGCTCTGTAAATTTTCACTGTTGCTTCCTGATGTTAAGTAAAAATATCCTTTTTCTAGGTTTACATGGAGTAAATGCTGTTTTTTATGCAACTAGTTGTAAAATGTTTATTTTGACATCTTACAAGAAAATATATAAAGAGTTTGAAGGCTATTAAAATATTTGAACATTACAAAACGTGGTATCAGAAACTATGTAAATGAAAGGTAAAAAAAAAAAAAAAAAAGAACTAGATTTTTTTTGTTTGTTTCGGGAAAGGATAATTTATTTAAAATAAATTGTAAACATCGAATTTCATACAACCATTCTTGAGGGCATTTGAATGAAAGTGTATATGTTAGCGATGGAAATTTCTATTATTTCTGCTTGCAGACATTATATCTATACGCCGGTGATGCCCAAGGATATAAAACAAAATCAAAAGAAGGAAGTCTTCAGATCTCTTGGATTGGCTGAGAGGGAAACAAATCAATTCAGTTATCAGGGAAGCTTAATGAGACTTGACCGGTACATGAAAACAGAAACTCAGTGTCAATTGAAAAGTTAAATTCCGACTTTTGCTTGCGGCCCTGGTTACAACATCTCTAATGAAGTCTTAATGACCAGTTACTGGCGGACTTTGTAAAATAATTGGATATCCAAACTTATAGCTGCGTTGGACACTCGTTTAAGGTAGGTATTTATTTTAACTTTTGTATTCGTTTATTTTGAACCATTCTTTTGTTTCCCCGTTTTTACTTTACATTGCATTTATTTCCATCAACAATATCACAGGTTCAACCATTGTTTTATAATAGGGTTTTATATACAAATGCTGTATAACTTGCATTATTAAAATACGTCCTTAAATTAAAAACCAAAGTACGATGAGGTTACTTTGCATAGATTAGATCATACAGTAACGATTTACCAAGCATGGCATACAATAGCGATTTACCAAGATGAAAGAAATTAAAATCTTCTCTAATTAAATGTCTAATTCTGTGGCGTCTTTTATTTTTCGATTAAGAACAGATTTTCGGTAAGACGGGGTCCGATTTTGAAAAGAAAACATTGGTGTTCTATATTCTTCAAAGAAGTCTGCTTTTAACTCATATAGTTACTAAAAATTATTATGCTGAATTCTTTGAGTCTTTCATAAAATTAAGTGGAGGGGCATATGATGTAAAAAATATTTTTACCAAGATTTTGTAAGAAAAAAATTTAAATACAACTTTATTCATTTGTGCGTAAGTCTTGGAAATTTCATTAAAATCTGACAATTATTTGATTTCTGCTAGAATTTCTAAATTAATATATGTCAGTTACAGCAAAAAAAAAAAAAGTTTAGTACAACCGATGACGCAAGAAAAACGAGTGTCTCTACTAAAAATTTCGAATGTCTTTAAAAAGAGTAAAAAATGTAAGTATGTAAAAAATTCTCTTATTCCTCTTAGCCGATAAAACTATTTTCATTACATTTGGAGCATGTTTCCATCACGGTATGCTGATTTTTAGCGATTTCCTGAAGGTAGCTAATTGTATACTTTTAATTATTTTGTAATGTCAACGAACACTCGTTGCCATTTTTGTAATGTCAACGAATTCTCCTTGTAACTTTCGTAATTCTCGTTGTAGTAGAGACTTTGTAATCGCAGATACAACTATAGTAACGCCGTTGAACAACATCGGTGTCAGACGCCTTCGAATAACATTCGCACTAATAGTATTAAGTTGGTGCAAAAATAATGACGTAATAATGTCGTTTTTTAACGTTTAACGTTAAAAAAACGACATTATTACGTCATTATTTTTGCACCAACCTAGTACTTGCTCGATAATACTAGCTTGAAAAGTAACTACCGAATAGTGATCCGTAAAATGGTCAGTATAGAGAATATATATATATATTTCCTTTACTATTACGTGATCTACTTATTCGAAATGTGATCGCCTCTGTTTGCTCTCTGATAATCTGCATTCAAACTTCAGTGTCGGCAGCGACACTTTACTCCTATACAACAAATTAAAACTGATATATTCATTTATTATCTGAATAACGATTCATCTCCATCTTCGTAGAGCGTTTACTATCGTCACGTCTTGTCGATTTGCTCAATGCTCTGCCTTGTGTACTCCTTAAGTTACTTGAGATGAGGATTAATAAAATACTCTGTGGAGATAAGCCTCGTCCCACCCTCTTCCCTTTTCACATAGAGTCGGTCAACATCATTTTATGTGCATAATGCTTAATGTAAGATAAACAATTTTGTTTCTTTGATCTAAATTTCTCAGTCTAGTTTCCAAACTATCCCATGATCCTTTGAATATTATAATCTGACAGTTTTCTTTGTTGCTTCCTGCCTAATTGAATTCGCTTAAGGTAATCCATGAAATGTGCAATTATCTTTCCCGTTTAGAATTCTGACAGAATCAAACTTGTCTAGTTCAATTTTTCTATTGCTTCTTCGTTTACTTTTATGTCAACATCATTGCACATATTTCACTCCGGTCTCTATTTTGATATTATATCTGAAGAATGGACTCCATAGCGAAATGTGTCATATTTATTTACTTTTTCTTCGTTTCTTTGCCAAACCTTTTCAATATGTGATTCTTATTATATGTTTACCTTTGTGAATTTCTACTTTAAAAGATATATTTCAATCTGGGTTCTTTCGTTACTGATTTAACATTATTTTCCTTCTGCTTCGTAAAAGTATCATATTCACTCTTTTTTACATAAAAGTTCAATACCTTGAAGGAAGTTTTTTTTTTTCTCAAATGCTTTAGATATTCGGGTTTTAGCTGTTCCACGATTTATTCATTTGTATTTAATTCTGTTCCTTCTGCTTGTTTTGTATTGCGTCATGTAAACTTTATCGACAACGTGATAGTCATAATTGCAGTGGGACTAATTTGTCAGAGTCTATGATTAATTTAATATAACAGAAGTCGACTTAATCGGACATATAATAAAAAAACAAATCGCTTTCGTCGGTAGCAAATCCATTTTCATCATTTTTAAGAAAGCAAAAGTGAAATGCATTGACATTAGACCCGTAAATCAGAAATATCACACACACACACACACACACACAAAAAAAAAAAATAACAATTATTTCCTTGAGATATTTATTGGTACTCAGACTTGAACTGTTTTAGTTATTCAAAAGCAGTGATCCTTTGGTAATTGATGACACATTAAAATAAGAAATTTGCTCAAAGAGAAGAATAACACTTGTAAGAAAATATCCATAACCCTCTTGTAATTCTTTTGATGTTATAATGTTCCACAAGAGAATCAGGATGATAAAAACTCCGAATTCTGCTTCTGTACAGATCTACGCTCGCCTAAACAGGGGGAAAAATGATCGAAGATATCGATAGAATTAATGATTTCCTTTAAAACATTAGATACCATAAATGAAAGACACTAAAACTCAAAGGCCAGCTATACGAATTAGTATCCACGTGTTAGTTAAGAACTCATCACTAAATTTTTGTAGTGGAATTTGTTAGTTAGCTTTGGCCAGTGAGATCGAAAAATGACCTCTGAACTTCTTTGAAGTAGATATTATGATTCCCTAGAGTAACATCGGTAACCCTAGTTCAAGTTTCTACGTCTTGTATATAAATGTCGGTGTTCGATTTTCAGAGAATTCTCTTCAGGTAGCAAGCACCATCTGGAAGATTTCTTTGGACTTTGTTTTATTTTAATCAAATTTAATATAAAAGCAACGGTATTCAGTGCTCTATTTCTTGAAAGTGACTTTCATATTATACAATATATGGTTATCTTATCTTGACTCCTACGTTCCATATAAATTTTCCTTGATCTTCATTTACTTGTCAGACAGAGATTTAATATTTTCTCATAGCTTTCGCTCCGGGTCAGGTGTCAGTTCCTCAATTCAAATCTCTAGCACTCTTATCAGAAGCGGCAAATGTATTTCTGCTATGATCTTGACTTTTGTAGCAAATCAACGTCTTTTTTTTTTTCAAACGCCACCTTTTTTGGTATCTTGAAAAAGGTTTCTTGAGTGCTATCTATTATGTACATGACGTTCACACTCATGTACCGTAGACTATTTAGTTCGCCAGCAAGATTTTCACTGTTACCATTTTGATTGTTTTTCAATTTCTTTCTCTTATGCTGTCATCCAGCTAAAACATGATATAATCTCTTCCCGTTTTATGTTCAAGTCATCTTTGTTTAGTCTTTCTTGTATGCACAGGCATTTCTTAATATCATTGTTGAAAATATTTTACTTTTTTCATTTCGTAAGATAGGAGAATTGTCATTTGTTAGCTTCAGCGAATCACATTTTATTGCATATTTCCCAATGAAATATTCACCAGCAATTTCATAGATTTACATATTCTCCCGTGGTTATAAACCTCTTTCTTCCTACTACCACCACTTTAGAGGCGGCATTTGATACTTTTATGGCTTTTCACGCAGACATAATTGGTTCGCATGCATTTGAGATTGTAACGATACGTGGTCTTGATTTCACTTAACTACAAGTCATTTTGAGCGGATTTTTCGCTATTCTTACAGTAAATACTCTATGAATTATTATTATTATTATTGAGTTCGTAATTCAAGTCTTACCTGCACCTTACCGATAACACTTTCTTCAGTACACGACATGTTCCACGCAGTACTGCCAACTGCATGCTCCCAATGATGTCAAACATCCTTAAGGCGCCCTGTGAGGCAGTGTTTCGTAAAAATAATCCCAACTGTGCCAACCACAAAAAATACATGAGCTACAGCTTGGTGATTTCTCTAGTTTTTCCTGCCAGGTCCTGAAACGCATGCATTTATGCATACTCCGTCTTCTCGATTTTCCTATCCCAAGATACCGCATCGTCTCTCAGGACCCGTTCATAGACGCCCTTGTGTAGAAGTGTAATATCTGGCGATTACGCTCCAAGCGCTTGTCAGACGTATCCCACATGGGCTGCACTTGCTCATTTTCGTTGTCTGACCGTGGTGAATGTTCGTACCAATCCTTGTGCCCTAAACGCCATACTTGCGGCAAGGCGTATTTTGAAGACTATTTTGTCATGGCGTTGTCTGTAATCTTTTTGTACTAGCTGAGTAAAATTACAAGGTGTTGCATATTGTCAGTGGCCTTCTCACACAGCCTGCACCAGATGGGATCAGCTCTTTTATCAATAATGTAACGGTAATATTACCAGTTTCTTTATAAGAAAAATTTGGCATTCCTTAACCAAACAGCCAGTACTTAGTCGAAATTTATAAAATCTATCAAAACTAGTCCAGTTGCCCTTATTGCTCTTTCAGGTAGTGATGGGGTTTTCCTTCTTAACCTTTTATTTGAAACAGTGTGTAATGTCAACATGTGTCATTATTTTCTCTCCCTGGGGTTATATAGACTATCCATTTAGTTGTTACTACCGTTGAAAGTGATGTAGTTTATTTTATTTGGCATACTTCTTTGTGATTCTGTGGCGCCAGCTCACAATATCCGAAGGCATATATTCCGCCGGATTGACTAAGTCAAAGCATTTTTTTTAAACCAGGAATCTGTTCTTGTGCTACGCAGATCGTCTTTTCAGTTTCCTCCTGTCATTGTTACTCTTAGCAGTAGTAGCAGTAGAAGCATTAGCATTATTCAATAGATTCCAAATTATGTATTGCTATCATGATTCATTAAATTTAGCATGAGAGATAAGTGTTATTTTAAACAATGTTTCAATAAAAAAAAAATACTGATGATATAACCCACAAAAGAAAACTAATTCTGAACATGTAAATATCTTCAAGAATTTCTAGTCAACGTTAATAGTGTTTTTGCGGAGTAATGTTTATTACTATTCAACATTTATATTTACAAAGCTTTTCACTTCGACGTCTTAGAAATGGTTTCCTTAAAATCAATATAGGACGTCTTCTTGCTGATATCGCTTAAACCTAAATGAATATTACCGTATCAAATTATTTACTCCATTAATTATAACCCAGTTGCAACACGGGGATTAAATAATTAAAACTACATGCAAAAGGAAAGAAGAGTGAAAAGTGAACGTACCTTTATTATTGCATAATATTAAGCACGCATTAATTTTCTATTAACAGCAAATTAAGAAAATTATCACAAATACATATATTTTGGCTTACTATCCTTTTATAGTAAGCAAGTCTATCAGAGACACATTAAAGTGTCAGCTAATCAAAATCTAACTTCATACACATTCAATTTACTTGAATTAGTAAAATATAATAATAGTAAAAAAAAAAGTTAAGATCGAACTCTGATGCTGGTAGATGACTTTTCAAATTATCCTTCGACATCATACGATATAGATTATCAGAGCTGCATTCTGTGAGTAGCAAATTTACTAAAGTTAGAGGGCTTTCAGAGATTGGTTATCCTCGCTTAAAAGAAGTCTATGATCTGTAGTTATAATGCTTACAAATATAAAGCCACTGCTCATGTTATATCACTTAGATAAAATAGGTACATTTAGGAGAACAATATAGCAAACAGTAAATTAATTCATTTCATATGTAACTCACAATGATATATACAGAAGCAGGATCATTAATTTAAAGCAATTATAGACTTATTTTACGCAAATAAACTGACTGGACATGAGTGTTCAATTCTCATAACAATTGCGCTTGTGAGGGTCAAAGGAAATATTGTATACCCAACATGCGAACAAAATAAGAAAAGGCGGCCTCAATAAATAAAGAGTTGCTGTGTATGAAGGTTTTTAGCAACATACCAATCTGATTATCTATGTTAACCAAAAGCCATCGGTTAAGTTCTCTTAAATGACATACGAGCTTTGGAAGTGCATCAAATAGACCTGCGGGGAGCGTGTACGCACTGGTGAAACGATGGCTCCGTAATTCATTGTCAGAAAACAGTGTCGACATTTGCAGCATAATGATTTGGACAGTGTTCTGTTCGTGAAACGTCGAATCCTGCCACTTCCATCATTATTGAAAACCAGATGCATATCTCATACTGCACGCTTTTCTTTCAGCACGATCACAATTGCAAGCTAATCGTTGCAGAAAGGTCAAAAGACTTATTTCGCTACCTAGCCCTAGACACCAAACGCTCCAGATCACAATCCAATTGAGTAATTATGGGATGTGTTTACCACATACTTTGAAGTAGTTAAAATCTCTGAAAATATCGGTGTACTAAATCTCAGAGAATAAGTTTAGACATCTAGTAGCGTCTATAACTAATCGAATATGAACTGTTTTGTGGAGATGTATAGTAACAACACTTTATGAAAAAGCTGTCCACACTATTTTGCATAATCAGTGTACAGGCATCTACCTATGCATATATTCTGTCTATGCCCAAGAATGTCTAGTTCATCTCATGTTGAAAGATATTGGAAAAAATATCAACAGTAATTAGTGCTTGATATTAAATCAGTACTTTTATAATTTTAATTATTAAAGAAGCGTATTACAAGGGTCCGTTAAATTGTTAATTTGTTTGTGTCTATATTCATTCGAAGAAAACTCTTGCAAATGTATTCATGTGAGTAGTTGTAAGCATAGCAGATTGCTACAAGTAAATTTTCATTATATAAATTATGCAAGTATATAATTTTATTGAGACAGATTTTATATAATGGGCTCGTGGCCGAGTGTTTGCTTTTCGGCTCGAATCTCACCAAGGTCGATTTGCCAAGATGCTGACTTCTTGAAGATATCGGCCTGGAGAGGCGATCACAACGTGCAATACCTTCGGTAAGACCCTGGAAACAATAACACAGTTTTTGATTACTTGGGTACACGTAACTATTTGGGATCCTTCGGTGTTTTTGCATCATGACTGCTGGTTGATGGTTCTGAGTTTCAGACAAGATAATGCGCTCTTTCCCAGAAACTGTAACTAAGATCTAGTCAGCATAGTTGCAATAGAAACCACAGGCGTGTTCCTTGTGTTTTGAACTAACACAAATAGGTCTGTGAAAACGTCAGCTAGCACTTATATTATATATTGTTTTTCATGTTAATAGAATAGATCTATCTGTCTATATTTCTGAGATGAGGTATTATGTACACTATTTACTTTATTCGGACTATTGTGCTCATCTTTGTGGCCATATTTATTACAACATTTCGGCCGAGTTCAATACCCAGTTAAGGCAGTGGAGAACTTGGTGAGGGGAATTAACAGAAGATAAGTGATAACTGACATTCATTAAACATGGCACGTGGAACTAGAACAGTCTACCTCAGTAAGCGAAATAAAGGGTTCAGTTCGACATTCCAACCAACTGAAGAAGGCCAGAGCGTATGACAGCCGAAACGTTGTAATATAGCGACAATGATGAGGACAATAACCAAAATAATGTAAATAGAAGTACATGTGTCTCTTGAGGCATTTATTTCTACAAATACGAAGTCGTTTGAAATAAAAACCAATTAAATAAATTGTACAACATACAACATCAAGCTGAAGACAATAGATTGAATCAGCTTATGATGGAAGGGAAGAACATCACCTGGTAGCTACTAGCGAGCCTTTTAGGGAAGGAAAAAAAAGGTAGAGAATCTCTTATAGCTGAACATAAATAATCTTCTATTCTATGATAAGAAAAACGAGAATAATAAGTTCTATTAGCGGAGGAGTTTTTAGTCAATAATATCACTACGGCACTGTTGTCAGTTTCGATAATGGCTTTGATAATGTTATGGAAATGATACATCCGAAATGTAATCTGAATGTCTGCAAGAACTTCAGAAAGACCTGATGAGGAAATTGAAGAGTTTAACAACGATATCAGTC
>OZ010588.1:34375559-34378059 GCA_963932145.1 Acanthosepion lycidas
TATATATTGAACTAAACGGATAATTATCAGATCAGAGCAGAAATTAGAGGAAGAAGGTCTTATTGAAACAGGAATACAAAACGCTAGACAAAGTGCGTTTTCGCTCCTGAAAAAAGTCGACATACTGAAACACGACATGATCTCAAGGGAGGCCAATTGGTTCACAAAATAAACGTTGGAAAGAAAGAAAGAAATAAACAATCAATCCAAAAAGGCGAGAAAATTGGCAATATACTTACAACGTCAAGGGCATAATAAAAGTATAATGGCAATAAGGAAATACGGGTGCAAAACGTGGAAATTAAGAAAATCGCTTAAAGAACATGCAAGAGATAAAATTAAGAGACTGAAGAAAAACGACATAGATCGGGGAAATAATCAAGATAAGCGATACCGGAGAAATAAACAACACATTGATGGGGACGAGACATAAAGAAAGAATAAATCAGAACTACTGAAACGAAAAGGCATTTGATGGGCGTATGGCAACGAAAGCAGAAGGAGAAAAAAAATAGACATTTCTGTTGTAGGCAAAAAGGTAAGTATAACAGACAGAGATGTAAAGGAATAGGAAGTGAAAGAAAATACTTTATCAGAGGATTTGAATGCCTCATTGATATTTCGAAATAATTACTGGAAATCATAAGAGAGGAGGGATCATAAGTAAAAATGAGACTAAAGATGAAAATAATTTTCAAAGATAATATTCATTTACATGATTAATTCATTAATCTCATTGTAAAAGCACACATAACGAATGTAAATATTAAACAACGAATGTGATGAAGTACAATATTCAGATGAAAACATAGCTAATATAACGTTGTGAATTAATAGAAAAATTCAATCCTATTCGTATGCCGCCAAGAATTATGTACACAAAGTGCATACTTGATACACAGATGAACATGCAAATATATAATTGTGTCAGTAGGAAAGATCATGAAATGTAAGAGACAAGAGGATTGATAACGTTCATAATATACCTGTTAATGTGTTATGTTTCAGTAGATAAACTAATAATATATATATGGTGGTGAGGAGTTCTACTAGTTTTAAGATAGAGAAAATCAGAAAAAATATATTTAGTGAATTTAAAAATCTAAACTTAAAAATAACAGTCTCTTCTAACTTTTAAAAAGGGTAAACTTACTCGACGTAACTCTAGACTTAGCAAGCAACACATACCAACCTTATAGAAAACCAAATGCTAAACCCTTATATATACACGCAAAGTCAAACCACACTCCATCCATAATTAAACATATACCCTCATCAATAGAAAATAGAATTAGCATTAACTCCGCTAACAAAGAAATATTCCAACAACACAATGCCTTCTATAACGCTGCCCTAAAAAATAGTGGTTATAAAAATCCAAACATTAAATATAGAGACAATTGCATTGACCAGAAGAAAAAAAAAACAAGTAAAGAAAAATCATTTGGTATATCACTCCGTTCAACCAAATAGTTAATATTAAACTAGGACAGAAATTCTTAGCTTTAATTGATAAATACTTCCCCACCAATAGTAGGCTTAGTAATATATTTAATAAGAACACCCTAAAATTGAGTTACAGCTGCACTGAAAATCTAGAAAGTATAATAAAAAAAACACAATAAAATCCTGAACAAACACCCATGCCTGAATAGTATTAATAAAAACCCTACACTTAAATCAGACAACAGTGAAAAATTGTGTGATTGTAGAAACCCAGAAGACTGCCCATTAGAAAATAAATGCTGCATCAATCTGTGGTATATCAATGTACTATCTCATCCACTGAGAGTCCTAATACTAATATGATATACATTGAGTCTACGAAGAATGAATTTAAAGCCAGATGGAGGGAGCATAAGTGCTCTTTCAACAATATAAATAAAAGAAATCAGACTTCTCTATCTAAATATTTTTGGCATCTGAAGGAAATAAACAGGACGCCCTAAGTAAAATGGAAAATTATAAATAGAACTAGGACTTGTAAAACTTGGGATGATCCATGCCATTTGTGACTCCATGAGAAACTGCACATTAAGTTTCTAAATAATAAAAGTCTATTAAACAATAGAGATGAGTTAACGGTTTTTTGCCGACATCATCAAATTTATGCACTGAATAATTACATACAATACATTAAATTTTATAATCCAGAGCCCAAATTAATAGTTTAAATACCCTACAAAAAAGGATAAGCCCTTATGACGTCGTCAAAAAACAAATGTTACGGCAGATTTATATATATATATATATATATATATATATATATATATATATATTTACACACGCACAAATTTCATAAAGAAATAAAATAAAAATAAAAAATAAATAAATCCCCATAGACACGTAAACCAGACTAGGCAAAAACATCATCCACGTTTAAATTTAGACACTCCCAATTTACCCTGAATTTACATCAATGAAAGTAATTCTATACTGATACAAATCATTAGCACCCAACATTCCCACCTATTTTAGACAATTCACCCTGGCTGTAACC
>OZ010588.1:34385559-34398059 GCA_963932145.1 Acanthosepion lycidas
AATAACATATCTTGAAATTTACGCATCTTTATAAGCATGTTCATTCGCAAAATTTGTTACTATGGAAACGGCTAGAGCGACCATCATGATGAGGGGCGTATCCACATATCAGTCATCTTTGGAAAGAGGTCAAGCTTAGGTAGAGTCGAGATGTCCATTTCAAAGTGAATGATGGCATTCATGTACGCACATCGTCTGGTCAGTCACAGCGAAAGATAGCTGTTGGCACCATAATACATCGTGAAATGCCTAAAGAATTTTATTTTATTAATTTATTTATTTTTTCTTAAAAGGCTGTTTCGTACATAAACGTGTCGCACTGAAATACACTTTGTTTTTTTCTTGACGACTTTTCTATCTTACGATTGGGTTAAGCTTTTAATCCTTTTATTAAACCATGAAATTTAATATATTTTATACTAATTATTAAATGCGAAAATGTGTTGATGTCGTCAAAAAAACCGTTAACTCATGTCTATGGTTTTAATAAATTTTCATTATTTAGAAACCTAATGTGTGTGTGTGTATATATATATATAACCAGTGATTTGAATAATCACAATCCTGAACAGAAAGTAGAAAGCACTGGACGTCCGTTTCGTTCAATTTATCAACAGTTCACATCCACTATCAACTGGTCTCGCTGACGTAGAGATAAGCAACCAGATCCACACACACATATATATATATATATATATATATATATATATATACATACACACACACACACACCTTCTGTTGGAGGTTTTGTAATTTCCTTTCTGTATCTGCTCTCACTACTCTGATATGCTTATCTTATATTTTTTTATGTGTGTCGCCGCCATTTATGGATCGTTGTTAGATAGCCAATTTTCTTATTGCCTCACTATATATGCTGTGTGTAATGCCGGCGCAAAAACACATCCTTTCCGTACGCCCCTTTTCTGTTTTTGTGTATCTACTTAACTAATCCTCTATCTGCATTGAAGTTGTTTGATACCCGTTTATTTTCTCTATTTTCTAATATCTGTCAAATATTTTTCAGCGTTTCGGACCAGTTTCAACAGTTTTTTGGCTTATTTATATACATACATTTTTACACACAGAAACACATGTATGTATATATATATATATATATATATATATATATATATATTCTTAGCAATCAATAATTCGATCATAGATTTGGCTGGACCAAGAATTTCCTCCTTGAGCGACAAATGCCGCGGAATAAATTCTCATTAAGCGATGTCGACAAGTTGTTTCACGAAAATCACACCCTTATAACTCATTTCACTCAGCGCAATGTTCCCCGCCTTGTCTACACGACCAACAACTTTGAATTATCGAAAATTCGTTAAAGAACTAATTGAATCAAAACAGAAATTATTCTTTTATGATGAAATTTTAAATTTAGTTAATCTGTTGCATAAATCATAAAAATCCAGGCGAAATACTTATTGCATAATGATGCCGTGTATTCTTTTGGGATAATATTCGAAATAATTACATCGACCTAAGTTCATAATTATATATATATATATATATATATATATATATATGTGTGTGTGTGTGTGTGTGTGCATATACGTGTGTCAAGGAGTTATTTTCTTTATGCCATACATATCCCATGCTTGCCGTCTCTGAAAATCTATATCTGAAAATTAACCGTTCTTTCTTACATATATAGTGGAAAATATGTGCTATATATTCATACATATTTCAACTCATTAATATATATATGTGTGTGTGTGTGTGTGTGTGTGTGTGTGTGTGTGTGTGTTTGAGTGTCTACATTGATATACTGCATTCCCGCCTGCAGTTTGCGTGATGAACTGTCATGTTTCTCGCCTAAATTTCTATCCTGCCCGTAAGCAGTGGGTATGTGTGGCCCTAACAAATAGAAAGTGACAGAAGCCGAATAAATAGAGAAAATGAAAGAATTCACGGAATTGAAAAAAAAATAAATACTCGCAGCGAAAAAGCAGGAGTTAGGATGCGTTAAAAAAAAAAAAAAGAAATCGAATAAGTTTCGAGAGAAAAACAAGAAAAAAGTGACAGAAATGAAAAGAAAATAAGCATTGATTAAAATAGATGAAGAGAAAAATTAGATTGATAAATTACAGGGAGGCGTATAACGGGAAAAGGAAATAAAGAAAATTAGGGAAATTTAATGAGTGAGAGGAAGGAGAGAATATATGTTGAATATAATAGAATGTTAGGAAGTGGATAAAAAGACAGGACGAAATGATTAAAATGAATCAGATTAAATGAATGGAGAATCCGTTCGTCATGTGAAAACCTGAAAAATAAGTAACAGATATAGAGAAAAAATAATGACGTAATAATGTCGTTTTTTGACGTATTTTTTAACGTCAAAAAACGACATTATTACGTCATTATTTTTGCACCAACCTAATAAATGAATACAACAGACAAAAAGAATTAAAGCGAAGAAGTATAAAAGCGTCACAAATCGTACTAAAGAGAGAAAAAGAGAGAGAGAAAAAGAGAGAGAGAAAAAGAGAGAGAGAAAAAGAGAGAGAGAAAAAGAGAGAGAGAAAAAGAGAGAGAGAAAAAGAGAGAGAGAAAAAGAGAGAGAGAAAAAGAGAGAGAGAAAAAGAGAGAGAGAAAAAGAGAGAGAGAAAAAGAGAGAGAGAAAAAGAGAGAGAGAAAAAGAGAGAGAGAAAAAGAGAGAGAGAAAAAGAGAGAGAGAAAAAGAGAGAGAGAAAAAGAGAGAGAGAAAAAGAGAGAGAGAAAAAGAGAGAGAGAAAAAGAGAGAGAGAAAAAGAGAGAGAGAAAAAGAGAGAGAGAAAAAGAGAGAGAGAAAAAGAGAGAGAGAAAAAGAGAGAGAGAAAAAGAGAGAGAGAAAAAGAGAGAGAGAAAAAGAGAGAGAGAAAAAGAGAGAGAGAAAAAGAGAGAGAGAAAAAGAGAGAGAGAAAAAGAGAGAGAGAAAAAGAGAGAGAGAAAAAGAGAGAGAGAAAAAGAGAGAGAGAAAAAAGAGAGAGAGAAAAAGAGAGAGAGAAAAAGAGAGAGAGAAAAAGAGAGAGAGAAAAAGAGAGAGAGAAAAAGAGAGAGAGAAAAAGAGAGAGAGAGAAAAAGAGAGAGAGAGAGAGAGAGAAAAAGAGAGAGAGAGAGAGAGAAAAAGAGAGAGAGAGAGAGAGAAAAAGAGAGAGAGAGAGAGAGAAAAAGAGAGAGAGAGAGAGAGAAAAAGAGAGAGAGAGAGAGAAAAAGAGAGAGAGAGAGAGAAAAAGAGAGAGAGAGAGAGAAAAAGAGAGAGAGAGAGAGAAAAAGAGAGAGAGAAAAAAGAGAGAGAGAAAAAGAAAGAAAGGGCTTTTGAACATGAATAAAAGTTTTATGTTCATGACTTGACCTTGCATAGTGAGTAAATCTGCAAGTGGGTTATTTTTTTTCTTCTCGGAGTATAAAATCCATCTCAACATTTATGCATTAGTCTTATTTAGCTTTCTCTGCATCCAGCTTTTCGTTCGTGCTCAACCCTTTGATTTTTTTTCAGAGATTTCCTGCTGACTTATTTTCCGCAGCATTCTTATTCCCCACACACTCAGCTGTGGATTTGCGACATACACCTGCATTAAGGAAGGCGTAAGGTCTACAAAAATCTAACCCGGATTAATGAAATTGAGTCGCATGTGGCAACAGGTCTACCAAAAATTCACGTCACTTCACAGCACAATAATTCTCAGGTACGAATCGATAAAATAGGTGGAGGAGGTAAAAATAAAGAGAAGCCGATAGACTTAATCAAAGCATTAAAATGAGAAAAAGTGGGAGAGATTTGAGTCACAGAAAACGAGAAAGAGAGATGGGGAGAGAGAGAGAGAGAGAGAGAGTGACAGAATAAGAGGGATGGAGATTATTGAAATAATTCTGAATGTTGGTTATAAGTATTCATTAAATCTCAGAATAGACTCCTTTGTCTTTGGCAATCGGCAGATTATTTATTTTACTAACGTTCACCCAGTACAAAGCATAAAAGGCCACTCAAGGTAGAGCTTACTGATTTATGTTGTCTGAGCCTAACAGGAAGTTGTGAGAAGTGCAGTTCATGAGGTTATGAAGGAGTGATAATAGTTAAGCCTTCACTTGAAGAGGGTTGAGTATATAGTGATCGGGGGGTTCGTTTCACAAAAAGGCGATGGAAAAAAGCTAGCTGGAGAACTTCTTACTTACTAATGGAATACGACTGGAATGTAACTGTAAATGGCGTTTGCGGGCCTTAGTTGCGAAGGTTTAGAACTAGTTGAGCGAAGGAATGCAGTGCATCTAAACGTTTGTTAGTGATAGAAAGTTAAATTAGCGATAGAATAGCAAACGTTTGCGAACTTTTGTCTGTGGATAAGAGGTACTAGGATAAAATATGACATCACTCACTACGTTGCGTAGACACTTTTGAACTATCGAAACTGGCAACTATGACATATGTAGTGATCGGGAAAACAAACTTCGGGATTTTATTTCACAATATAGCAGGCCTTCAGAAGTAGCTCCCTTGCGAAATTCCCACTTACTAACGAAATACGCATTAAAATGAGAAAAATAGGAGGCGATTTGAGTCACAGAGAAAGGGAGAGAGAGAGAGAGTAACAGAATAAGAGGGATGGAGACTATTGAAATAATTCTGAATGTTGATTATAGGCATTTATTAAATCTTCGAAAAGACTGAATTCTCTTTGGCAAAAGGCAGGTTAAATATTTCTTTTACTAATGCTCACCCAGTACAAGGCCGAAAAGCCACTCAAGGTAGAGCTTACTGATATGATGTTTTGGGCGTAGCAGCAAGTGGTAAAAAGTGCAGTTCATGAGTTGGAGTGATAACAGTTAACCCTGTTACTTGAAGAGGGATAAATATGTAGTGATCGTGGGGTTCGTTTCACAAAGAGGCCTTGGAAAAAAAAGCTAGCTGTAGAACTTCTTACTTACTAATGGAATACGACTAGAATGTAACTAAGTGGCGTTGGCGGGCCTTAGTTTCGAAGGTTTCGAACTGGTGGAGCGAAGGAATGCAGTGCATCTAAACGTTTGTTAGCGATAGAAAATTAAATTAGCGATAGAATAGCAAACGTTTGCGACGTATCGTCTGTGGAAAAGAGGTACTAGGATAGAATATGACATCACTCACTAGGCTGCGTAGATACTTTTGAACTATCGAAACTGGCAACTATGACGCCGACAGCTGCAGCCCAGATATGACAGTAATGCTCAATTTTTGGTCTGATCTGACACTTTTAAAGAGTCTACCAGTTGAAGTCACATACTTACGAGAAACTGCCAATCTTTCCAGTATTTTTAGTGATAGTTTGTATATATTAGTTCCACCTGCGGTCTGGATATCTTGATTCCCAATAGATATTCAAGATAAAGAGTTTCCTTCAAAGAACTAACATTCATCATAAATAAAAATTCCGGGTCTGCTCGCTGATAGTGGAACGTTATGAGTTTGGTAGTGGAGATATTCTACGTTACAAGCCACTTCTTCCTCCATTGAGGCGTTATGGCTAGGTCCGAAGACAGAAGGTACCAGATTCTGGCGTTCTCGATAGTTGGAGATGTACCAAATGAGTTGTATCATCTGAATAGATATTTACTATGTTCTTAGGTAGATCATTAATATTAAGCAAAAGGAGATGTAGGATCGAGAAGATATCTGATGTTGGGGAAAGCTAATATGGATCTTATGTGCTTTAGATGACTGGCCATTAACAACAACCTTCATAGATCTAACGTTTAGAAACGGCTTGATAATGGGGAAAACCATTCCAAAGATTCCATAACTGGAGAATTAGCTTAGCAACATGTTATTCTACACCTTGCCAAAGCTCTTTGATATATTTAATGCGATGGTACTTGTGATTAAGTTATTGTCTGGTACATCATTGATTCTGTGAGTAATGAGATGGCATCAGTGGAGGATCTAACAGAGCAAAATCAAGACATCGCTCAGCAAGTTCTTTGTTGGTTATAGAGAGCGCTAATGACACTAAAGAAACTAATTGGTCGATATTACGATGGGGCTGAGTGTTCACCTACTTTCTTAAAAACAACGCATACATTTGACTTGTGAAGCGTATCTCCTGGCAACGGTTAAATACTTTTTGCGAAGATTGAATATAAATCTTAGTTAATGCAAAGAACAACCAGGGGATTTTATCCGGACTGTTAGCTTTTTTAGAGTGGAGACATTTGATAATGTCTGGTAACCTCTCGTGTCAGAATTTAGATATAAAATGTGCTTGGAGAGAAAGTTGACCCTTACCATCTAATGTTGAATAAGATGAAAAGTTATTTGTACTGACCATTTTCCTCCATTGAGAATTGTATTCATGAATTTCCAGAACTCAGAGAAACCAAATATTTTATTTCAGCCTCATTCTCGATTGACAATATACTGTTTTTTTCTTTTTTTTTTTTTTTTTTGCACAATCTAGAACAATATTGCAATGATTGTGAATGAATCAAATGTTATAGTACACCGTTCTCTGGAAGTAGTGGTTACTGTGACTGCACAACATCCTAGCGTGATCAAAGGTTGGCTATTTGGTTTGTTGGTATTTTACAGTGGGATAAAACTTTCCATAATTGAAAGGATCAATTCAGTAATAAGGAAAGCATTTCTAGAAGCTCTCTTATTTTTACGAAAGCTGAAAGATTAAGTAAAACCTGAAGTTGCCTCAGTCAGGTTTGGTGCATGAAATTGGATATCAGGGAAGGCTTTCGGTTTGGCATCAATTTCATTAAGAACCTTTCTACAACAGGTACCATTGAAAGTAAGATGAATACTATCATATGAACAGCATTGTATTTTCTTCGTTGAACTAAAGGAATAAAGTAAACGGTTTTGCCGATGGGACGCATATCCTGTTTCACGATATTAAATGAAAATTCTTGGGAACCAGAAAGAGAGGTCAATATTTCGACTTTAAATTCAATTTACTGATGGCTGATTTGCTTATTCGAACGATGTGTCTGCAGCAAGCTAGTCTTGGAGCGTCGTTGTCGAGTGGTAGCGAGCCTGATTAAAACGTGTGCGCAGTCACTGAGTTAAATTAGAAATTACGTACATTGGCTATGACTTCCTTGTTTTTGGCGGATGTCAACAGAAATGCAACGAGATGAATATTGGGAGTAGGAAGACTATGTTGCGACCCCCTCGCAAATGAAGATCGCCTGCTTGTCTGAAAAAAAAAAAAAAAAAAAAAAAAAAAAAACTCCATTCAGAAGCCTATGAGGGCTTCTAGATGTAGCCTATATATATTATACAATGTATGTGTATGTCGCTTACATAGAAGAAATGTGGTTGATTTTGTTTCTGCGCAGTACGCACACACATATATATATATATATATATATATATACACACACACAAACAAACAAACAGATAGATATGAAGTCATTTTTTTTTTTTAAAGAAATTAACTTTTTATATTCGTACATTTATACTCCTTATATGCAAAGAAGTAAATTTATATGTACAAGAAAACACACATATACAGTTTTTCCTCCAGTGAAATTTATACATCCGGTCGTAATATTTTTTTTTCAAACGGTGAAATTAACGCTTACTTTTGTAATGAGAAAAAAATGTAAGATTAAGTAACAATTAAATTACTTCTTTTTCGTTAAGGTAAATTACGTTTCATTTTGGAAAACAAAGGAAAAGTCCCAACGAAAGAGGAGTATTTTTAAAAAAGGCAACTGGGTCACGCTTTGCTTTAGTCACTTTCCCAAGAAAAATTGGAATACAGATTCGAATAATTATGTGCGTTATATTCTTTTGATTCTCTGGGCGTTAATTTTATTGTTACAAAAAATAAATAATAAGTGTGGCTATTGATATACGCGCACCCAAAAAATAACCTTTATACTAAAAAGAAATAATGATGGGATAAAAAAAAAAAATGTCAGATTATATATCAAAATAAGGATAAGTAATTGAAACAATTACTTCATATAAAAAGAACAAAAATAAAAATAAAAGTAGCGAAATTTGGAAGGATGCCAGTTTGACTAGGATTCTAAACACATATGTCAAAACTCTAAAGTTAAAATCGCTATATATTTTTTTTTCATACTTAGTCCCCACCCCACACACAGCGAGAAAGTGCTGTGTAGAGAGACGGTCGGCCTTCGCTACACTAAATATATGCAACTGGAGTCTTGCAAATTATTTATTTAGAGTAACTGTACTGTTTTTCCCAATTCTATGATTTTTTAAAAAATTTAAATTGAGATGAAAAGACGTGTGGCTATGACTTACGCATCAGACTGAAGTAGGAGAATTCTTTTCGGTTTAAGTAGAAAGAAGGTTGGCTCAGATTGCTTTCTGTTTAAATTATATTGTGACTAGATGATTATTATCACGTGATCAGGCATAGTAATTTTACGTCAATAGTTAATGTTTATCAGATTTCGTTGTCAAGATTTGCTAGTGTCATAGTTCAGTGAGCGTGCTTCATGATAGAAAGGTCTTAAGTAGTAGGGTCAGGGATTCGAACTATTGGACCTTAGTGGCAAATCCAAAAAGTTCAATGTACAAAGATTACAATTTTTTTTATATATGTTTTATATATAAAGGTGTGCTGAAAGATTATCGACGAGAAAGTCCCCAAATCTAGCAATGTCAATGTTTTGAAGATTTGACTTCAGGGTGAGATAAAATTTTTTCAGTACCCACATCATGTAATGTGACATTGTGTGTGTGTGTGTGTGTGTGTGTGTGTATATATATATATATATATATATATATATATATATATATATATATATATATATACACACACACACACACATGTGTGTGTCATACGAACGCAGACATGCATACACTCAAGTTTACGAATTTCAGCACACACAAACAAACATATGAACAGTGTGGGACGGGGCGTATATGCGCATCCACGCGTCGTTGCGTGTATACGTACGCAATTGGTCGCTATATTCAATGTTGGAATTGGGTAACGAATGTTTTTTTTTGTTTTTTCTTGACAAGTGACGGTGTGGTCTATTTTGTTCGCAAAATAATGCTTTCTCGCACACGCATAATCATGCACACGCGTTAATACACGTATCTGTTGTTTTTCCCCACACTGTTCATATATGTTCATGTGTGCTTCAATGCGTGAATTTGCGTGCATGTGTGTCTGCGCTCGTATGAATGGCATTCCGACGACAATTTTCCCTTCCATTACCATAAAACACCGATACACGCAACCAAAAATAAATCCAAAATTTCAATCAGATCGTTTGACGATCGCAAAGGGCGTGAAACATAGGGTTACAAACTAACATCATCCAACTATATATATATATATATATATATATATATATATATATTCATTCAACTATATATATATATATATATATATATATTTTTTTTTTCATTCAACTATATATATATATATATATATATTTTTTTTTTCATTCAACTATATATATATATATATATTTTTTTTCATTCAACTATATATATATATTTTTTTTTCATTCAACTATATATATATATATATATTTTTCATTCAACTATATATTTTTTCATTCAACTATATATATATATTTTCATTCAACTATATATATATATATATATATATATGTTTTTTCATTCAACTATATATATATATATATATTTTTTCATTCAACTATATATATATATATATTTTTTCATTCAACTATATATATATATTTTTTCATTCAACTATATATATTTTTTTTTTCATTCAACTATATATATATATATTTTTTTTTTCATTCAACTATATATATATATATATATTTTTTTTTTTCATTCAACTATATATATATATATATATATTTTTTTTTTCATTCAACTATATATATATATATATTTTTTTTTTCATTCAACTATATATATATATATATATTTTTTTTTTTTTCATTCAACTATATATATATATTTTTTTTTTCATTCAACTATATATATATATTTTTTTTTTCATTCAACTATATATATATATATTTTTTTTCATTCAACTATATATATATATATTTTTTCATTCAACTATATATATATATATTTTTTTTCATTCAACTATATATATATATATTTTTTTTCATTCAACTATATATATATATTTTTTCATTCAACTATATATATATATATATATTTTTTCATTCAACTATATATATATATATATTTTTTCATTCAACTATATATATATATATATTTTCATTCAACTATATATATATATATTTTCATTCAACTATATATATATATATATTTTCATTCAACTATATATATATATTTTTTTTTTTTTCATTCAACTATATATATATTTTTTTTTTCATTCAACTATATATATATATATATATTTTTTTTTTTTTCATATATATATATTTTTTTTCATTCAACTATATATATATATATATATATATATATATTTTTTTTTTTTTTTTCATATATATAAAATGAATTTATATCTGTGGAAATAGATAAATTATCATTAGAAAGTCTTACGTGTGAAGCATAAAAGTTTGCATAAGATGCCCGTAGGCTTGCATATTGCTTTATCTATTACAAAACCGCAGCTCTGTTAGGGATGCAACTCACCGAAATGTTTCGGGGCGAAAGTATTTAGTGCACGGGAATAAATAATGTCTACGTTAATGTTATTTTAAGAAAACATTTGCTAATTGTCTCTTTCAATGCGGTTTCTGTTTAGCGAGAAACGAATCAGTGCAAACGTTTAATTGAGACGGTAACCTAATTGGATGTCTTGACGATTTGCAATTGCTAGCAGAATTCATGTATATTCATAGGCAGGATTTACTTCTTTCAACAATTACTAAGCTATATATATATATATATATATATATATATATTATATATAATTATTTATTTAAACATATGATTCCAACACGCAACATAAGAGTTATCATGTTTCAAAACAAGAGCCGAAAACTTCAATATAATTGTTTGAATTAAATTGAAGTACTAAGCTCTGTTCCATCTTGAAGTGAATTTTTTTTGTGGAATAACTTGTATCTGAAATTTCGTGTTTTATAAGCATATTCATTATTGAAATCAAAATATCTACGGTAACGGCTAGAACAATTGTTTAAAGAAAAATGGGCGTAAGGTGTTAATAATTTGTATCAATGTCTCAGTTACATTCAACAGATGTCAAGTCAGGGTAAGGTTGGGGTGTCAATTTAAAGCGGAAGATGACAGCGCCTAGTATGGTGAAGCGTCTATGGAGATTTATTTTTTTTTTTCTGAAAGTGTTTTGTGTATATAAAAACTGTCGTAAATCGCTAACATTTGTTTTTTGACGACTTCATAAATCTTTTTTTGTAGGGCATTTTAGTGTTTATTAGTTTGCAAATATTCCATGCCTTTCCTAAGGACACTCATTCATAGTTAAATGCAATCAATTTACGTATAATGTAACTTATCAGCGCGGGAAGTAGAAACGCATGTTGGGTTCAAATTCTGACCGAATATCTTTCGTTCACTTGCATTATAAAGTCATCTTCCACCAGGTATGGGTTAAATAACTCCCTTGCATTGGGTGGGATGCAGTCCAGGAGAAGAAAAACAATCCAAAACCAAACTGAAATCGAATTGCACTCTATCAATCTATCTTGCCGTAGACACAACCATTGCTGCTATGGATGCAGTACATGTGATGTATATGGATCCTAATAAATTTCCAGGACGGATGTTCGTTTAAATCATTGCTGAAACAGATACTTCCACTTGTGCTGATATATAAATAGATATGAGTACATGTTTGCAAATTTGCGCCTAATGTCTCTTTTGTTGCGTTAAGATTGGGGTCGTTGTTGCAGGTTATGATAGTATAATGCGTTGACGAACAAGGAATAATTGTCTGAGAAAATAGACAAGCAAGAAAGGGGAACAAAAAAAGATACGAATTTTTATACACTAGGGAACGTTTTTGTGTAGAAAAAGCAGAAAGAGACTTCCTGAAAGAAAGTGTAAATTCAAAGAATATCCTTAAGGGAATCTCTGTAGAAGAAAAAGTGAAGAATTAGTTCAACTTCCTCTGTTGATGAGTTAAATAGTATAAATGAGTGACGTGTATTGTTTATAACATATGCATCTGTCACAGCGCTAATTTTCACGAACTCGGGATTGTGTGAAAGAGGGCTAGACTCTAAATATTCTCTGTGCATGCTTCCAATTTCTTTTTCGGATCACGCAAAAACTGAAAAGGGCCTCTACAAATCTACCATTCGTCCATGCATTAAATATTGTTGGCATAGGATCTGGCGCTCCTGCTGTTCGTCTCGAGGTTCTCGACAAAATACAAATAATGATATGCAATGTGATCATCCTGACCTGGCATCTTGACTCCAGTCACTTTCTTATAGATGTGATATGGCTGTCCTGTCTTTTCTACAAATATATTCATGGCAACTGCTCTGACGAGCTACTTTTACTTGTGCACCAACCTCATGAATTTAAGCGTGCTACTAGGTTGGCATCTGGGACCCACCTTTTTTTTTTTTTTTTTTACTAATGA
>OZ010588.1:34401913-34451913 GCA_963932145.1 Acanthosepion lycidas
ATACACACTTATATATATATATACCCCATTTTATATATATACCATACACTACTTAAAATATATATATATAATATACATATACACACTTATATATATATATATAAATATACACATACACACTTTATATATATATATATATAATATACACATACACACTATATATATATATATATAATATACACATACACACTTATATATATATATATATAATATACACATACACACTTATATATATATATATATATAATATACACATACACACTTATATAATATATATATAATATACACATACACACTTATATATATATATATATAATATACACATACACACTTATATATATATATATATATAATATACACATACACACTTATATATATATATATATATAATATACACATACACACTTATATATATATATATATAATATACACATACACACTTATATATATATATATATAATATACACATACACACTTATATATATATATATATATAATATACACATACACACTTATATATATATATATATAATATACACATACACACTTATATATATATATATATAATATACACATACACACTTATATATATATATATATAATATACACATACACACTTATATATATATATATATAATATACACATACACACTTATATATATATATATATAATATACACATACACACTTATATATATATATATATAATATACACATACACACTTATATATATATATATATAATATACACATACACACTTATATATATATATATATAATATACACATACACACTTATATATATATATATATAATATACACATACACACTTATATATATATATATATAATATACACATACACACTTATATATATATATATATAATATACACATACACACTTATATATATATATATATAATATACACATACACACTTATATATATATATATATAATATACACATACACACTTATATATATATATATATAATATACACATACACACTTATATATATATATATAATATACACATACACACTTATATATATATATATATAATATACACATACACACTTATATATATATATATATAATATACACATACACACTTATATATATATATATATAATATACACATACACACTTATATATATATATATATAATATACACATACACACTTATATATATATATATATAATATACACATACACACTTATATATATATATATATAATATACACATACACACTTATATATATATATATAATATACACATACACACTTATATATATATATATATAATATACACATACACACTTATATATATATATATATAATATACACATACACACTTATATATATATATATATAATATACACATACACACTTATATATATATATATAATATACACATACACACTTATATATATATATATATAATATACACATACACACTTATATATATATATATAATATACACATACACACTTATATATATATATATAATATACACATACACACTTATATATATATATATAATATACACATACACACTTATATATATATATATAATATACACATACACACTTATATATATATATATAATATACACATACACACTTATATATATATATATAATATACACATACACACTTATATATATATATATAATATACACATACACACTTATATATATATATATAATATACACATACACACTTATATATATATATATAATATACACATACACACTTATATATATATATATAATATACACATACACACTATATATATATATATAATATACACATACACACTTATATATATATATATAATATACACATACACACTTATATATATATATATAATATACACATACACACTTATATATATATATATAATATACACATACACACTTATATATATATATATAATATACACATACACACTTATATATATATATATAATATACACATACACACTATATATATATATATAATATACACATACACACTTATATATATATATAATATACACATACACACTTATATATATATATAATATACACATACACACTTATATATATATATAATATACACATACACACTTATATATATATATAATATACACATACACACTATATATATATATAATATACACATACACACTTATATATATATATAATATACACATACACACTTATATATATATATAATATACACATACACACTTATATATATATATATAATATACACATACACACATATATATATATATAATATACACATACACACATATATATATATATAATATACACATACACACATATATATATATATAATATACACATACACACATATATATATATATAATATACACATACACACATATATATATATATAATATACACATACACACATATATATATATATAATATACACATACACACATATATATATATATAATATACACATACACACATATATATATATATAATATACACATACACACATATATATATATATAATATACACATACACACATATATATATATATAATATACACATACACACATATATATATATATAATATACACATACACACTTATATATATATATAATATACACATACACACTATATATATATATATAATATACACATACACACATATATATATATATATATATACACATACACACTTATATATATATATAATATACACATACACACTTATATATATATATAATATACACATACACACTTATATATATATATATAATATACACATACACACTTATATATATATATAATATACACATACACACTTATATATATATATATAATATACACATACACACTTATATATATATATATAATATACACATACACACTTATATATATATATATAATATACACATACACACTTATATATATATATATAATATACACATACACACTTATATATATATATATAATATACACATACACACTTATATATATATATATAATATACACATACACACTTATATATATATATATAATATACACATACACACTTATATATATATATATAATATACACATACACACTTATATATATATATATAATATACACATACACACTTATATATATATATAATATACACATACACACTTATATATATATATATAATATACACATACACACTTATATATATATATAATATACACATACACACTTATATATATATATATATATATAATATACACATACACACACATATATATATATAATATACACACACGTGTATATATATATGCTGATGCAACGTTTACAAATGACTAATTAAGACTTATTCTTTAGAGGATATAAAAAAATTTGAATATAACATACTGTTTACATTGTTTTTCTCAATTTTTTCCCTTACTTTTGGACGTTACAAATTTGAAACTAAATAAATAATTGCTATAATTCTTTTCTATCCTTTGCAAATTTTATTATGTTATTATGTATAGGCTTTACATATTCGAAGAAGACTCGGCTCCATCTCCCAAGGCGCTACGAACACAAGAATGGTTGGCTGACCATTTGTACGACCACATCACAAACAACATTTGACATCCCAACTCTCCAGATCTCAATCCACTAGACTATTAGGTGTGTAGCGTTGTTGAGAAGGAGGTTAATAAACAGCCTCATAACACCAAAGTCTCTCTTAAAGCTGCACTTCTTCGAGTAACGCCTGACAATAAGGACCAATTAATCAGAGCTTGCGGCGTAGAGGCAGTTATTGATGCTAATGGTTGTTTTATTGAATAAAATAAAATAATTAAATTTCATGTTTACTTGTTTGTAATCAAATATAATTATATTCATTTGTTCAGCAATTTTTTTTACTAATCCATAAAATTTGTCCTCCAATACCAGCCGCACCCTGTATATATTGGGGGAATCAAATATTCGTACACATACATATTTTTAATCTATTGTATTTCTGACTAATGAATAAACATACTTTTTTATATAATTAACTCTATACAGATCCATAATAAATAAATAGGCATAGAAAATGAAAAATTAATTAAATAGAAATAAATCCCATTTATCCATTTTAAGGGGTAAAATATAGTTTTCGTACAATGCAAATTTCAGATTCTAAAACTTTTAAATTGCTTTAATTCTCTAGATTATTCAAATGGAATATGCTAGAACGTTCCAATAATTTTATCAGTAGTTATTTTTTATCCTAAAAAAATATAAACAGAACATTATGTGATTGATATTCGTAGAAGAAGGTAACCTATCATGGAAAGAGGTAAAGAATTGACAAATAAATAAAAAGAACTGATTGGTAAGCTCTGGAAAGAAGGTAAACATTATAGGAAAGTCGCAGACAACCTGAATATTCCATTTATTGCCATTAGTTCATTAATTACAATGTATAAAAATCACAAAACTGCTGAACACCAAGGAAGAACAGGTGCTCCACGTAAGATTTCTTCAAGCTCTTCAAGGAAATTAACGCGTCAAATTAAACAAACTCAATGATTAATTGTCAATAGTTCAAGATTATTTGCTTTCTTTAGGAATCTGTGTCACTAAACAGACAATAAGCAATGGAATTCATAGGCACAATCTAAAATTACGCTCCCCTCAGAGAACTCTACTGCCATTGAAAAGATACAGCGATACCAGATTGAAATTCGTATGGGAACATAAGAATAGGAAAAAATCGTATTGGGGAAAAGTATTATGGACAGACGAAACCAAAATCGATTTGTTTGGACGTAATTCTAGAAATCATCTCTGGAGAAAAATTAGCGATGCTTTCAAACAAAAGAACACAGTTCCAACAGTGAATTTTGGTAGTGGCAGCATCATGGTTTGAGGGAGATTTTCTGCAAAAGGTACTGGAAATATATTAGCAATAGATGGTAGAATGAATGCCGTAGCATATCAAAACATTTTGGAAGCAAATTTAATGATTTCGTTTGAAAAACTTGAACTTCTTCCTGACTGAATCTTCTAGCAAGGTATGCACACTGCAAAATCTACGAAGAAATGGCTTTCTGAAATTATGTAAATATCCTTAAATTACCAAGTCAGTCCCCAAATTTAAACCCAATCGAGAATCTGTGGCGTTATTTGAAAATTCAAACCCACCCGAGAACTCCTAACATCCCGGACCTGAAGATTATATGCGAAGAAGAATGGAACAAAATACCAACTAAAATTTGAAAATCATTACCTAACAACTACAAGAAGACGTTGGTTGCTGTAGAAGTGAATAATGGCTATTCTACAAAGTATTAAATGAAGATTATATATTCTTTTTTGCATTGTACGAATACTTTTTTCACCGATTAAAATGTATAAATCGAATTAATTTTTATTAAATCAATTCTTTTTGTTTTCTATGCCTATTTAGTTATGCATCTGTATGCAGTTAATTATATGAAAAGTATGTTAATTCCTTAGTTGTAAATACAATAAATCAAATAAAGTTGCATGTGTATGAATATTTGTTCCTCCCACTATATATATATATATATATATATATATATATATATCCTTCCTTTAAACATGTTCAATTACATGAAACAGATTGGTATGTCGTGGAAACTTGTGTATAGACTACATGTTATTTTGCGAATACTTTCGACTATTTTATCGTTTTAAAGAAAATTATAAAGTCGTGAAATAACAGGTATAACGTTTATATCAAATAATGTATTATGTTCTATAACTGTGAAATAGATTTTACTGTCAGATAGCAAAAACAGCATTAACTTTCAGCATTTTGGACAGGAGGCCCTAAACAGAAATTAGAATTTATTGATAGTGAATTGTTTTTTTTTTTGTTTTTTTGTTGTAAATGGCCTTCAGTTGTGTAATGTTTTTCTTACAGTAGCTGAGTACTGTTATAATTATATTGTTAACTAAAATCCTGACGGAAAATAATTGTTGCGTGGAGGACGCTTCACCCAGATAAATGACAAAACTCGACTGAAATGTAACACGCATAAATAGTGTATATGTAAATTATTTATCTATTATAATAATGTACAGAGATGAATATTACTACTACTACTAATAGGTAGAGATGAATAATAATAATAATATATATAGAGATGAATAATAATAATAATATATATAGAGATGAATAATAATAATAATAATATATATAGAGATGAATAATAATAATAATAATATATATAGAGATGAATAATAATAATAATATATATAGAGATGAATAATAATAATAATATATATAGAGATGAATAATAATAATAATAATAATATATAGAGATGAATAATAATAATAATAATATGTAGAGATGAATAATAATAATAATAATATGTAGAGATGAATAATAATAATAATATGTAGAGATGAATAATAATAATAATATGTAGAGATGAATAATAATAATAATATGTAGAGATGAATAATAATAATATGTAGAGATGAATAATAATAATATGTAGAGATGAATAATAATAATAATATGTAGAGATGAATAATAATAATATGTAGAAATGAATAATAATAATAATAATATGTAGAGATGAATAATAATAATATGTAGAGATGAATAATAATAATAATATGTAGAGATGAATAATAATAATATGTAGAGATGAATAATAATAATAATATGTAGAGATGAATAATAATAATATGTAGAGATGAATAATAATAATAATATGTAGAGATGAATAATAATAATATGTAGAGATGAATAATAATAATATGTAGAGATGAATAATAATAATAATAATAATATGTAGAGATGAATAATAATAATAATAATAATAATAATATGTAGAGATGAATAATAATAATATGTAGAGATGAATAATAATAATATGTAGAGATGAATAATAATAATAATATGTAGAGATGAATAATAATAATATGTAGAGATGAATAATAATAATATGCAGAGATGAATAATAATAATATGTAGAGATGAATAATAATAATATGTAGAGATGAATAATAATAATATGCAGAGATGAATAATAATAATATGCAGAGATGAATAATAATAATATGTAGAGATGAATAATAATAATATGTAGAGATGAATAATAATAATATGTAGAGATGAATAATAATAATATGTAGAGATGAATAATAATAATATGTAGAGATGAATAATAATAATAATAATAATAATAATATGTAGAGATGAATAATAATAATAATATGTAGAGATGAATAATAATAATAATAATATGTAGAGATGAATAATAATAATAATAATTATTATTATTATTATTTCAAAAGATGAATAATAATGGAAACTACAGAAGACTGGATGATGATCTGTGCGAAAAAACATGAATGAATAAACTTAATTCAGCAATAAAGGAAGCCAGCCATTTGAAAATTGTTTTTCAAGTGGGTCAAGAAATGAAGTAAAACAAAGTGAAGTTGCAAAGACCCTAAAGAAAGTAAATGCAATCAGCCAGATAGAGAAACAATGGCAAGATAAACCTCTTGATGGTCAATATTCTACCCGTACCAAAAAAGCTGATGTAACTATTACTGACTACGTAGTGCAGCATTGAATGATGAAACCGAAGGTTTTATTGTTACTCTATAGGACCAATGCTTGCTTATTAGAAATTACCAAGCACAGAGTGACAAATTATATTAGTCCAAAATGCAAAATCTGTGATAAATATCCTGAAACATTTGTCCAATTTGTATCAGGAATCCACTAAATATAAAATCTGTCATATCAGATTATGCCAATTTTATGCAAAGAAAAACTGCAAGAAATTGGCATGAACACCACTCGCACCCAGTTACAGAGATAGGACCTGTAATAATTTTATTGTATTTTATAATACACACAGACAGAACAAGCAAACCTAATCACCCAGACATTGTGACAAGAGATCGCAAAACAAAATATATATCTTATTGATATGGCAATCCCTGCAGTCTGTAATGTATCTTTGTAGATCATAAAAAAAAAACTATCGGAATACAAGTACCTTGAAATCGAAATCTGAAAAATGCGGGAGGTGAAGACATTAACAATTCCATTTGTAGTTGGGGACCTCAGATAGATTGGAAAATATTCCAATAGACTCATTGAAGAAATTCCTGGTACTCCCCGCCTTAAAGAAATAGAAAAGATTTTACTCTAGTACAGTTCACACGTTAAAGTCCTTATCTATGTAAAATATGTTTGCTCTTAGGTGTTTTTTTTTTTCTTTCTTTCCTTCAAAAAAGGCTCAGTGGAAAATGCCATGACGCCATTTCTGACCTCAGGTTAGGGGCCGGAAAGAATTGAGTTTACACGAGAAATTAAAGGAAATAAAATAGTAGTGTACAGAGATGGTTAATAATATTAATAATCTTGGATTATAAATAAAAACTATTAATTCCTCACACACACAAAATGCCATAAGTTTTCCGTTTTTAAGCTAGGCACGGGACCAGTTATTCTCGTCTTCAAAAGCTTTTTTCCTTGTCAATAAAACAACTTCTATACTATACACATATTCTTGTAGTCAAGATGTAAGTTTTGTATACATTTTTATCGTTAGTGATCAGGTCACAATTTTTTGTTTTCTTCAAAATCACCAGAGAGAAAGCTGTCAGCTTTATATATGTAAAACAAACCTCAATTTTCGTTTGCTTGTTTCAAGAATTCTTTCAATTAAAAAATGATCCGCAAATGCTGACATTAAAGAATGAAAATGGATTCCCACTCTATTTTTAGAAATATGTTTGAATCAATTTTCTCGAAAACTACTTTCACTTATTAGAATATTTACCAAAGATAAAAATCAAATTTTAATCAAAATATTACGAAATCAGGCTTCGATGTTGATACATGCAACGAATACATGTATAATACAGGAAAATACTTAAGTGCATTAATTCTTTTGCGACATCGAGGTGCAATGACATCATTAATAGGCAAATAAATTCTCAGTCGAGAAAAACAGTGATAAACGACCGATGCTTTGAAAGTGATTTGCTGTCTGAGAGTAAAAGAAATTTACAAAAGAATCAGTTGGATTCTTCGGGCCGACATTTTAACTTGGCAAAATTGATTTTGGAAAATAAAACATAAAAAGTATCTTATTGATTAAGTTTTATTTTTTTCCGGTTTCTATTGTCATAAAAAAATAACGATCCTTTGTAATCATGAAGTTGTAGTGAAAACAAATAGAACGTTTAAAAATGAAGAAAAAATAAAAATAAAATAAAAACATTGATTTTTATCTAACGATTGCGAAAAATTTAGAAAAGACAATTCAAAAATAAAAATCGTTTGTAAATTTAAATTGTATGCCATGTGTAATTCCGAAGTATAATAAAATTTTTAAAAAATATAAAATATTTGTCAATCAATGCTTATTTAATGGAAAGCTGTGCTTTTGTACGAAATAGAAATTATCTGCATGTGGAGATGTTTTTGATAGCTTGTAAAATAATTTGTTGGCTACGATGGAAAAATAGCACGAAACGCAGGAATTAAATGAAATATTAGAAACTAAAGTTTTTAAGCAACCGCCAAAAGGAAAATTGAATATACTGATTGGATATGTACAATTCTTCAAAAATATATATCTAGTTTTTGTTTTAGAAAAAATGTGTAGATAGACCGTTTTATTAATGTTCACTACGCCGACAGAGATTACGTTTTTTGTTGAATGTTTTAAAAATGTACTCATGCAGTAGTGTTTTATTAAAGGAACTCCTTTGTTCGAATGAGCAAGTGGGGGGTGTGTGTATATATATATATATATATATATATATATATATATATATATATATATAAAAACGCCTGAAATAATAAAAATATAGTATTAAAAATAAATCAGTTACTTTTTTAGTTATATATATATATATATATATATATATAACTAAAAAAGTAACTGATTTATTTTTAATACTATATTTTTATTATTTCAGGCGTTATTATTGTGGATACTCACTTGGAATAATGGACCATTTTTTTTTATTTACTATGACGAGTGGGTACTATGTCTATCGGTCTGGATATTCGAGAAATCTAAGATAAAGAAAATTTACTCTGCAACATCAAATTTATCCCTTTTGTAAGAGAAACTAACGATTGATTCGAGGTGATTTCCATTTGGCCACGAAGAGCGTCAAAGTGAAGCAAGGCCCTATTTCCCCTTTTAACGTTTGGGCATTTTTCGATGAATTGTCTGTTGTTTCTGTCAGCTTAGCTTTTTGTGGAAATTATATTCATTAAATATGTTTAAATTTCTATTTAAACCTAGAATATGCAAAAAGTTTTGAAACTACATAAAAGTGAAAATAAAAAACAATGTGAGCGTCACTTCGTCCGTCTTTTTTTTCTTTTGCGCATATAAATACATAAATAATCAAACGAAAACTATGTAATAAAAGTTGCATTTCCTCGCATGAAGATGTTACATTTAAATGAGTTCAACTACATATTAATAAACATTACAAATATACCCCCTATTTTGCATCTAAATTTTTAATTTGGCGATTAAGATATTGAGATTCAATATCAGCAACATATGACTTTGTAGGCATGGCGATGTGATAACATTACGCAAGAAATCCTTGAAGCAGAGACAGATCAAGACTAGAATTGGAATTTTCCTTTTAAAGGACATGACCAAAAAATTGTGCTACAAGAAACGCAAAGTGATCAACTTCTTAACTTTGATTTTGAACACCTGTATTTTAAATTACTAGTCAACCAGATATACTTAAATAGTGAATCAAATCATACCTCGATTATACTTAAACACTTACATAGATCAGTACAATATTGATGAAGAACTAACTCTAGCAATAACGAAATATTTGACGAAGTTGAATTGAAATACGTAAAAGTAAACCGAAAGCAAATATAGAGTACATGGAGAAAACATACAAGATAAAATAAAATAAAAAAAAGACACCACAACGTCTTATATTTGAGACAAGGTGAAAACGTATTCTTCTCAACTAGCTTAAGATCCTTCTCAATCTAGTCAAAACGTATGGCTGTGTTAAATTTTAGCTCGTTTCTTCCAGTAGTTTTACTGACTGTATAATGCAGTCACAATCGTTAAAAAAATACATGCACATGTTGTCGGTTTTCTTTAAATGATTATAAGAGAAGATCAGCCTACACCACTTGATAATCTATAGTTGGAACAAGTTGTAAAATTGTTTCTATTCCAGAAATTTAGGGAAACTAATGTCATGTTGTATTTAATATTATTAATAATAATAATCCGCGTTGATTGAAAAGCAGTCAGAAAGAAATCGCCCTGATGTTGCAATTACAAGACCTGCCATGAATGTATCCTTACAGACGTTGCGATACCTTCAAATATGAACAGTTTGAAAACAGAGCCAGGAAAACAGCGGCAGGGCAAATCGGAAAAATGTATCAAGCGATAGCTCCTGTTGCCCCCTTTTTGCGGTTGGCACACTCAAAACTATCTCCAATAATCTCCACTTCCCAAGCCTCCTTTTGCATAGCTGACAGCAGTATTGAGCTACGCTACTTGAATGATCTCATATGCGAAGGAAAATGTCTTTAAGATGCGCGTGGTATCTGGGATATCACTATCATCACTCAGCCAAACCATTTAATTATCTTTTTGTAACGTCATACCAAATCGAAACTCAGATGAACGTATCAGTCATTTTTTATATGCTGTTTAGCTAAATAAATATTTCAAAGCCTGTTAAAAGCTTTTCTGGATCGACCTATGCAATTTCCATCTGATCAAGAGAAATACCAGAATTTAAGCGCTGGGAAATGTTTAATTCCTTAATTTCAACCCATTTTCTAAGATTTCTTCTCTTCATTTAGACTAAGCAAAATGAACCAGTATTAATGGTATCAAAATGCCCTGTGTAGATAGTAGGATTAAAAATGAGTCCTCTCCGGAGAACCAAATGACTGATTAGAATAAGCCCTGCTCCAAGACAGAGCAACTGAGCACATGGCTGAAAAGTGGCTGTAATTAATTAAAACAAAGTAATATTCCATCTGACTAATGCTATATCGAAACCGTCTTTTTAAACAGGTAAACCGAAAAGCGTCATGTTTATCAGTTCGCCATACATCGCGTGTAAGAAAGAAGTTTCTCACCAATGAAGACATTGCAAAACTGACCTGCCAAATATCCTGGAATTAATGATTGAACCTATATCCAAATAGTTGAAAACAAGTCAGTGTAACGTCGAATTGAGGTTGTGATAGTCGTGCCAATAAAATCTATACTAATAACACTTTTTACTGCCCTTAAATATATAAAAAATATATATACTGTGAAATGTTTGATTTTCTTCCATAAATTGAAGCAATTAATTCTACATTTTCCTCCTGTGAAATTTAACTGCTTTCTTTTCTGTATCAAGATGTGTTCGGGTTTATCTCTCCACGTATTGACTATGTGAATGCAACAACTTGCATTAATATCCCGAATTATTATATACTACTTCCAGCTTTTGAAAAATACACTGTCAAATATTTAGTACTACTTAGTCAAAATTAAGCAAATTGTTTCAATCAATAAGTGGTCCATTTCTTCATCTAACTACTTATAGTGTAAACATAAATAACGAGATATTAGCAACTAAATACGCGTGTGATAACCTGCATATACAGATAGGCAAATAAATATTTAATTTAAGGTGTAAACAAAGCAGTGCTTAACGTAGTTAAACAGAAGTATAAAGTACATATTAAAAATATACATACAGTTACGTTTGTAGCGCATCTCAGAATTTCATAGTTACCCAATTCATCAAGTAGAAATTGTAAATAAAGTATTTAATACGGTTCTTTTTTTCTTTTCTTTTTTTAATTCTGAGTCATTTGAGGAATGCTATATTATATGCAGATTCATATAACTTTAGAAAAAACGATAAGTAGTAAAATGCCATAAAAAATGGGGTTTATTTTAAAAATTGTAAGGCATATAGACAAAGATATAATTACAGGATAGGGGTATATCAGGATTTTATACCTACTAACACTATATTTTGAATATATACACCAATATTAAATTAATAATAACCTTTAACTTTGAATATGCATATAATATATTCCTAGCAACGCTTAATGTGTGTAGTATTGAATTAATTGAAGGGTTCATATTAACTAAACTCAAAAACAAAGCATTTGCTGACATGTTTATATTGACTTTTGTCCTTGTTTTGTTGTGCGATACCTGTCCTCAAACCTTTTAAAATTATTTTTGATTATATATATTAAACCTAAACCGTGTATTCCCTGACGAACCGCTTAGGTGAAACCTTGGTAGGTTTATCCGGCTCTTTCGGTTTAATTAGGTTTGCGCTACTTAGCGTATTGAGCACTTAGTTATTTTACTTACTCGTATCGGTTTTTTTTTCTTTGGACTGAATTTGGATTCTAGACGATTGTCTTCGGCTGACGTACATGTTCTCTGTTCTTTCTTTTTTTGTACCTTTTTTCCCTTGGGTACTGGTATGTTTATTTACATATCAAAGTACCCAAGGTTTTCTGGACGAGTATAATTTCTTACATTTATAAGATTATTACTATATATATATATATATATATATATAAATAATGGCTGTCTAAACTTTACATAAGTATGACCGTTGTTGATATATTTTTCATCTATTTAGCTTTAGGAATTAAGAGGTTTTTTCTTCAAGACCGTCTGCCTAAACTGAAGATCCCTATTATATAACCTGTAGCTTTGGGTGGGGTGGGGGAATGGATTCATGTATTCCAAAGTGTATTTGATCGAAAATGCATGTAACGAACACGACTTGAATTCGAACTTTATTCACAGATTTCTCTTTCCGGGCCACTTAGCCATACCACTAACCACACATCCAAGAACGAATGTTACGGTGCCAGCAGTATCCGTGTTGAAGTTATTGTCGTGCACGATTTCACCAAGACAATGATAAGAATCCCAGAGACAAAGCAGATTCGATATATTCTGATTACATCCGAGGCGGCGTGTATTACCCCGAACCCCCAACCGAGATGGGGGAAGCCTTACTGAGGTCCCTGGACAATGTTATGTGACTACCTTATTTATATTATTTTTGCACCAAACTAATATTTACTTTTTTCTACCTACATTTATATCTGTTTTAAATAAGACTAAGCACAACTGACTATTAAAGGATGACAGATTTTGACTCTGTTGGGGGCATTCAACTCCTTGAACTTGTTTTGCTCATACTAATTCTCGAAAAATCACTAACTAAAATTTACTATTTTTTATCGCTAATGTTAAACGTGTTAAAATTATTAAACTTTTTAGCAAGAAAAAAGCTCAAGTTGATGTTAAAAAATTGCCGCAAAAACTTTGATTTCCTTCTAGATGGATACCTCATGAAAAACTGAGTCCTTCAATGTCTGTAGGATTAATGCGTGACTGGACAACAACGTAGATATTTCTATGTCCACGTATATAATATATACACGCATATATCGATACAGGAAGCATATTAACAGCGTTGAATATTGCTATTATCACCTACAAAACTTTTCCATGTAATCACCACCAGTGGTTATGCCTTTTTGCTAACGATTTGAAAGATCCTGCATGCTTAAGTCATAAACATATGCACTAATAGAGTCGAACAAAATTTTCATAGTCATTATCAGGAAAATATCAACATACGGACCACCCCCAAACATGGGTAAAATACCTAATAGATAGAAACAAACAAATGAATATAAATTATCCCGCACAGACGATCAAGAATCATAATGTACATACACATATAGATAATTCTTGACTCGTGAGGTCTGCTTAACCCATGAAAAACAAATAACACAAAAAGCAATAGCAAAATTTCACAGGTTTCATTACATCTCTTACAGGTTTCATTACATCTCTTACAGGTTTCATCCTCTGATAAAGCTTCATTAAAGCAAAACATGTTAGGTCTATAAATGTTGCCTATTTGTTCTTTATCTCATCATCCTGACAGATTCCAATCCATATTTGATCCCAAGTCACTATAAGAAATCTGAATGGATGGAGAGTTCAACCAAAATTTGCAAGGTAATCCATTGTCTTCACTTGTGTGATCCTTATCAAAGGATGTTTTTTTTTCTTTTTCCCTACAATAAAAATGGAAATTCAAACCATCAAATTTCTTTGGGTTCGGCAAGTTCTGTAAAATCCAGAAAAATAACGCCTTTCTAATCGACAAAACACATGGAAAACCACTTTGCTCGCACTTGGATGTGATTTGATGTTTTTCTTTGATGAGAATTTCGCATGTTGGCACGCCATCGACTGGCCTTTTGATTGTTTTTTTTTTCAACAATATTTACGTTTTGTACTACAAAAACAACATTCAAAGCAACGGTCAATAAGTTCTCGAAAGACTTTCTATCGCTGCTTGGTTTTAAAACTATTTATCATAGAGAAAGTTAAGGTATTTCAAAAATTGTAATTCTCTTCAGAAAAATGGTCTGGAAACAATGAACTGTATATTATTCTTCACTGATTGTATTTCAAGATCTTTTCAAAGGTTATTAAATTAAAAAAAAATTCTTAAGAACATCAGACGACATAAATATTTGTTTTACTGGGTTTTAAAAAGTATATTGTAAAATACATTGTTACCTTCTTGAGATCAAAAGGTAATTAAATATGTATTATAATGCAACAGTCTACGGATGGCCAGAAAGATTACAAAAATGAAATGTGGGTTCAAGATACCAAATATACTCGAGTATACTAGGAGGTTTTCTTCAGTTTTTAGCAATAGAAGATCACACTCTATATAGGTTATTCTTTGAAGAGGTTAGAAATTTTGCATTTTCGGTTACTGGCAGAACTATACCACACAATTTTTCGCGGAGGGGTACAAATTCATGGAATAGCACTAGAAATCCCACTATACACTAAGTCGGCTTATAGACAAGGAGATATGTTATTTAACAAATCCGTACCATATGCTAGAAAACAATATATAATTATTGCAATTTTAGTGTTATGAATTCGTTTGCTTGAAAAACTTTTGAATCACACTCATATATATATATATATATATATATATATATATATTGATACATGTTTCATTAAATAATATAGACAAGTGTTGTCTATTTATTTTGTGTAAATTCTTTAAAAAATTACGTAAAAAAGAAATTACTTATAATAGACTTATCTATATTATTTAATAAAACATGTATGAATGAAAAAATGCTGCATAAATACACACAATTAATATATATATTATATATATATTATATATATATATATATATATATATATATTATATATGTATTATATATATGTATTATATATATATATATATTTACTTACAAATTATAGCATATTACTCGCTCTACTCTGTATTGAGCACTTTTTTTACATATAGTGTTTTTGGTTACTGGAAGTTTATTCTATCTACACCTACCTTGTATTTGGAGATATATATATATATATATATAGATGAGAGAGTTGGATAATTCTTAATATTCAGCACAAATTACTAACAGCTAAAATATTATGCAGAATGATTTTAAGCAAAACGTACATTTGTTTTTTATAGTTCATTTATTTGATCGCTCTCAAATATTTTTTCAAATCCTCTTCAGTGATGAAAATTAGCCATTATTGATGATTACTTTAATGCGAAATTCAGTCAGACGTTTAAGTTTTTTTTTTTTATCTAACGCTTAGTCCATTAAGAACATCATAAAAATTAATGAAAAATTGTTACCATGGCAAATTTGATTTTTGGAAACGCTGTGTTTAACTTGAAAGTTTTTAAAAATTTATTAGTTAATAAAATTAAACAAATATTTGTGAATAAAATAAATACCTGCTTATAATCAATAAGATTTTCACATGGGGATATATAACATATAGAGCTTTTATATAAAGGAAAATTAAAAGTTACAGTAAGAAAGATAACGTATGTCAAAAGAAAATATTGAATTCATATAATTTGTTATAATATTTAGGGATAAAAGAAAATACAGAATTAGAATTGTAATAAAATATTTTCTTTGTGTAATATGATATATGAAATGTTCATATAATCTGAATAATGTGGTGTCAGAATAACCATATATGCTAAGGGCATAAAATCTAATCAACATCATTTTCAAAATTCTGAAATTTCTGGAGTCTTTTCATATTTCTAGATTATTAGAACATTTATCTCATGTAAAAATACTTCATATATTTCCGAGGAGTATAAATATGAGTAAGTTTTTTGAGAAATCACTTAAATACTTGAAATATTTTTAAAAAGAAATTGACCTTAATATTGCTTTTCTTGTAAATAATCTCAATCTAAAATGTATTTTTAAACTAAAAAGTTGCTAAAGATTTCTGTAATTTGATTCATACTGCATTTTTAATATTGAGAATAATAAGCAGAGATTGAGAAAATATTACACACACATATATATATATATATATATATATATAAAATGTGTGTGTGTGTTTCATATATATGTTTTAAGAAATTATGCTCTCAAAATACAAAGGCTTTTATGCTAGATTTAGATTTATATCATAACATTACATCTAATTAGTAATAAAACTAAATAGAGATGATGTTTACGTAAAACACGTTCGTCTTTGCTATTTATCGCCCTCCGGTCGATAGGACAGTAATTTTCGATCGAATATCCGAGAGGATAATATCCTCATTGAAGAACCCACCAGTTTCCCGGACGCTAGGGCCAGCAGGTGAAACTGCTAGGCCTCTTTCTATCCTTTTGCCATGATAAATGCTTAGCTTAGTTTTCCCACTCTTTAGGTATGTCAAACCATTCCCTAATTAGTGCCCATGTTTATTTCAAAAGTAAAGGTATCTACTGATTTACCATTCCATAAAATTATTTGTGGCTACGCGATGGTAGACAGGGACAGCTTTCTATCTCCCTTCGCGGAAGCTCTACTCTCAAAATTCTTTAAGCACGCTGCCTGCAAAACTGCTGGTTTCGTCTCGGGTTGGGTGATTTCTAAAATGGAGAGTTTTATACCCCCAAAAGTTCTAACCTTCAAGGCTATGACCCGCCATGACATATACATTGTAGCAAAACACCCACATTCCCTCTGTATTCCATTGTTGAGAAGTAAGTTCCACACAAAGAGCTTTTTCCCGCAAGCAAGTGCTCTGTGGAACCGACTCCCAAGAGGATGTTTCTCTGATTACTACAATCTGAACATGTTCAAGTCAAGGGTTAAGCATTATCTTCCTCTCCTATCCGTATTAACTGTCTGTTAACGTAAAAACTCTTTATTATGAGAGTCCCTTGGGCCTTATTCTTTATATATATATATATATATATATATATATATATATATATATAGCGACATGTATTGATAAAAACCGTATGTACATATGTAAGTCTATTTAACATATATGTAAAGTATTTATGCGTACAAAAAATACACACATACATACGCGTATATACGCAGAAAGGTGTTCTTCCTGGAGAATCGTTGTTGAATACTTGTTAGAAATTTAGAAAATTAGGGAAATTTAGTATTTTAATGTGATTATGTATATGCTATTCACCTCGAAATAATGAACTTAAAATTTACTGAGATTCTGAACACTTTTTTCTCCACTGAAAATCTTTCTCATTTTTTTTTTTGCGATTTATATGCAAATATCAACAGCTAAATGTCATTAAAATACATGCGAACAATTTCTGCTTTTTACCTACGCCAAGATACAGATAATGCAATTGTAATTATTTTCTTCGCAATCGCATAGAAGATAGTATCTGCCTCTTATACGATCAATGTTGTAAATTCTGTGTTTGGTCACGTGACGACTTGGGCAATGCGAAGGGATTCCATGTGGCATTAAGATTTCTCATTCAATATAAATACAAATATTATATATATATATATATATATATATATATAAATAAACCGCCTAGAGAGAAATCTAACTTAGTTTGGTAGAAAGCTACAAGTGTATCGGATTCACAGCGGGAAAGATGATCTAACGATTGAGATTGCTTTTATATATATATATATATATATATATATATGCGTTCACCCATGAATCCTTTTATATTCTCTATCAGGAAAGACTGATTTAATTCATGTAAAGAATAAAGAAATAAGCCTTTCTTATTTTCTTGTTTTTTTTTTTCTTTCTGTATTTTCTTTATATTTCCGTAATTCTTTTACAGTGTAAAAACGTTATTCTGAAATGATCAGTAGAAGCAGACAATTCATTCATGTTCTCATTTAATATGACATGTCCTTTCATGATTATGGTTCTCCACAATTTGACCTTTTGCCGCTTTTCTTTGTCCTTATTCTGACATCCGTTCCCTTGAACTCGTCAAGTAGATTCTTCATGACATCCGCTGATTTTCTTGCTGTTATACAGTCCTGTGAGCATTAAATTCCAATCTTTTTCTTACCTTATTGTCGGTCCCAGAAATATCAGCTGCCTCTCCCGGATTGTCAACAGCATATTTTTTATAGTTTCTATTCTACTTAAAACTGCCTCGTTACTTGCGCATGCATTCACTGACATATAACAGATTAGATCTTACGGCATTTCGGCCCACTTTTTTTGTTTCTAATGATATTTTAAGACTTACTTTCTTGAAAAGAATCCTATTATAAAAACAAAAATACTTTACCCTTCAACAAATCTAAATACAGCATTCCATGTAAAATTTGCGCCATGATTACTATTTTTAATAATGTTATATAATATCTATAATACTAAATTCTATTTACATTATTTTCCAAATATTACTATCAATATAATTTTTTTTAGAAATTTTAATCTAAGAGGTATTATTCGTAGTCGGTATATCTTTCTTCCGATTATTATCAGCTTATTTTCATTATCATAATCTTTGATAGCAATCGAATAACATTTTCTTTAGTATTGTTATAGTCACACGGCACTAACGTCTCTAAGATTTGAACTATTTGTTTTCGGGGTGGTTTTAATTCAGATTTCCAGTTCTTTCCATCCCTTCGGTAATTTTTCAAGCTCGCCAATATTTATAGTCACATAAAATTCGCAATTCGACCATGAAAATCCCTTACTACTCATGAACAGAATCGTACTGTATGAGTCATACTCAATAGATTAATATCAAGCAACAAACTGAAATGGATATTTTACAGTAGATCATATTAATTCACCAAGACAAAGTATGTACCTGTTAATACATCCAATCAATTAAGACAAGACATGAGAGTCATGCCTTGTGTACTGTCGGTGTATATACAGTAGCGTCCAAAACTAAGGGACAAAATTTTAAAACCTACTGTATATCATTAGTTGATATCCTCACCTATTCTTAGATTTTTCGGCTAGGTGATAATGGTCTTATCTCACCTCCTACTCGCAGATTAGAGATATTTGTACTAAATCTTCACGCAAAACAAAGCCAAAGAGCCACACATAGTTGCTAAATAGATATAGGAGGGGGAATTAAGTGCAGATATTGAGGATATATTGAGGATATATACAACGGGTAACGGTTGACCCTAGACTTAAAGATGTTAAGATTGTAGTGCGCTGGGAAGGATCTTCTCGGGACTGTTCCATAAAATAGAGACTCGTGGAAAAACTGTCCAAATGGAAATTCCTTCTTACGAATGGATTACAAAGGGGATGAGGAAGATTCCACCCCCTGCATATATAGCATGAGAGGAATAAACTGGAAATGTCTGAACAGGTGGAATTTGGGTATATAGCTCGTCAGAACATTTCAATGGAAGTAACGATAGAGTAGTGAGAGGCTTATGATATTGCGTCTGTAGGAAAGGGTTTGTAGAGTAGAAAATAATTCAAAACTTACATGATCAAGTGTGATTTTTGTTATTATTATTATGATTGTGATTATTTTATTATTATTAGGTTGGTGCAAAAATAATGACGTAATAATGTCGTTTTTTGACGTATTTTTTAACGTCAAAAACGACATTATCACGTCATTATTTTGGCACCAACCTAATATTATGTTTACAGATGTCTGATACTTATTGAAATCTAATTGAGAGCAAGTCTCCTGGAATCTCCGGTGTGTTATTTTCAATATCCATAGAAATCCCAGTACCGTCTTGACCTGAACGATTCCATTTCTTCCAAGAATCTCCGACGCATTCTATCTGGATCCTAGTGTTTTTGAAATGATTCCAATTATTAACGACATAACCTAAACTTTGTTTCATAGTTTACTTACTTTCCTGGCGAAAGCCTGGTAGAGTTCCAATTTTTCTTTTTCTTACATCTTCACCCTCTGGTCAGCTGGCATAACAACGTCAACCCAGTGATACGTCATTTTTGTCTTTATTTACGACAATCAGATCCTGTCGTCTTACTTGGATTTGGCGGTTGATCTTAATCTATTTCTATTCTTATTTTATTTTCTCTGTCAATTTCTGGTTTCTACTGAAAAATGTTCCAAACTATACAATTTGAAAGTTTCCAAGTTCGTATCTGCCCCTACACTGTCGAAGTTGCATTGATTAACACCCGAGTCAATTTGAAGAATTCACTTCTGTTGTTTACAATCAGATTTTCTCCTAATAAAAGCAGCATGTGCTGTTTTTCTAGATTGTGTTCGTTTTTCCTTTGAAGTAATTATTCCTGATACAGGGATTTCAGATCTGTACTTGTTCCTTTATTGCTCTTTTTACTCAAATTCTAAAACTAGGAGTTTTGAAAACTTCGTAAAATATTGCAAAATAAGTAAATAACACGTAGTTCAGATAAAATATACTGAACCTTCTGAAAATATAATTATCATAATTATCATTACAACTACTTGCATCCGTTGTTGAAACTATCCCCTTATATTATTCGATTTTAATTTCTCTTTCTGCATTAGTTGCGTCTTTAGCAGAAAATCTTATTCTCTTAATGTTGTCCACTATTCAATATTTTTTTTCTTTTTCCTCTCAAGTAAATGAAAACAAAATTATGATTCAGATGCTGAATTTCACAAAATTTTCATGAATGACGCAAAGTTGGTTTTTTTTTTTTTTTTTTTTTTTTTTTTCTTCTTCAGACAGCTTAGCAGTTTTCATTTTCCAGGGTTTTAATCAATTCCTCATATGAGGGGAAAAAAAAATCACTAACTATGGATGACCCAGTCCTTTTTATTGGAATAGTTTTTACTGAAAGTTCATCAATGATTATTTGTCTGTTGAACTCTGCAACAAAAATGTACTTCACTTTAATAATTTTTATACAATACAGTGATAGGAAATTAGTAAAAATTTACAAGTTTCTTCTAATATGATGAAATCTCAACTCAAGAGAAGGTGTCAACTACGCTTTATTAGAAAATGAACAATGCATATATATATATATATATATATATATATATATATATATATAACGAACGTCTTAACCGAGTAGATAGATCATTTGCTTTCTGACCATGAGACACAGGTTCGAATATTACCATGGTCGATTTGCCAGGAAGGAGACATCCTGATGCTATCAGAATGGAAAGTGCCTGAAAAGCACACAAGGGTTTGACCGAAGCCTTTTGATTGAAATTGGGTAGACAGAAACCTTGGGGGCCGTCCATAGCTGTGCTAGCATAAAGCCACAAGTCATCGTGGCCGAGACCTTGTTCGTGTTCTCCTTGTTCAAATTGTTGATAACACTAGATAACACGCTCTCAGAAACTGTAACAAAGGTCTGCATAGCATAGTTACAGTATAAACCACATGTGGGCTCTGTGGGTTTTGGGCAAACATGTGCCTGAGCGAGCGTCTGCACTAGGGATTAGCTAGCCACCATAGTAGAAAGGTATCCTCGAATACGAGTGGCTAGCTATTATATATATATATATATATATATATATAGTGTAACACGGATATAAGAGAGTTGTTGGGACCCGAGAAGAAGTCTCTTATTTCCGGGTTTCTTTTATATCCGGGTTACACTATATATATATATATATATATATATATAGAGAGAGAGAGAGAGAGATGTCTGTGTGTGTGTGAAAAATTTGGATTACAGATTTATTTATAATTATGGCAGGCTGAGAGGGTGAATGATTTTGTCCATGACCGAATATATATATATATATATATATATATATATATATATATAAAGAAATACATTTGCTTATATATATATATATATATATAAATACATTTGCTTGTGTGTGTGTTTCTGTGTGTGGCAAAATTGTCCAGGTCGTGTATCAAAATGTTTAATAAGTAAAAGGCTACCAAACTAATTGAGCTTCTTTTTTCAAGGTCTTCAGAGAAGACCTTTAGCCATCTTGATACCATTTATCGTTGAAATCACTGAAAAACACTTTGGGTTAACAGCTAGAAAGAGAACAGGTAAAGATCGTTTTGTGCCAGACCCACAGTCTAGAGCAATTGTGTAAGGAAAATATCATTCAATCTTTTATTCATTCATACTCTGGCTTCCATCTTCATATTGCATTCAAGAAGCATCAAAAGAACAGTGAAAGAGCGAAGAATGAAAGAAAAGTGGAAAAGTCGATTCGGGAGGTCAGAACAGAAGGAGAGATCATCATTTCAACTAAGAGTTAAAGAAATCAATTCGAAAAAATCCAATTCAATCCATAAGATATTTGGCATGTTAGAGAGGAGGTTCAGTTCTAAAATAAATGTGTTTTTCCTTATTAAAATCTTGCGCAGTGGCTGTCTTGTAATTTCGCGCCTATTATAGTGACTAGCTGTTTCAAGTAAGTTTTGCTTCTGGCATAAGAACTTAGATTTGGTAAGAACAAACTTTTTTTTATAATTTGGCCAAATTCGTTGTCTTTTGGACAGAATCTGTTTATCCTTCGAGGATACTACATAGAGCCAAATTTACAAAGGTTATTTTTACTTGAATAACGATAGCTCTTTGCCAATGGTTAAGTTTGCTTTCTGGCGAGCTATTAAATTACTTGCCACAGGCATCTTGATATTTTGCTTAGATTCTCATGGGATTAAAAAATATATTTCAAGATATCTCACTTGGGATTTACCTAGCTAAGCCAAATTCAGTTCGCTCGTATGAACTTCAAAAACTTAAAACAAAGTTAAGCTTAATATCTTCTGATCAGGCTATATTGAGACTAAAACTTTAAATACAAAAGAAAATCATTTTGCAGAAGAGATTTCTCTAAAATTATCCGTTTGTATTTTTGGAAAATATTTCAAGCTCCAATATTTTATGTTTGTTAATCTCTCTCTCTGTCTCCTTCTCTCTGCCACACACACACACATATATATATATATATATATATATGTATGTATGTGTGCGTGTGTGTGGTAAACTTTGTATACAAACACTATATTAGTCTAACAGTGTAATTGAATCAAAAAATGTTAAGCGTTACGTCATTCGAAGATACTTTTTCAGAGTAAATATTGATCTCGACGGAATTGTATGTAGAGGGGACGAAATGAAAAGCAACGCAAAATCAAAATGACACGCCCATTTTTTTTGGTGGGGGGGTTAAGCTGTGTATACTGCAGTCAACCACTACAACCCAATGTGTACGCAAAATGCTACGGTTAAAGACTCGATTTAAAAAATATATATATGCAAGATCAAAAGAACTTCCCGAAAATTTTAAAATTGCATTGGCGAAGCCTATCATGGTGGAGAAGGTTACAGAAAGGTATCAAAATGATTAAGGAGTGCACATCTCTATCGTGCGACAAATTATTCATAATTTATAATCCCTCGTAAAAGCAGCAACAAATTAGGTTCAACTATGCTAAAGCTCATTAATAAGCTAGAAACGTTCTGGTAAAATGTTTTACTGTCGGAAGAAACTAAACTAGATCTTTGGGAGAGGACGATAGGCATTTAAAGAACTGTTGCCAACAGTTAAACATGCCAGCGACAAAATAGTATGCATTGAGGGCACAGTGGGCTCTGCAAATACCAAGCAATTTTGAACGAAATTATTCTGCTCTCGGTTTTGAAAAGACAATGAGATCGAAAAAAAAAAAAAAAAAAAAAAATTGGAGAGAAGTTAATGAAAGCAGTACATGCAAGAAATACGGTAAATATGGGGCAATTGTGAGAGTTTTGCAAAGAATGGTCAAAAATTGATGTTTACTTAAAATTATTGAAAAATAACTGGTCGACATCGTGACTTCAAAAGGAGGGCTCACCAAATATTAAACGTAAAAAGTTCACTTTTGCACATTTTAATTTTATTTTAGCTTGATAAAAATATTTTAAAGTGGTTGTAATTCGATTAATAAAAGGTTTTTCTTATTGAATATAGTTTAAGTAAAATTTGTTGATTATTCGTGGGTAAAAATTTTAAAAAATCTTAGGCATTAACTTTGCGCCACACACACAGACACATATATATATATATATATATATATATATATATAAAGAAAAATATACGGAAAAAACAAACAAAAATCCTTATATGCAATAATGCTGTTTTAATGTTAATATATCAACGTCGGACGTTTCGGTTTAATAAACCATCTTCAGGACATATTCATAAAATATAATTAACATTATCAATTGAACAATATATATAGTGAGATTAATGCTCGACAAGCGTACATATAAATTTTAGATCAAAATAGAATTCTTTTATTTTTCTTTCAAAATACTCAAATTTAGGAATACGTTTTCACAGCGTCGCCCACGTGACGACAACGTGACCATGTTTAAAACGGAACGCTGATCACATAAAACTTTCAGTTATCTGTTTGGATAAGTCTTGTTCTTGTGTCCATCGTCTTTGTCATGTTCAATTGATAATGTTAATTATATTTTATGAATATGTCCTGAAGATGGTTTATTAAACCGAAACGTCCGACGTTGACATTAACATTAAAAGAGCATTATTGCATATAAGGATTTTTGTCTGTTTTTTCCGTATATTTTTCTTCATACTGTCTGATCTATATCCATATATAAAGGGGCGAGTGGGAGGTCGTGGACAAATGAAAAGGGAGAATAAAATATATTGAGAAAGATTCATTTTGATATGAATTACTGCCTTATCTACTGCAATTCCATTTCCTCCGAACTAGTGTTTCGTGATTGTTAGTTTAATGACCAAGAAAACAAACAATTGTGTTTGGTTCGATTAAAGAAATTGACCTCAACTAAGTACTTATTTCCGAACTGTTCCCATTTGCTTTCAGATTTCGCATTATCTAGTTATGTTTTGGCGGCAATGGCAGAAGCTCTGTTTTGAAATCTATTACAAATTCGCAGGAGATAAAAGGAAGTCTATGCGCTGGTAGTATTTATTCTTTTAGTAATTGCTTTATCACCTTTCATTTCAGTACGGAGCAGCTTACATTCTAAAGGATTTATCGATGTTAACTTCATATTCTCATTATTCCTTTCTATCGATCTATTTCTAATGTTAAATTAATATATGCTGTGGTATATATATATATATATATATATATATATATATATATGTGTGTGTGTGTTAGAGAGAAAAAGACGACTGAGATATTAATATAAAAGATATAGGGCTAACTAACTTTTAGTACCTCTGCATAGGTAATATATTCGAACAGATAATTTTACATTATTTACATTATTCGGACTATTGTTCTCATATTTGTCGCCATATTTATTACAACCTTTCGGCCGTTGTACGCTTCGGCCTTCTTCAGTTGGTTGGAATGTCGAACTGAACCCTTTATTTCGCTCACTGGTGTAGACTGTTCTAGTTCCACGTGCCATGTTTAATGAATGTCATCTCAGAAATATAGACAGATATTTTTACATGTTGATATGTACTTATTAAGACATTTTACGGGAAATTTTCACTTTTTAATGTTTGCTTTGAAATTGCTATTCATTAATAATTCAAGGGAACTGGCTATTTATTCTCGTTGTATAAAATATTTTGTACAAGATACCTTCAGACTTATTGATGCAACAACGGGCCAAGTACTCATCTACTTACATGCACCCATAATAAAAATACAGATGACATAAAACAAATAGATGATGTGCTTTAGGAGACTCAAATTAACCGAAATTTTTCCAAAAGTACCTCTAATTTTTATTTTTTTGCTTATTTGGCTGGTGGAGGTTTGTTATTGTATTTATGTTGGATTATCTCATTTTACCGATTTGAGTAAATGATTCCAAATATCTTCAATCCTACGTTGTAAAACACTGATGGTTTTACACTATTTTTACAACTTATACAAGACTGAAGAGCCACTCAAGGTAACGAATTACTAAATAGGATTGCTTTAAGGGCGTACAGAGAGAAAGTAAAATGCGCATATCATGAGGATATGTAGAATAGATACCGGTTTACTCTACACAAAGAGGTTAAAATCGTAGTGATCGGGGAAGCTATCTGTCGATGCGTAACTTACTCCTTACGAATGAGAACAAAGGGAATCAGGATGAATCTACTCCGGCTCCTTCCATGCCATGTATACTATCTGTGAAGGACTGGGCTGTTAAAAACAACTCAGACCTTCACATATTAATTCTTCATCAGCACCAAAACTTCTATCGGGTGGACTGCGAAGATTGTAGGCGAAGATTGTAGGCGAATATTATCTGCTTCCCTTTAGTTTGGAACTGCGTCAGACAAAATTTGACTTTTTTGTACTGCAATTTTCGTCCATTTCCTGGGAACTTACTCTTGAATTAAAAATTGCGTTATGGCGTCCACTTTAATTTAAACGTCTTGTTCATAACTTACTAATATAACATTGTTGCTTACATTTTCTGAGAAAAAACTTAATACATTGGCAACAAACAAGGATTCGTGTTAAAACTATAGTAAACTTTTTAATCACATCCTGTATGTAACCATAGGCATTATATTTTTTTGTTACTATTGTAAAAAACATCGCCTGTGGTTAAGTATATCTACATATATGCCTATATAAGGTAAAAGCAAAACAATAAAGCAGAAGTGACTAGGTATTATGCCAAGTCAATGAAAGAATATTTTTCAAATTGTTAGCTTCAGTTATTGGAATGAAAAGTTTTATCAAATAAGTGAAAACGTAAATATCGTAGCTACTATATAAAAGTAAAAGGATTTCTTTATGAATATACAAATATTAGATTGGTGCAAAAATAATGTCGTTTTCTCACATATATTACTATGCGAGAAAACGACATTATTTTTGCACCAACCTAATACTTTTAGTCATACGTCATTCAAATACTACTTAAAAACGAACGGAGCAGGAACATGTCCCAGGTATCAATTAGGGTTTCGAGGGTAAATCGTAACAAATGACCCAAATTAAGCCAAAATATATATCTATATAAGTTTAGACACACAGATATTTATATATATCTGTAACTATGCGAACAATTTTCCGCTGCCTTACGTATCTTTAATAAAAAGCGGTTGATATGTAGTTACTTGCATAAATTGATGTATATGTTATGTATTAATATATGCATGCAAGTAACGGCATATCAAATATATCTTATATATTATACAGAGATAGATATCTGGCAGAGTGATTGTAAGATTTAAATGCACACACATTTGTGTGTGTCTACAATGACAATACACATTCAATCAATCCTAATAAATACTTGTACGTGATTCTCACGAATGCTTTTAATGTTTTGAATAAAAAAACAACAACAAAATCTACTTCATGACTAATGGATTTAACTAAGCAATCGTTGTCACGAAAATGTTTGCAACCCGCCAAGAGGAAGAAATTTGCTTCCTGACAGTTATTTCTTTTGTTAGATTTCCAAAATAAATGTCTCCGGATTTTAGATATTGCCACTTTTGTATCGCATTTTTAAGTCAGTTGGAAAATGATTTGCCTCTTTCGATTGCAAAAAAAAAAAAAAAAAAAAAAAAAAATGTAAGTTATCCGATATGAGAAAACAAAGTTCGCAGTAAATCTTATTTAGAGACATGGTACAAAAAGTTGAGATTTAGCGGGCGGTCGAGGTAGCGTTCTGAAATTGTTTTTTTTATTTTTTTTTTATATCAACTAAACATAACACGCGAATGCCTCAGCCTTTACCATGACTTTGAATAAGATGTGTGAAGAAAATAGATTGTTCCTTCTGCATTACATTGATAATGCTGATATGAGAATCCACACTTCATCGTTACAGTTTCATGTCTCAGGCGATCTACCTATCATGTGTCACTACTCCTTTAGCGGGTTCTGTATATAGGGGACTAGTAGACAAGGAGAGTTCATCTGCTTGAGTTTTTTTGGATTTTTTCTTAATGTTTATGTCCTTGATATCATTTATTTTATTAAAATATTTTTTTTTATTATTTATTATTTTACTCATTTTTATATTTCATTTATTTGTTTCTTTAATTCTAAGTTTGTCATTTAAAATAGATTTCATTAGATTTAGGTTATGGGATTTTATTTAATCCTGTGGGTCATGATGCGCGTATAGGTCGTGTATTAATTTGTTTTCTATTCTACATTCGGAAGTGAACTGTGATCTTTTATGACTATTGTTCTAGAAGGGTGATTATAGTTATTTTTTCGTCCAGGCAAAATGACATTCGTTTGATAATATAATTGAAAGCTGTTGTTTTTATTTTCCATTTTCTTATTCGATTACCCACTACAATACTGATATATTATTATACGTTTATATATAATAGAAATTTATTTATATGTACATATATATATATAAATTTATATATTTAAATTTATAATATAACATAATACGTTGCATATATATATATATTTGTATATCATATCTTCTACATATGTATATAATGGAAGATAGATGCCAGGAAAAGCTTCACAGGGTCTTCAACAGACTTACTATACCATAACTTGCTGTCCAAATACCTTGAGGAGATAAGTGCATAAAGGAGAGAAGATTAAATTTGTTCTATTGCTGACAATATCTGAACATATTTTTAGACGTAATAACTCAAAAAAATTCTATACGCACTACATTACATGAAGAGGAACGAAGTTTTACATAGTAAAATAAACAAAAACAAATATCACGTCAAATTTAATTTCACGTTCAAAAGAGATATGATCGAATATCCATACAAGTTCTTAGTTTAGTAGTTTCAGAAGTCAAGGGCTAAAAAGAGAAACCAAAATCATCCAAGCTCATCTATGTAAAAAGTATTGTATAGCAATGGTTAAGAATATTTCCAAGGGGAACTCTTGAGGTAAACTATTATGGTTGAATATATATATATATATATATATATATATAAGCATAGAAATAATATTAATGATTATAATTGTGGAATCAAAATAGGCTACATTAAATGTCTCGTTCGGTAACAGATTTGCTTGCTAGTTGTTTGATCTTAGCCAGTTGCGCATGATCCCCAAATTACTAGAGCAATGTGCAATTATTGGTGATCAGTAGTAGTTGAGGAGCATCATGGCCAGGTGTGGGGAGTGCGGTTTCTTGTAAGTTTGGAGAATGATGCATAAAATGTGACTTGAAGGTCAAATGAAATATTAGGGAAGACTAAATTGGAGACCCCCTGAGAGAACTGGGCTATTCAACATTGAAGTATTTCTAACTGGATTCAGTCTGCAAGTTCATACATTACTTTTATCAAAAGCTGTCACATTTGTCTGTGATGCATGTGCTTGCCATACTCTTCTCAGAGTGGGTAACATGATGGGTATATTGAGCTTAGAATCTTTGTAAGTTAGTGTCTCTTTTCTGCATGCTGCTCTCTCATGCAGTGACAGAGATAAAAAGAACGTGAAGAAAGAAACACGAGGGGGAGAAGTGAGGGAGGAAAAGGGAACACGAGTGAGGGAGGAAAAGGCAACACGAGTGAGGGAGGAAAAGGCAACACGAGTGAGGGAGGAAAAGGCAACACGAGTGAGGGAGGAAAAGGCAACACGAGTGAGGGAGGAAAAGGCAACACGAGTGAGGGAGGAAAAGGCAACACGAGTGAGGGAGGAAAAGGCAACACGAGTGAGGGAGGAAAAGGCAACACGAGTGAGGGAGGAAAAGGCAACACGAGTGAGGGAGGAAAAGGCAACACGAGTGAGGGAGGAAAAGGCAACACGAGTGAGGGAGGAAAAGGCAACACGAGTGAGGGAGGAAAAGGCAACACGAGTGAGGGAGGAAAAGGCAACACGAGTGAGGGAGGAAAAGGCAACACGAGTGAGGGAGGAAAAGGCAACACGAGTGAGGGAGGAAAAGGCAACACGAGTGAGGGAGGAAAAGGCAACACGAGTGAGGGAGGAAAAGGCAACACGAGTGAGGGAGGAAAAGGCAACACGAGTGAGGGAGGAAAAGGCAACACGAGTGAGGGAGGAAAAGGCAACACGAGTGAGGGAGGAAAAGGCAACACGAGTGAGGGAGGAAAAGGCAACACGAGTGAGGGAGGAAAAGGCAACACGAGTGAGGGAGGAAAAGGCAACACGAGTGAGGGAGGAAAAGGCAACACGAGTGAGGGAGGAAAAGGCAACACGAGTGAGGGAGGAAAAGGCAACACGAGTGAGGGAGGAAAAGGCAACACGAGTGAGGGAGGAAAAGGCAACACGAGTGAGGGAGGAAAAGGCAACACGAGTGAGGGAGGAAAAGGCAACACGAGTGAGGGAGGAAAAGGCAACACGAGTGAGGGAGGAAAAGGCAACACGAGTGAGGGAGGAAAAGGCAACACGAGTGAGGGAGGAAAAGGCAACACGAGTGAGGGAGGAAAAGGCAACACGAGTGAGGGAGGAAAAGGCAACACGAGTGAGGGAGGAAAAGGCAACACGAGTGAGGGAGGAAAAGGCAACACGAGTGAGGGAGGAAAAGGCAACACGAGTGAGGGAGGAAAAGGCAACACGAGTGAGGGAGGAAAAGGCAACACGAGTGAGGGAGGAAAAGGCAACACGAGTGAGGGAGGAAAAGGCAACACGAGTGAGTGAGGAAAAATACTGAGAAAAAAGAAAGAAAATTGTTTAAGACATAAATATGAAACATAAGGAATCGCTAAGAATATTTATAGACAATCAGATAAGTATATGAATTATTGCCTCGAGATGCATGTTTGATGCAATGATGCATGACCTGACTGAACTTAATGAAATTGTATATGCCTCGCACAAATTATAGAATCAAAATGCATTACAAGTATAAAAAAAAAAAAAAAAAAAAAAAAAAAATGTCTACGTGAATAAAAAGTCAAAATGGAAGAGAATTTAAAAAGAAAAGCAAACAAATTCATAGGAGGAGAAATATCAACATCGGACGAACATAGAGAATGTATGAAAATACTATCACCAGAACAACAACCAAAACATGAAAAGTACAAACCAAAACAGCAATGAAAATGTCATCTCTTAAAGAAAGATTAAAACAAAGTACAGGTAAACTCTCAAAGAAATAAAAAAAGGTATGAAATGAAAATAAAATTCTTCAAGTAAAATCAAATCTTCCAGTCAGATGCAGAAGTAATTTCTGAGAAATAATAAAATAAAAAAAATTAAAATGGAATGAAGGCTGAAGAATTTTTTTCTGAAAATCTAAGTGATATTTACAAACATTCACAATGGATTGAGAAGGAAAAAAACAAAGAATTTCACAAACAACATTGGCAAGATATTAATATTTCTAAATTGAAAGTACAAAAATACACAAATATAGAAACTTCCTAATGTTGATAAGGTGCCCAATTTTTGGCTTCTTCCTTTTAAATGCACCCATACTTTAGTGAGTTCTAATGAAATACTAATCTCCTCTGAAGAAAAAAAAGCAGCTGACTGACTTGCAAAAAGGAATAATATACATTATGTCTAAAACAAAATATACAACTACGTATAATCAAATGGCTCAATTATTTATAAAATCCTAACATCAATATCATTAGAAAAAACACTCATGTGCAGAATAACAGTTTGTTTCAGGTAGAAAACAATACTTGTAGGGATCATCACTGATAAACAATGTGAGTTTCGAAGTTTGTAATGATAAACGTAAGAACCTTTGTATTGCTTGGATAAACTATCAGACGAGAAGCGCATTTGAGAGTATTTCCCATTCATGCACAATATATGTAATTGAAGCTTATAAGATCTCCAATATTAATTTGTTTTTAGATATAACATCAAGGTGAGACCGATCTTTTGTTCCCCATTCACCTGGTATTATACCATGAAAAATTATTAAAGTAAATTATCGTACATTCCAATGTATTCTCTGTTATTTCTTTATGCATTTAATTTATTCCAATAGCCATTAAATTAAAAAAGAAATAGACATGTATACAATATAGGAAGTTTTATGTGGGTGACATTAAATTATACAGTAAAACTGGAATAACTTGAAGACTTCTGAAATCTTCAGTGAAGATATCGTTTTAGATTTTAGTTCGGCCAAATGTGTGAAAGCCATATTCAAAACAGGCCATTTGTTGAAATCTCAAACTTCTTTTCTTTCTATGTGCCGTGTCCTTTCAGGGAGTAGGCGATCATGGCTCTCCACCACCCTCTATCCTTTTCAGCTCTCATCAAATTTCTTACCTCTGCCGCCTTCCCCAGATCACGTTCTCTCATCCAACTGCCACCAGGTATGTCACACGATGTTTTCCCTCGTCTCTCTTTCCCTCTATTCGACCCGTGATTCTCCAGGCCGTCCTTCCTCGTGTGTCTCATTAACTCTTCTTGATGTTATATATAAGTCTCCTCCTTGTTTGCATCCTCTCTAAAACCTCATCATTGCTCACACGCTTGGTCCATGATATCCTTAGTATCCTTCTGTAGAACCACATCTCCGTCGACTAGAGTTTCTTTATCTTTGAGTAAATCGGTATGGATATAGGAACCATAATAAAAGATATGAAATATGACAGACATATTTTGGGGTCAATGGAGAAAATGATATCCGATGTGCAAATGAAAAGGGAATTGTTTAAAAATGTGTTTTGGAAAATATAGGTTAGCAATGAAAACGATCGCCATTCAAACAATAAAATAACATCCTTAAACCAATTCACCATAGCCATCTTTATTTTTAGATTTAGCATAATTATTAGCATTCAGACCAATAGCCCTGTGGTTGCTATCATAGCGTTTAGGGCGCTGTGCTGCCCTGCTACTTTTTTTCCTGTATCTCTCGACACGAGTAACATTAAAGGAATTTCGAAATGAACTATTTAATGTACGTAGGTAGATTATTCTTGTACCGCAGTCTATGGATCTTGTTTCGATAGTGTTCATTTATCCTTCAGACACAGGAAAACCAGAGTGCACTCCGGCTGAGACGTTGTGATAAGAAAAATAAGGACATTAGTTAAATAATGGTAAGTCTTCGACTCAGACATTAGTTAAATAATGGAAGGTCTTCTCACAGAAATGCAGAGTGAATGTACCATAACGGAAATTTAAATGTAATCTAAAGAAAGGATACCAACAAGTAAGAAAAAAGGGTTATTTGCCACGAAATACGCCATTCGATGTCAAAGGTTAATAGATTGTATTTAGATATAAAGAATGGTGACATGAAATGGTATAACTTAAATTGACACTGAAAAGAAGTGGAACTGAATAAGACCACTGAAAAACTGGATGCTAAATTTGTTTACAATTATGAAAACGTTACATTAAATTAGGAATGAAATAAAAACGGCCAAAATAGTGAAAGGTTAAGCAACTTGCAAAAAAAAAAAAAAAAAAAAAAAAAATCGTTTAACTTGAAAACTGGGAACTGAATTCTCTTCATAGACAATGCTCTCTTCAAAGCAAAGATTCTAATGTATCCAAAAAGTAGATTCCTCGGTGGTATCGGAGCTATGGTCTAAAACAGAAACAAATGGATCTCTATTCGGCGCACCAGATCAAATCATATCCACTGGTAATCTCCAAGTAAATATTTTGAAAATGGGCACCGAGTTAAAATACCGGTTTTTTTTTTTTAATTTACATGTGAAAACAATAGATCATCTGGTTTCTAATTGCCCTGTTGTGATTAAAACAACATAAACTGAAGCATACTAGAATAGGTTAATACCGACATTGGAACGTTTTTTTAAGCAAAACATCAAAAATGAATAAAGGATCCGGCAAACCAGTAACTGAAGAGGCAAATCTCACAGTGTTATGGAAATTTTGTTGTAAAAATCTATTGAAATCAGATAGCAATGATAAAAAAGGCAACTATATAGTGAGCGAAGCGAGTGCAGCAATTTCACTTTGAATTACAAAAAACAGGCATAATATACTAAGAAAAGTGACCAGGAGCAAACTGCGAAAATGACTGATTTGAAAATGCAAACCATTTGCAAAGACACAAGCCATAAGCATTTCGATAAAATAAGTTGAATTCTGTTCGACTTGGGGAAAATAAACGAATCAACCAATCAAGGCGAGACGATCATTTCCAGTTCTAGTAAGAAACAAAAGTAATGTCAAATAGAGGACAATGCTTTTTTTTTGCGAAGACCACAAACTAAAATAGATCAAATATTGAACAGATTAATTTCTAGACTCACAGAACTGAAAGCGTTGTACCCTGTTTCCATCCGCCATTATCAGGTCTTTTGCATCAGCGCTTATTACTTATATCTTCCGCAGTGAAGCGTATGCTGCAACACTGAGAAGGTTTTCTCTAATATTCTAAATGTATTTGTCCGTGGTATTTTTTAATTAAAGTTAATGTGCCTAAATCATACTCTTTAAATTGAATTTCAATTAAAATTGCAAGGGTAAGATACTTCAATCTGCTAATGGCGCATATAATATACACTGACATCTAAGGATACGATCAATATTTACTTGCCCTCTTATAATTGAAAGATAAACGTTTTCTAATCTCTACTCCAAGCGTTTTTTCTTCTATTTCTCAATGATTTTGTATTTCGTAGAATAAAAAAAAATCCCAGAAACCACTAATATTTTTCTGTTTAAAAAAAAATCAGTTCTCACGAGGTTTTCAAAAAAATAGATCAGAATAAAATGTAATAAATTTCTAAACGTGGCAAATATCTGGAATTCAGTGAGAATTTTGAAATAGGTTGACAAAACTATCGCCAGCCCATGGAATTCGGATGGCGAGTATTTGCAAGTAAATTTTTATGCATATCACTAATCAATAGCAGAATTCAAGTATCGAAGAAAATAAAAAAATACATATGAAACTACATAAAGAATATCACAGAGGATATGGATTAAACTGTTTAGTGAGTGCTGCACAAGTAACACTAAAACGTCTATCTAAATATACATCACAAACAATTTTTTCATTCCCAACACAAAATTAAACGTAATGATCGAATCTTCTTCAGGTACCACCATGAATATTTTAAAATAATGAAAAATGCATTTTAAATAATTTAAATATTTTCTTTGAAATTGAATTTTAGTTTAATTTGAAAGATAGTAAACTAAAACTAATTCGTAGCAAATGGAAAATAAATTTTCCGTATGCGAATAAAGTTAAAACATTAGGACATTCACTCATCAAATCTCTATTACAGACAAATCTAAAGCTCTTCAAATCCAGCATTTATTTTTTCAGATTTACTTCGAAGAAACTATGAATCGAGGGATTACACAATTGGACTTAATTATTAATGCTTACTTTTTGCTTGAGACGGTGGAAATAAGGTTTATTTACACACAGTATCCAGTAAAATGCTGTCAAGTTGTCTTCTATCAGATCTTTCTTTCAAAAAGAGTATTAGATAAATTATTTTATACATAGAATGACAGACAATATAGCAACCAAGAAAATAGTATTGATAATATTAACAACTTATATATAACCAATCGCTTATTATTTTTATTGCATACACTTTTTTGAAACTTACAAAATTATTTTAGGTCACATTAGATGAATAAAAATAAACGATGCTTTTGAGTTTAAATAATCTTTTTTCTTACCTGTTTGATGCCACAATAAATAATTTTACCCAATGAAATATTTTTAATTATTCTGATTTTAAAATTAAACTAAAGTAATTGGTACAAAAAAAAAAAAAGAAAATATTCATAATGACATTGAAAATTTTAAAAACGAAAAGATAATTATTTTAAAAGTTTTCCACCAAAAATGGCATTTTAGTTTACATTTTCAGGGGTTTCAAACTTATCTATGTATCTAATATAATAAAAACTTGTTACGAAGAGCAAGGAAATCAATTTCAACATTGTACTGAAAATTACATGTAAAATTAAAAAAAAAAAAAAATTGATATAAATTTTTTCTATCAAATCTGAAAGAGAATGTGTTTTAGTAAATTATGCGAGCAACAATTCTTTTTTTTTTAAGGCTTAGAACGGATTTTTAGTATGTTCACAATGAATATTGTATAATCTTTACTGAAATAAAAATCATGATTTTTCTTTACACAAGAAAAAATGCAAGCATCCCCCCAAATTTAAAAGTACACAGGATATATGGAAAATAGATTCATGAAACTGATGCTAGAAACACAATTTTCTAAAAATAAATCTGTAATAAAATAACATCCAATATGTAATTCATTCATTAGTAAAATATTGTTGAAGATTGTGTTTAAATTGGAGGACTCTTTTATTTCTGGCAGTTTTTTAAAAAACAGTGTGTCGGAAATTGTTTTTTTTTTTTCTTTCATTTCGGGGTTGATTTTGAAGATAATCCTCTAATCATTAACAATCAATAAACATTGTTACTTCAATTTATTTCCTACATGAACGTTAATATTAGGCGCAAAACACCTTAAATTAAATTTTTATGTACGTAATACGAAATTTAACAAGTACATAAGGAAAACAAAAAAAAAAAAAAAAAAAAGCAAACAACTTACCCGCCGATCTTGATGGAAATATTTATTTGTAACAAGGCCAAAAATGGGACAAAAAAGACGGTCTTCTTCTGTCTTAACGTTAAACTTAGCTAGCCACAAACACAGATTATATTGGAAAAGTTGGCGGGAAACTTCAACGACATTAAATAGTCAGAGGAGACGCAATAAATGTAAAACCTATTTTCATTGGTCTAAAATAAAACAAAAATATTTCAACCTGTGTTCAGTCCAAATTTACTGGATTGAACTGCAAAGGGACACCTCGAGGTGGAGTAATGGTTAGCAAGCTCGTCTTGCTCGAACAATTACGACTGCGTAGAGGGTTCAATCCTCACTGGGTGCCCCATAGTTTCGGCCGTGTACAACATCTAAGCTATGCTTACAAAATCAATATTTAATACATAATCATTGTGGATTTTTTAACTTTTGTTTTTTTATTCCCCTCCCCACCACAGACAACGAGTTGTATATATGGGGGACTATTTAGGAATTTCATTGAAACAATGAGGTATTTTGGTGGATGTAGTAAGAAAGGTAACTATGAATGTGTTGTTTTGGTGGTAGGAATATAGTTTTGGATGATTGTGTCAGTGGTTGTGTCTAGCTAAGTTTTAAAATTAAGACAGATGATGACCGTCCTTTTTTCCCACTCACCTTTTTTAGGTCTTGTGCCACATTTTCTACAATTTTTACAGAAATAAACATTGGATTGAACTGCAAAGCAAATGATCACCCAACCCCAACTTGGAGCTCCTTTAAGGATTCCGAGTAATGCACTACAAGATAATAACTCTTGAAGGGACTTAAAACTTAACACCAAAGAAATAACAAACTAAAAACCTTTCCGCTAAAATTAATACAAGAGCTTCAGTGTAGTACTTACTTCATCTACCTCAACACATAATATGACCATAGGGTTTAAACCCACAGCGTCCCACTATATATATATATATATATATATATATATATATATATATATATATATATATATATATATATATATATATCCACATAGCACCCTAGAGCGCTTCGCTTAGGAGCGGGTAGAATGGAGATCAACGTGTTTTAGTGGACTCAACAATTTTCAATCTGCTTGTCTGAATCATCTTCAAGAAGCGAGAGCAAGATCTAAAAAGTCAGCCAATCTAACAGTGATTTCATCTCACAATTCTCACACCTGATCCATATGTGGCTTCCTTTGTAAATCACTAGCAGGTCTTAAATACCACTTAAGATTATCGCATAATCTTTCATAACTGAATCAATATGCTGGCAGATCCTCATACGCCGAAACCGACGGGAGTGTCCATTATATATATATATATATATATATATATATATATATATATGAATACATACATATATATATATATATATATATATATATATATATATATATATATATATATACATACATACATATATATATACATATATACATATATATATATATATATATATATATATAAAGATAAAACATTTGTTATACTTAGCTATATATATATATATATATATATATATATATATAAAGATAAAACATTTGTTATACTTAGCTATATATATATATATATATATATATATATATATATATATATATATATGAGATTCACATTTCGTTTTTCTCGTTTGTGCGTATGTGTAGTCACATCAAAAGATATCCTAAAGTTCGAAGAAATCCTAAAGAACGTAACGCTTTCTCATACATTTTTCCCGAATACATATCTATGCATATATTGTTATATACTCACACGGATATTTATATACGACAAAAATATTACTAGAATTTTTAAATTATATTACAAAATTTAATAAACAAACCTATTCAGTAAAATTTAACAAAAATTAAAGGACAATACAAATGTAGATGAATGTGAACTCGTGTTTTAAAAAATATGCAAAAGTGTTTGATAATGTACGTCACAAAGGACTCTTGGACCTACTAGGTAACCTTGACATATATGGGAAGGATATCAGAATAATCCAGAACATATACTGGCAGGAAGCCGCAGGAAGCCGCATGAATACAGGTAGAAAATGAATTCAGTAGATATACAAAAACAGAAAAGGTTATAAGACAAGTGTTTGTCGTTGAAGCGGATTACGTCAACCTATGCAGTGAAGCGATTCTGAAAGAATTAGTATTACTTCTACGATTTATTATGTGCGGCCGCAATGTTTACATCATGGGATATTCAGATGACACATTGTTGAGAGAAAACACGGAAAGGAAGCTACATGAACTCCTACAAAAGGTTGTGAAGGAAGGCGATAGAAAAGGATTAAATATTAATTGCAAGAAGACAGAATTCATCATTTTTAGCAAAAGGGACAGTATATATAAATAAATATATATATATATATATATATATATATATATATATATAGCAAAACGGACAGTATATATATATATATATATATATATATATATATATATATATATATATATATATATATATAGCAAAAGGGACAGTCCAATATGCCAATTCAAATTTGGAGATAACAAAACCAAGGACAACAATTTAAATATCTGTTTAGTGTTTTAACAGTGGTCAAATGCCGTAACTCGAACATTGGAGCGGTGACGAAGTTTTAGATAAAATTCGGAAAAAAAGGACACTTTTTTTATATCAGGAGGAGAGAGCTGAAATTTCTAGGGCCCCTAATGAGAAAAGAGATTGTAAAATTTGATACACATAGGACAGAATGAAAGCCAGAGATACAAAAGAAAACAACGCATAACCTACCTAGCAAGTTATAGAAAATATTAGGTTGGTGCAAAAATAATGTCGTTTTCTCACATATGTTACTTTTTTATATGATTTCCGAATTAATTCATTGATATATATAGCCATGTTATATATCATTTTGAAGCGCGTTTTTTCGCTCTGTGGAATCGTATTATTCGTTACCGTTCTCAATCTCTTTATTCATTTTTTTGCAGGCTTTTCGACAGCATGGACAAAATTCAAATCCGCACGATTTTCTTGTTCCAGTTCAAACTTGGCCGAAAAGCTGCCGAGACAGCTCGTGATATCAATGATGCGTTTGGCCCAGGAAACACTAACGAACGTGTGGCACAACGGTGGTTCAAGAAATTTCGCAATGGTGACGAGAGCCTCGAAGATGAAGACGGTCGCGGCCGGCCGACTGCGGTTGATAACGAACATTTGAAAGCCTTAATTGAAACCGATCCTCGGAAAAACCACACGAGAAGTTGCTGTTGAACTCGAGGTCGACCACTCAACAGTCGTTCGCCATTTAAAGCAAATAGGGAAGTCAAAAATGTTGGATAAATGGGTGAACGATAATCAAAAAAAAAAATCGTCAAAAAACGACATTATTTTTGCACCAACCTAATAGATGGCGGAACTACTACTACTACTACTACTACTACTACTACTACTACTAATAATAATAATAATAATAATAATAATTTACTAGGCCGTAATGATAGCGAGTTTCATCCTTCTTTTTTTATAACTATTTTACATGAATTAACTTTTAGTAATATCGTATAGAATCAATGCCACAACATTTTACAGTGTCTATGTGGGCACTTTATATTCAAAATCTAGAAGTCCGTTAACTTATTTTATCTACTGATTATAATCACACTTTAAATAATTTGGTATGCTTTATACTTAAGCATAAATACATACACAACACACAACACACACACACACACACGCATATATATATATATATATATATATATATATGTGTGTGTGTGTGTGTGTGTGTGTGTGTGTGTGTGTGTGTGTGTGTGTGTGTGTGTGTGTGTGTCTATCACAACAAATAATAGTGAACATTCAACTTCTTTGGAGATCGCACATATCATGATCAATTCCTCGGTGGGAATATATAAAATTGAATTCATTTACAGAAATAATATATTTCTAAAAATATGTATCTAAAATATGTATCTAAAAATATATATATATATATATATATAATTTAAAGAAATATATTTCTTCTATAGAAGAAGAAATATATGATTTCTTTAAAAAAATATCTATTTTACTGTCAACACTGAGTTGGAACAGATATTTTGAACATTTAATTTTGTTTGTTGATATTAATTTGCTACCGTTTTATATACTTTAATTACAAAGATTAGTCACATTAAATACCGTTATACTCAAGAAATAAATTGGTCGACTGTATTTTTTTTTTTTTTTTGTTTTTAGGAAACACAACTTTTTTATTACATAGAGATTCACGCACGCTAGCACGCACACGCTTGTGCGAGCGCACACACGCTTGTGCGAGCGCACACACGCTTCTGCGCGCACACACACACACACAGAGATAGATAGATAGATAGATAGATAGATAGATAGATAGATAGATAGATAGATAGATGTAGAGAGAGAGAGAGAGAGAGAGAAAGAGATAGTTTTATACCTGAAAAATAGATACGGTTTTCAGTAAACTTCGGTAGTAATTTTCGTTTAGATTCCAGAAAGCTGTAATGGTTATCTGCAGTGGTTGATCAATACACAGTTACCATAATCTTATTGTTGGTGCAATTTCGTTTTTGGAAAGGGTTTGCGTGTTTCATCATGTAATCAAGTCATTAAACCAATCCTTTGTGGTTGTCAAAGTATCCAATCGCATATCCCTATTCGATTCAGAATTGGATCCTTCGAATTTCACAAAGCCAACAATTAATTAATACATTGAGCTACAATTAGATACATTTTTGCATTTTTCATTCCAAGTTACCATAGCAGAGATGGACTAAACTAATAATTGCAAAAGTAAAAATCAGAGTATTTTGTTATGTTTCTGGGGGGAAAAAGTATTACAAACACTACTGTTTGAGAACCTTTCCTCTCTATTTATTGAAATACCACAGCCATGGTCGATTCGATGGCTAGCATGATTGGAAAACACATGATTCCTTTACGGAATCAATTCTGAGGCCGTCCTTTGGCCTGAGAGCGGATGCTCTTTAAACTCAACTGAATGCATGTGTATAAAATTTTAAAAGGATACTGAATTTTGTTTTAATGAATATATCTTTCTATATATTATAATTTGTTCTCCATTACCTTGCATTTCCTGACTGACTTGGTTTGTAGTAGAACTCTCAAATACCCTCTACAGAATATTTTAAAAGGCTTTTCAAATTTTTATATACAGCATTTTTGTAATACCGACAAATTTAAAAAAAAATAGCAAACGACTGTTACAAATATATTACGTTATATATAAATACTTATAATGATCTATTGAAATTGTATAATTGTATATTTTACAAAATTTTCTTAACATTGAATAGCACTAATTAGGTTTCATGATTCTCATTGAAAAGATGTAAAGTTTTGTATATGAATTTAAACTTCTTTACTAAAGCATGAGTTACTTCCTAAAACAAGTATGTTTTTATTGAAGAAAACACGTGCAGTTCTACGAGTACTAGATAAATATTTCACATTTGCATATATATTTGCATGCGTGTGTGTTTATAAATTTTCGCTCACATAAATAAATTCAATTTTGCCTATAATAGAAGATTAAATCAGAAAACAAAAACAATTTTGAAATTACGCTCTGAAAGAGGAGGAGACGTGCATGTGCATGTGATGAGGATCAGTTTGCCGCGCGCGGCATTCTATCGTTCAGTCAAGTGGCAATGAGAATATATCGAGGAACAACGTGCCGTAGTGCGCTTTTTTGGGGACAGAGGGAGTCAAGCCTGCAGGAAACCAATCTTTGAATTTTAACCCGCACCATGAATCAACGAAAGGTGTGTGCTGTGTGTAGAACGGTTTAAAGCTCGAAGAACAAGTGCGTGTAACGAACGAAACCGTTCTGGTTGCCCATCAACATCGCGCGCGGAAGAATACATCTAGAGGGTGGATGCCTTGTTCACGGGAGACTGACGAATCACGTTAGCACAAATGGCGGCAATCTCGAACATCAACTCTGCGCCTTCAGAAACGAGAGTGCATGATGACTTGGGGCACTGTAATTATTGAGCGCGTTGGGGGCCCAAACGAGCAGAGCCGTGCAGATCAGACTTTGTAAGCAATCGAAAAACTTAATTTCGGAACAGATGAAGAAGCTCGATGAAGGATACCAGATTTGGCCACCGTGCACGGAAAGTATTAGGTTGGCGCAAAAGTAATCACGTAATAATGACGTAATTATTACATCATTATTTTTGCACCAACCTAATAACATAAGCATTTACTCTTCAACGGTGGAATGAAGGCGTTGTATGGAAATTGCTTTTACTTTTTGGTTTAACTTCATGATTATATATATACATATATATATATATATATATATATATATATATATATATATATATATATATATATATATATATATATATAGGCATATATATATATATATATATATATATAGTCAAAATATTATTTATTATAAGATATCACGACTCATCGTATGTTAAAAAAAATGAAAAAGAAAATAGATAAGTCTATGAAAGTACATGTAAACGCATGCACACACATATATTTACATATATGGTAGCCTCCCCCGTCGTATTCGACGTATGAGGGTTAAGCAGGAACCGTCAGCCAGACACCAGCATATATGATTTAATTATAGTAGTGAAAGTATCGTGCAGAAACAATCACACTTTTTGAAGGGCTGAATGCAGAGACCTGATGCACTACGTGCTACAAAGTCCTCAAAAGACCCTATGCAGATTCTGAATTCAGAGTTATCCTTCTCCTAGACCAGATTCCATCCAGGGCTATAGAGCCCATTAAATTACTCAAAAATGAAAATAACACCGACCTCTCATTTAACAGATATATTTACCGAAATTACACAAAAATATCTTGAAATAATAAAGAATAAATTTATTCAATAAAATCGTCATTGGCTTTAATCACGGTTTGCAGACGACTTCGCGTTCCTCTTCTGGAGGGTCTCCTTGTTTAAGTTGGTGAATGCTGCCATAATCTTTACTTTTAATTCATCTTTTGTGCTGCAATGAGTTTTGTTAGTGTCTTACTCAACTGCGCCCCACAAATAATAACCAAGGTTTTTCAGTCTAGGGAGTTAGGTAACCAGATGTAAAGGGTGACGTGGTGACAGAAATTGTCTGACAGATATGACCGGGTTTCCTTGCTTGTTTGGCATGGTGTAGATTCCTGCTGCCAGGCATAAGGTCTTCCAGCCGGCACCCTCTACCTCCTCAATACACTTCATGTCCTGCCTGAGGTCCTGTGGGGAGATAAATGCAGGCATAACGTCGCCATCACTAGTGATCACACCAAAAACCATCGTAATAACTATTAGACTCATCCAACTCTTTCCGCATCCTCTGCACTGTCTTCAGATTGACATCCTAGCACTCTGAAAAGTTCGTATTGGTGCTTTCGGTGCAAATGGCATTCAGTACAGCACGCCATTTTAAAATTTCTGGCGAACTGAATTGCGTCATAGTGCTCTTTTTCTCATAGACGGTGCCTAGCTGACCTTTGTATTCTGTGCAGTCGACAAAATAAAATTTAAAAAAAACAACACGCATGCGCGAAATTAAAAATATAAAATGGCGACAATTTACCCATCGTTCCCTGTATATACACATATAGCATATGGTGGTGATTGCCGCATTTTAGTCACCTCCTCCACGTCAAATGCAATGGCTTCCGTCTCATTTCGACGTCCATGTCCCCTAAGATGACTCTTCCGACAAGTATTCTATTTCTTAGATATGCCAGGTAAATTCTGTGTTCTTGATTGTGGTGATTAGATTTGCGTGGCCTACAATTCTCCTGTGTACGAGTCCTTTTCAGTCCAGATGGTGGTCTGCAAACCGTTTTATAAACAACACAATACTGTTGATAGGCCGATGAGGCAGGTAAGTATAGTAGGTTTGATTCTGCTTATTATGATAACCTTTCAGATAGTTTACATAACCCGCCCTCGAAAAGAGCATGCGATCACACCCAACATTTCCGAGATTGCATTTTAGCTGGCAAATCCAAGTCAAAGCCACTTCGGAGATTACGTTTGATATGGGCATGACTGAGATTCATCCTCAATGACATTTTACTCCTCCTTTATACAGTGCCTCCATTCTGTACGGTTTAAATCAGTTCTTTCCAATGTTGCACATCCTTTAACTTATCTTTAAACTTCTATGAAGACTTGTGATGTGGAAGCTTTCCTGACTTCAGTTACCCATAGAATAATTTTCTTGGAAAAATAGCTGTTTTGCTCTTGAATTCCCGAAACAGCAGCATGGTTGACAATTAACATTTTCCTCAATTCCTGTCGTGGGCTTCATATCTTAACTCGTGTTTCTCTTTTAATTATTTCATCATATGTTCATGCCAGTCAAGAAATTCCATAGCAATTAATCTCCGTCCTGCTCAAAAAGAAAAAAATAATATCATAAACGAAATAATAGACAGACGATGAGGTTCATAAAATAATTATACTGAAGTAAAAAAAAATGTCAGCACCGCACTGAACGGTTTTACCTTAAGCGACCTGCATTAACTTATTTGGAAAATAATATCAGACTTAGATTCAACGTTTCTGAATTAATGTATTTAAACAGCGTTTAAATCAGTCAAAATGGGATTCTTGAACATCTATGCATTTCTACTGTCGAGTTACAATGTTATTAATGCCATTACATTAAAACTCTCAAGGTTTGAACGCCAAGAAATCTTTAATGTATGCATGTTCTTTGCGATGGAAAGAGTTTTGGCTTTGAAAAGTAACACGATGCTTGAAAAAGTGATAATAAGTAGGCGAGAGATGAGGAGAATATGGAGGATGTGGCAAATTCCCGTATCCCAAGTCGGTGAGCTTTTGTAGTCTAATCCTGGCAACATGTGGCCAAGTATTGTCATGAACCAGAATTTAATCTCGTCGATGAAACAGTGGTGGTTGCATTTTGCTTAACTGAATTTGCATTTCATCTAGATGTTTTCAGTAAACTTCGGTAGTAATTTTGTGTTTAGATTCAAGAAAGCTGTAATGGTTATCTGCAGTGGTTGATCAATACACAGTCACCATAATCTTATTGTTGGTGCAATTTCGTTTTTGGAAAGGGTTTGCGTGTTTCATCATGTGATCAAGTCATTAAACCAATCCTTTGTGGTTGTCAAAGTATCCAATCGCATATCACTATTCGATTCAGAACTGGATCATTCGAATTTCACAGGGGCAGCATCGTACACACTTCAAAACATCGAACACTTTGTCTTCCACTAATTTCATTAATTGTTTCTTCGACTTGTCAATTCTCTTGAGATGGTCCGATATAGTCAAAATGATAACACTTATGATCGGATACATTTCTATGAAACGTTGACGAAGATTTTACTTGATCAGAGTTTTCAGAAGTTGATTGTCATTTTCTCATCTGAATATGGCAGATACGTATCCCTACTGCGGCACTTCAGAAACTTGCGTCGTACTATCCGATCACAAGAAGATCCTTAACCCCATGCTCTTTTAATGTTGATCGCAGCTTGAAGGACATTATAATAAACAAAAAAAAAAATCAATTCATTTCTTCCTTTTTCATGTTCATGTTCAGGGGTATATAATTGTTTAAGTTAAATTTTGAAAGAGATTGATATAAACCTAACAAAGAGGAAACTTTAATTATTAGGAATGAGTAACATATTTTTGTGCAATAATATGTAATGATATATATTAGAAGGCAATTAAATGATTACTGTGAAACCAAGTATTATATTCGGTATACCCTAATAGAAATAAACTCAGCTATCTGACTTCTTTTGTGTGCCGCATCGTTCAGAACGTTGATAATCATGGCTCTCCACAATTTCTACTTCTTTAGAGCTCTTAATAAATTTTGCCTTGCCATTTTTGCATTTTTATTATCTTCCCTAAATCTTGTTCCGCCATCAATCTCGCTAGATCGGTTATGCGTTGTTTTCCTCTGCCTCTAAACTTCCCACAGCCCTGTGAATATCAAATATTTCAAACTTCCTTCCACGTTATATGCCATAGAAATTGCAACTGTCTCTTCCTGTTGGTAATTTTTAAGTGTCCTTTTTCTCTAAAACTTCGTCGTTACCCACATATTTTGCCTATAAAATTCTCAGCATCATTCTGTAGAACCACTTTCTTGTTGCTTCAAGTCTCTCCATAGTCTGTGAATAGATTTCCCAGCATTCAATGTCGTATAAGAGGACCGCTGTTACGTATCAGTCCGGTCCCCTTTTTTCCGAATTTCCTGTTACTTATTTTAATACGATACTTTTCATTATCCCGATGCGTTTTCGCATGCGCGTCACACATTCTATTGTCTGTTAAAACATTTCATATATATTTCAATTTTGGTACTTGTTTGATTTTGGTATTAGGTTGGTGCAATAATAATGTCGTTTTCTCGCATATAAACATATGTGAGAAAACGGCATTATTTTTGCATCAACCTAATATCTCCAATTTGGGATTTACATATTGGGCTGATCCATTTGCTAACAAACCTGCATTCTGTTTCCTGTGTTTGCTGTCAACACTGTAATCTGCATATATGATGTTCTTAAGATGGTGGTCGTCAATATTGAATCCTGGTAGGACTTCTAATTTTCTCAGAATTGCGTCACTATAAAGGTTAAATAATTTCAGTGAGTAGACACATCTTCGTTTTACAAGCATTTCTATTTGTTTTGTTTTTTTTATATTTACCGGATTCATTTTCTATTCGTGTGGAGCCGGTTTGCTGTTAGTTCTGGATTATTCTAATACCATTCCCAAATATATCACGGTTACCTGGCAATTCCAAATTTATAGCGTACTTTATCAAATTTGCACAATCTATAAATCACAGCTAAACATACTTATGAATTTGTATTGTTTTTTTTTTCTTATATCCTTCTGAGTATAAATATAGCATTCATTATTTCATTGTCCGTTGTCTTTAATGAAGCCACACTGTTCTTATCCTATTTCGAGTCTAATTCTGCTGTGCGTTTTATTCTTCAGAATTAAGATAACTTTTGTCATATGTCTCATTAGGCTGATTACCTGGTGCAGCTCGCATTCGTTTGCATCTGGCTTTTTAGACATTGTTATGAAAAATGGATTTACTTAGGTCTTCCGGTATATCTATATACTAGCAGCATGGCCCGACGTTGCCTATCCTTGATTCAAAAATCGTACGACTCATACAGCAATCGATATCACTTGACTTAAAAAATTTCCCCCCTTCCTTGCCTTTAAAGGAGTGCCCTTTGCCGTATTGATGTTGCTACATGCCTTACTTCTTGCCTATCTCAAACTGCTATTTTTTTCCAAGCTGTATACTAAACATTAAATCTGTTACGAAAAAAGTACTAAACAAAATGAACACAAAACGATCAGCTTTAAAAAAAAGGACTGGTAACTAGAAAAACTGAATGAAAAAAGAATGTTAACAACAATTACTTTTTTACACCCAACCCATTTCTGCGAAATCAGAATCAAGGTTGAGTTTAAGCAAGCGAATGAGCCAATTGGAGTAAAGTGCCATGCAGATTTAAATTTTTCCCACTTGTGACGAATGCAGCTATCGATTTTTTTTTTTTTGCATGCTAGAATGTTAGTTAACTTTCGTGTCAGTCAGCTGTTGGCTCTCACGCTGGCCAATAGAATCTTCCTGCCTATTCGTGGCAGCCAGCTATAGGCTCTCACTCTGGCCAGTAAAAAATGGCTGCAAACTACATGAAAACTGCCGTAGAAGCATGAAAAATCGATTATTTCCACTATCGATGAGAGTTGGGAAAACAAAGTCGGTCTTGGCCTTCCCATTAACTTGGAGCATGTGCATGCAAACTTTGGTGCAAATCCGTCGAAAATTGCGACCATGCATTCGTTACAGACACACACATCCTACATTTTATAGATAGAGATTTACTATGACTGTAAACTTGTCAATATTGAAATTATCTAAGGCTGTAAGCCTCTCTATTACAATTCCCTTTTGTTCTAATCCTTTTCTTTCTGTTTAATTTGGCCACTAATGATTTGACATCAGATTTTAATATTTTTGGTCCCTCGATATTTCTATATTTTTCTGGTTGTCCTCTTTCGTCGTTGAAATGGTCCCTGGTGTACACGTTACATCTCTGAAGTATATAATGTAATAAATAAAACGGTAGTCTAACTGTAGCAAGCATGCTAACCGGAACATGTAAATTTTAACTGTTTAAAAACGGGAATATCTACTCAAACCCGCTTATCCATTAAATATAGCACTTGAAGTAATTATACATAAAGATACATGCACATATATATATATATATATATATATATATATATATATATATATATATATATATATATATATATACCTTCAAGAACTTTGGTGACAATTCTGACACATCTG
>OZ010588.1:34456913-34519413 GCA_963932145.1 Acanthosepion lycidas
TGAAGTCCCAACGCATGAAGCGTGTCACAAATCTTTTTCGAATTTGTCAATATATATATATGTGTGTGGGTGTTTGCGTGTGTGTGTGTGTGTTTGCGTGTGTGTGTTTAGTTTTCTCAACAAAGTGCATACTTTCCACAAATATTTAAAAATGTAGAAATGTTAAAATTATTATCGTTGAAATGAACACTTTTATTGTTTATATCTTTCCTATAATTTTTTGCAATTTGTCTGTATCTAACTTGTTTCTTTGTTGTACATTTTATCCCTTTTCTATTCTTTCCTATTTACTGCCTGCATTGATTTAATTTTTAATTTTATCTTAATATTGCCTCATATATATATATATATATATATATATATATATATATATATATATATATATGAAAATTTCTCCGATTTTTGAATTTCGCTTTGATAAAGTCCACATTGGACAAAACCTGTCAGCAATTACCAGTTTTCCTATCGTCATTTTTATTCATATATATATATATATATATATATATATATATATATATATATATATATATATATATATATATATCATATGGTGTTAGTATATTTTTTAGTGTTAATTCTCGATACTACATTTTAATGTGAGTCAGTTCTGTGGGTAACTGAATGGAGAAATTTGGCTTGAGATTTTTCCCAACAAAGTGGATACTTGGACTTATACTAAATACTACTAATTTAAAAAAAATAAAACTTAAAATACTCAAACTTGCACTTCATTCAGCAATGTTTCCATACATATATAGTTGAGAGGTTGTTCTTGGTATCTGGAAAGAACTCGAATATGATTAGAAAGAAAAGTAGGTTGATTAAGTCTTTCAGCCTTCCACCGACTATCATCTCCCATTCTAAGTGAGAGATAATCGTATACTTCGGTCATGGAAATAAAAAAATCACTTCAAGTCGTTGCAATTGTATAAAAGCACCATTCAAACGATGCCAGTCTGTTCATCAGTTCATAAAGTGAAAAGCTCACTGCTACACTACCACACTGCCAAGATAATTTGCATAGAGCAGTGCATACTAGAATGGTCAAAATTTCTATGACAGCTGACTGATTCTCTATATTAATTATCTGAATATTCTTTCTTCGAAATAACGGTTTTGCTTCATTTTTTCTTTGCTTTTTTCATGTTTTGTTTTGTTTCTGTTTTTAATATCGTCCTATTCATACTCCCCCCTTCTCTTGAACAGGAATAGAAGCTCACACCTTGTTTCATTTGTCGGAAGAGGTTCCGGGTTCTTTCCATTTTCTCAGGCCGAAAAGTGGTATTGGCATGATTTTTTTATGATATGTAAGGTTGGTGGCAACATCTCTTCATACAGAAGTTTGGTTGGCAGTTTTCTTATTGCTGTGCCTGACTCGTAGTTAGAAGCCCGAATATTTGATTATCATCTTGAGAGGCTGCACTGATCAACAATTGCCTAATATCAGGGTTCTTTCAGTGTCTTGTTGCCCATGGAAGGGTGTTCTTGCAAGCACTTCCGGTAGAGGTAACCCCAAGGTTACACTATGCTGCGCTCTGTACTACTTCCCTTCTTGCACATGTTACACTAGTCGACCGACCGCTACTACAAACCTCGACATTTCCTTACCAAAACATAAGATATGAAAGATATAAATCTAAAACAGCTCAAAAAATCACCTAAATCTGTTAACCTTTCTTTCTCCAACATTCGTGGTATTCGTACCAACTTCTTCATTGTGGAATCATTCCTATTCGAAGAGTTTCCGGACATCCTATATCTCTGTGTATCTAATGTACTCTCCTCAATCCCATCCTCAGATTTCTCGTTTCTTGCTTATTTCTCGCTCCTCAGGAAGGACTCTAATGTCAACATATATGGCCTATGATTTTATATCTGTGAGCATCCCTCAGTTGCTAGGGAGCTCTCTCTTGAATCTCCACATCACTTTTACATGTGTCCCCGACTGTCTCTACTTAACTCAGTCAGCTATCTCTTTTTTTCTACCGTTTTCCCTCCTCTTATGACTGTTGCGTGCTAGATAGTATTTCTGATAATATAGACGAGGTTATCTCCCTATACCCCTCTGCAAATATATTTGTGTTCGATGATTTTACTGCCCACCATGGCAGGTGGCTAAACACTCTGTCAATGACCCCACTGTTATCCAGATCCTTAAATTCTCAATTACTTAATCGGTCACCCCTATGGTGGACTTACCTACGAGTTTCCCCAGTAACTATGACGGACTTCTAAATCTCTTTTTTTTTTTTACCTCTATCTCGGTCTCATATCGTATTTGCAGCTCTGCTCTCTTGGCAACTTTGATCATGCGGTAGTGTCTATAAACATCTATTTCCGCTTCTCTATCTACCAAAAGAATATCTTTCCTTTATCAAGGTGCGGATTAGGACTCGATCTGTGACTTCTTTCGTGACGTCCCTTCGAATGCAGATTTGAATCATCTTGTTCATAAATGCGTGTCTCAGGTATCCTCCTGGGTAAAAGCCGGAGTCGATCCTTTCATTCCAGCAAGAGAATACATTCATCTGTATGAAACTGTATTCATATCCTTGGTTCTTAACTGCATGCTTAGCAGCTATAGCTCACAGGAATCACTTCTTCCGCTGTACCAGAGCGACAGGTCTGATTAAACAGACGTCTCTTTGTCTTTGCTCGTAACGAGTACAAGCGCGTCGTCAAAGAAGCGAAGTTACTGTTTGCTGATAGAATGAAACAACGTATAGCATCTCGCAAGTTCGATTCTTATTAGCGACTCTGCAAAATTATGCTGAACAACAAATCCTCAATCTCTCTTCTACTCAATCAATTCGAAGTCCTGATATCTACAACAGATAAAGTTGAATGTTTTGCTCTGAAATTCTCTGTCAACTCAACACACGACTCATTTGGAGTATTCACACTTGATCCCATCCCCAGAACCAGAGTGATATGTACATAACCCCGTCACAGGTCTCAGACATTATTTATAAATTAGACTCCCCTAAAGGAAGCGGTTAGGGGATCCCAGCCGTCGTCCTAAAGAAATGTGCTCCCGATCTGGCTACAGTTTTCTCCAAAATCTCCATCTAATTCCTCGCTGCTTCCTGCTTTCCAGTTTTTGTCTCCTCCCTAGTTCCCGTTTTTAAGAACTCTACCGAAAAGCAGTTAGTTAGAGGTGTCAGAAGATTCTCCAAAGTATTCGAGGCTTTAATCAAGGCTGAAGTGGTTAATCATCTTACCTCACAGGACCTACTCCCTGACAAATAAAACAGCTTCCTTTTTTGTCAGATCTACCGCCGATGTGCTAACGGCCATGGTTGAATATTTATATGAAGCTCTTGATAATGATGGCGAGACTCAATCTGTGGCATTATATATCTCGAATGTGATTGACAGGATTTGACACGCTGGTTTTCTACGTAAGCTCCAGGATCGGTCTCATCAAATCGTGAAAATCTAGGTTATTTTCAACGCAAGTGTCCCATAAGGCGCTACCCTAGGTCTTACACTGTTTCTGACCTACATCAATGGTCCGCCTGGTGTGATCAGTTCACAAGTAGGCATTTATGCAAATGACACTATCATCTACTCCTGACACAATACTAAATCTGTCAGAGTTGATAAAGTTAACTTGACCGCTGCTCTTGAAAAGGACTTCCAATCAGGACTTCCAATCAGTGGTTACGAAATGGCTCGTGATATTTACTGCTTGTAAAACAAAACTACTCTCATTTAACTACCATAGAGAGACTTTTCCTGTCCAGCATCAGCATGGCTGAGGCTAGACTTATGGAGAGAAACTCACTGAGTTTTCTTGTCCTCGCGTTTTCAACTGCCTAGAATTAGAACAGCTATCAATAAGTGCGTCTACTGCACGGAAATTTGGTTCGCTATGTCGTCGCAGAAGTTTGTTCTCGTCAGATTCCATCTTGCACATTTACAAATCTACCATTCGTCCGTGTACTGAATACTGTTGCCATATCTGGTCAGGTGCTCCTGCTACGCACCTCGGCATTAGGTAAACACATAAGCGAGATGACAATGACAGCAGACTCTGAAACATTTTTAAAATTGCAATGACAAATGAGAATTTTTCGTTCTACAGAGACGAGAATTAATTCAAGTTGCACTAATATTAAATTGTATAAGCGAAGTCAAATTTTTACTTATATTAGACCACACACACACACACACACACACACATATATATATATATATATATATATATATATATATATATATATATATATTTGTGTATTTAGGCAGCAATCCTTTCATGCATATTTCATTGATTACGACAGACAAAGTGCTTTTATTTAGTTTTTTTTATACAATTTCTCATGCAATCTAATAACTTTTTTCTTTTCAGATGAAAAGAAAAAAATTATTTGACCGCATGAGAAAGTGTATAAAAAACTAAATAAAAGTACCTTGCCTGTCGTATTTAATGATAGGTGCACACACACACACACACACACACATACACACATATATATATATATATATATATATATATATATATATATATTAGGTTGGGGCAAAAATAATGACGGTTTTTGACATTAAAAGATACGTCAAAAACTGTCATTATGGTTGCACCAACCTAATATATATATAAAGTAAAGTTTTTATATGCCCCCCATGGATAAAAAATATATCGGAATAAGTCTACGCAATTTTTCAATTTCTGTTTGCGGATTGTCTTTAAATAATTTTTTTAATGTAGAATATTTGCGTTTATTTATCAGATAATTATGGAATTAAACTGAAAAATTATATCATTCAGATTTAAAATATAGAGATTTAGCTTGAAAATCCGATCTATTAAATAACGATTTCTTCTTTGTCTGAGGGAAAAAGTTTTACATCCCCAAATTCTATTTTAATCATAGAGGTGTTAAGATTTCTAATACGAGCTTCATAATCGTTCACAAATGACGTCTAATAATTGACTGATGACATCTAATAACTGTTAACTCTATGTATTGAGCGAATGAAGAGAGTAGTAGTAGTAGTAGTAATGTAAAGCAGCTGTAGTTAACTGGCGAGTAAATTAGTATCACGTGTAATGGATTCGATCCACTCAAATATTACCCTTCTAGACGTATATTATGTCAGTCACAAAATTTGTTAAGGCAAGCTGAAGATGGAAAATTGTGAATAGAAAGAATGAGTTCCACAAATTTCTTAAAAAGAAAGTGGATTGTATGCTTTGAAATTCTGCATGTGAAATCTTGGTTTTTACCTAAACACTAACATCAACATTGTAACTACAGTGAAACCCGGATATAAGAGAGTTGTCGGGACCGGAGAAGTCTCTTCTACCCGGGTTTCTCTGATATCCGGATTTGGTCTGTTTTGTTTAGGTAAGTATGGCTCTAATTTTGGACCAGTGAAAATTTCTCTTATATCCGGGTCTCTTATATCCGGGTTACACTGTAGTGTAAAGATGGGAAAATGGAAATTAGAATTAGTTATACATTCAACTTTTGAATAGTTAGAGAAACATAATACAGTGTAAACCGGATATAAGAGAGTTGTTGGGACCGGAGAAGAAGTCTCTTATATCAGGTGTTTCTCTTATATCCGGGTTTGGTCTATTTTGTTTAGGTAAGTATGGCTCTAATTTGGGACCAGAGAAAATGTGCCACATGATACCCTTGTGGGGGGGTGACTAAATACTAGTCGGTAGTCGGATGTCAGTCGATATCGGACGACCGACTGAACGGTTGAACTCTCTGCCTTCGGGCGGGGAGGAACCCGAACGAGGCTACGCCGAAGGGTGTAGTCTCGTTCGGGGAGGTAAACCTGACCCTGAACCCGTTTATACGGGTTCAAAGGGCATATTTTTGGCCGAGCCCACGGGCTCGGAGATCCCACATTAAACCGGCCTTGTGCCACATGATACCCTCGTGGGGGGGTGACTAAATACTAGTCGGTAGTCGGATGTCAGTCGATGTCGGACGACCGGCTGAACGGTTGAGCTCTTTGCCTTCGGGCGGGGAGGAACTCGAAGGAGGCTACGCCGAAGGGCGGATTCTCTTTCGGGGAGGTAAACCGACCCTGAACCCGTTTATACGGGTTCAAAGGGTATATTTTTGGCCGAGCCCACGGGCTCGGAGATCCCACGTTAAACCGGCCTTGTGCCACATGATACACTCGTGGGGGGGGTGACTAAATACTAGTCGGTAGTCGGATGTCAGTCGATGTCGGACGACCGACTGAACGGTTGAACTCTCTGCCTTCGGGCGGGGAGGAACCCGAAAGAGGCTACGCCGAAGGGCGGATTCTCTTTCGGGGAGGTAAACCGACCCTGAACCCGTTTATACGGGTTCAAAGGGTACATTTTTGGCAGAGCCCACGGGCTCGGAGATCCCACGTTAAACCGGCCATGTGCCACATGATGCCCTCGTGGGGGGGTGACTAAATACTAGTCGGTAGTCGGATGTCAGTCGATGTCGGACGACCGGCTGAACGGTTGAACTCTCTGCCTTCGGGCGGGGAGGAACTCGAAGGAGGCTACGCCGAAGGGCGGATTCTCTTTCGGGGAGGTAAACCGACCCTGAACCCGTTTATACGGGTTCAAAGGGTATATTTTTGGCCGAGCCAACGGGCTCGGAGATCCCACGTTAAACCGGCCTTGTGCCACATGATACCCTCGTGGGGGGGGGTGACTAAATACTAGTCGGTAGTCGGATGTCAGTCGATGTCGGACGACCGGCTGAACGGTTGAACTCTCTGCCTTCGGGCGGGGAGGAACCCGAAAGAGGCTACGCCGAAGGGCGGATTCTCTTTCGGGGAGGTAAACCGACCCTGAACCCGTTTATACGGGTTCAAAGGGTACATTTTTGGCAGAGCCCACGGGCTCGGAGATCCCACGTTAAACCGGCCTTGTGCCACATGATGCCCTCGTGGGGGGGTGACTAAATACTAGTCGGTAGTCGGATGTCAGTCGATGTCGGACGACCGGCTGAACGGTTGAACTCCCTGCCTTCGGACGGGGAGGAACCCGAACGAGGCTACGCCGAAGGGCGGAATCTCATTCGGGGAGGTAAACCGACCCTGAACCCGTTTATACGGGTTCAAAGGGTATATTTTTGGCCGAGCCCACGGGCTTGGAGATCCCACATTAAACCGGCCTTCTGCCACATGATACCCTCGTGGGGGGTGGCTAAATACTAGTCGGCAGTCGTATAGTGAGAGAATATATGAACGGAGATCGTGTGAGGTATCCTCTTGTAGAAGTCAGTTACAAGCACGTGGACTCTAAGGAATTCCTACTTCGAGACTGTATATATCTATCTGTATTTGCTACTAACCACGTTCCTGGACTTACTAACAGTATTACTCTTTGTATGATTGTGTAAATACATTTTATTTCTTATATTTAATTATTGCGTTTGTCATTCCTTGGAGACCGAATTCATCTCGGAATCCACAACACATGGTGATCATTGTCATCTAATAAATATTCACTGAAATAATACAACAAGTATTGATATGTTTTTAAGCAACCAATCCTAAGCTATTTTCAAACCGACCAAGTATATGTCATTATCAAAAGCTGTCAATTCCTATGCTCTTGTAACTGCACATATATTTCTCCCCCATTTTGTAGTAAATTGACTAATTGAAAACGAGTATAATAATATTTGTGTAAAATCATGTGAGCTACAGACTTATTCCTTATCTTTATATACTATGCATTTATTTGCATTGAAACCACCGATGTAATACTGATTGCCTTCACAGGACAGCCTAGAAATTGAAAATGATCAAATAGCAGTAATAAAAGTGAGAATATTAGAAATATAAAAACACATTCTCATTCAATGTGAATTTGGTCAGAGTTTATTTCAGTCAGTAAATCGACGTCCTTTGTAAACGATTATGAAGCGTGTATTATAAATCTTAATAACTCTATGATTAAAATGGAGTTTTGTGAATCAAAAACCACCAAAAAATTTTCGCCCAGAAAAAGAAGCGATCATTATTTAATAGATAAAATTTTCAAGTCAAATCTCTATATTTTGAATGTCATTTTTCGAATTCTTATGGTTTAATTACTCAGCATCATTCCATAGTTATCTGAACAATAAAGTAAAATATTCTATATTAAAAATACATATATTTAAAGACATCGCGTGGACAGAAATTGAAAAAATATAGAAACTAGTCATACATATTTTGATAAATACAAAGATTAAAAAGAAAGTTTTCTTTGCAAAATCTAGTGACGAATTTTCGCATAAAATATAATTTATAGCATATTTTATATTAACCTTTTTAATATTTCTACTTTGTTCATTTTATCTTACTTTCACTACTCGTAAATCTTGTTTCCATAAAATTATTGTTTTGGACTATTTCTTTTTTTTGGCGATCATGCAGTAGTTTCGAAAAATTTGAAAGGAATATTAAAATGAACTCAGTAATTAAGTAACGCGCTATTCAGTATTCTGCTCCTTATTTGCAAATATTATTCAAAGAAAAATTATTTAGAAAGACACTGTTGTACGTTTTACAGAAACCTGATATAAATTTAATCATGAAGTCGGCATTGAGTTGAAATTAAATTGGCAACACTATTCATCTAGGAAATCACATTAAGAAGTAGAAGAAAATCATTTCTAGGCTGGTATTAAACAATTTCTGGAAAATATTGCTAACCAGGACGAGTCCTGTAATTTCCAGAAAGAAAAATAAATATAAAAGAATAAATTTGCTGTGCGCCAAGTAGCACAAATATTTCATTATTTTTAAATAGTTTTTTTTTTTTTTTATAATTTCCAGTTTTTTTTCGGAGAATCAGGCTTTTGACAATTAAACATCATTAGCGGCGTCGAAACTAATGGAGAAAATGTTTGTTTAAATCTTAAGCGGCACAGGAACAAGTGCAATTATTCAAAATCCTTGTTGAAATGTGAAGGAAAAATCCGAGATCGAAGGAACATGAAAAGAACCTCTTGAGTTTGAATCCAAATAAAACAGATATCTGCTGCATTCGCGTAGATGTTACACTTCCTATGCAAAAATATGCAGACTTCTACATGGCTACATAAGTTACGAAGACTGTAAATAGCTATAGCTATGACTCATGAGACAGTTGAGTACATACTGCTGCCCCTAAGTCAGTAACGTTACACTGCAATGGCATCGCCGACATCTGAAGAATCGAACAAACAATCATCACTTGATAATTATGACTACGCATAAGCGTGGCTTAGGATTTTACCAGCTAAAACTAGAAGAAATATGCTGAAGGATTTAAAATCAATTTGGGGAGAAAACCAGATAACTGATTGGAAACTGCTGGTTGTGAGGGTGTTATAAAATTATCATCAATTGCACACCCAAGTCATTCGGAGGAAATGACGTTTGACAATATAAGCCAACTAATAGTGAGTAACATAGCACCCAAGACAAACTAGTTAATTCAGAGAGAGATAAGTCCATAAACATTTCTCAAAAAGTAAATGAAACAGTTATTGAATATGTTCTTCGTTTGGAAGAAGCCTCAAAATATTGTGAATGTGAGAAACTGGGAGCGAAAAACCAGTCCATGTAAGAAGATTTGATCCAAATTAAATTGGTAAACGGACTTCAAAGTGAAGAGTATCGACAAATGATTTTAATGCATTTGTAACTGGGAAAATTGTCACTTCATCAGTGTATCGGATTTGTTCAGCAACAAGTACGGATTGGAAAATTTGATAGAACAACAGTTATTGATCTGATAGAGGAAATGGATAATTGCGTGATAAAGAAAAAAAACAGAATGATGTGTACATTTTGTGCGTATTAACATCAAAGAGAAAAACAATAATGTCTGGTATATACAAATAGATGTGAAACGTGTTTCGAAATTCAAAAGAACATTTTAAACATGTGTAAAACCAAAAGGAGAAACGTAGAGACAGTCTAAGTAAATGAAGAAGAAATAAAGATTGATGTCTTTTCATTGAAAAAAAGAAGAAATGAAGTTCATTACAAATTCGAATCAATGATGTTTTCTTGGACATGTAATTAAATACGGAAAGTGACGTGTCGTTCATACCCTGATGTTTTTGGAAGAAATTAGATAAATCAAGAATAAAGAAAAGCCTATCCAATTGAATCAGTTCAACGGTTCCGTGATAAAAACGTTAGGCTATATTAAAGCATACATGAAACTTAGAATATGGGTAACGTATTACCAGACTGTAAGAATTATGCTCTAAATGAAAATGATGTATTGAATATAAATTCGACAAAATTAGTAAAAAAAAAAAAAATGTCAAGGCATAAGAAAATGGAATGTTTAAAAACTATGAAGCAAAGTTAAGACTAAAATAAAATGTATTTCTCTTTTCAAATACGGGAAGTGCCAGTCCATCTACTACCAATAGTTGTGGAAAAACTAAAAAGAAATACTGGAACGAGATATACTTCAACGAGTTCGGCTAGGAGAGAAAAAATGGGAGGGGGGCGTTAATAATTAAAAAAAAATATGAGGATCTGCAGCTTTGTGAATTTGTAAACAGTGACTACTACTGTTGATAATGCAAAGTTCTTCGACGAATTGAGCCCTCTAGGTCACTGGCGTGTTTGTTCAAAAGAATAAATACGCTAAAATTCACCTTCCCCTCTACCGGGCGCTGAGGCAATCGGATGTCTAGCAACACTAATGTATAGTGATACAGCCAAACAATCTGCCTTTGTGTATATATATATATATATATATATATATATATATATATATATATATATATATATATACATTGAACAATATTTCCATTGAGAAATATATATATATATATATATATATTTGTGTGTGTGTGTACATATATATATATATATATATATATATATATATATATATATATCTTTGCGTAAACGGCAAAATATATGCAGACTCATCTATCCCCAATATATATAATGGGCTTTTAACTCTCTTGTGTACATGAAAACATTCTCTAAAATTGATCTAGAGTCGGCATACCACCAAATACCTATTGACAAAGACTCTAAGAACTTCCACCTTGAAACAAGGGTTAAGAATCCTATTTTTGGGAAATGAAATTCCGAAAGAATTAGTGTCTGACAACACCCCAAAGTTCAGTGACGAGGAATTATGCCCATGGTTGAGCAAAACTGGATGCAAAACATATGTAACTCCACCATACTATACACAAACAAACGGATTAGCAGAATGAATGGTGTAAACTAGAAAAAGCTTGTTGAAAATATGTATGCAAAGGAAAGAAAAGATAGAAACATTTGCATAAGAAGTTACAAAGACTATAAATAGTTACGGCTATTACCCATCAGTCAGTTGAGTGTGTACTATTTCCCCCGAGTCAGTAATAGTAAATTAAGTAGGAAACCCGATGATGAATCGAATTTACTACGCTAGAACTGTGGCTTTATATCAACAAACAAGTTTGTTTTGCCCAACAAACATTTATTTGATCGAGCAAGTCTCAGTTTACTTTCTGTATTAATACATAAGAAGTTGGGTAAAATGGCGTAGGTCATAGGTAGTAGCTTATTCCTCACCAGATGATTTTGTAATGTCACCTTCCTCTGGTTTTGGTTCAATTTAATAAGTACCTATCACTATTAATTTATATCACGGTCGTTTATCAGTCTTCAAATGTAACAACCAGACTTTGATTTTTAACTATCCACAAAATAGTGAAAGTTTTTAAAAGTATATGGGTGTGAATATGTACCGCAACGCTTTCTATTCTATTCCATCCTTCAATCCGCACACAGATATACACACACACGCATATATATATATATATATATATATATATATATATATATATATATATATATATATATATATATATATATATATATATATATATATATATATTACTATCGACACACATACATACATACATATATATGTGTGTGTGGCTGTTTTTGTGTGAAAGTGTGTCTTTCTATTTACATATTTACTATGATTAGCTTAGTGTAATGAACGGTTTTTTGAGCATAAAACTACATTGGCTGAAAAATGGTGTTAGACTCCAATTTGCAAAGAAACATCTTCACTATATCAGGCATTCAGAGCATATGTGTTTACGTGCGTCCACTCATCTCATGAGTAACATAAATCTACCAGTATACGTTTATTTTTTATACACATATGTATGCACATACAACTATTCAAATTCGATTTCACACACTAGATTTCGGTAAAATCGATTATTTTTCATATAATGAATAAATATCCCAAAAGATTTGTGATGAAATAAATATACGAAACCCCGTGGCGCAATTATTTGGTAAGTTACATTTGTAGAACTTCAATAATTAACGTCCTTACGAGGCGTACCATGCTTGGGACCTTATTCTCTATTAAGCAAAGCCTGTTACTGAAACGAATTAAAAATAATTTCTCTTAAGTAATAACTAGCTCGATACATATATACATACACAGATAGATAGATAGATAGATAGATAGATAGATAGATAGATAGATAGATAGATGAAGAGACTGATAGATAGATAGATAGATAGATAGATAGATAGATATGAACAGACTGAGATAGATAGATAGATAGATAGATAGATAGATGAAGAGACTGATAGATATATAGATAGATAGATAGATAGATAGATATGAACAGGCTGAGACACATAGATAGATAGATAGATAGATACATAGATAGATATGAACAGACTGAGATAGATAGATAGATAGATAGATAGATAGATAGATGAAGAGACTGATAGATAGATAGATAGATAGATAGATATGAACAGACTGAGATAGATAGATAGATAGATAGATAGATAGATAATGAACAGAATTAGACAGACAGATAGATAGATAGATAGATAGATAGATAGATAGATAGATAGATAGATAGATAGATTGTCAAAGGAATTATCATTTTCAACTAATTTCAGTATTTTGTTCAAGAAAGCTAGAAAGCATGTATTGTGGCTGTTCATCAGGTAAACTCATTTAAATTGGCGCAACAGAATCTTCAATACACTATCATTCTTTAATGTAACGTACTGTATTAAATAAGTTTTATTAAATAGAAAGAATATATAATACTTCAACCGAAATGAGTTAGTACTAAATTAAATAACTGAATAAATAGACCTGTTAACTAATAATAAGTTAGAAGTGCAATATTGACCAATCCTGTTATGAAACCAAGTATGCTTTTATCAACCGTTTGGCGATATAAATAACAATAATCATAAAGAAACAAAATCTTTCGAAATTAAAATGCGACATTGATTGAAACGGAAAAGCAAACAGCTTTATTTTAATTATCGAAATCGCCAAATATAGAAAAACAGCCTCTATGTGACTTGGGCATAGTCTATAAATAAATATATGGCCCTAAACAGGTTAAAATGATGTATTTATTACCATATTTTTTCATCTGATTTCTTAAATATATTTAGCAGATGCCAATTCTACCATAAAAGAAGGCGATAAACAACCACATTAGGCAATAAATCGATTTGGCGGTCATCAATAGAAAATGTCAGCGGTTGGTTTTATCTGTTTGTGGAATCAAGGGAGATAATCAAAATTCCTTTGTCGTCACAAACATAAAAAAGAGAATTGTTCACGTATGTATACGCATAAGAGAGTCTCGTTAAACATAAAAGTGAAAAAAACACCTGTTTATGTCTAATTAATATTATATATATATATATATATATATATATATATATATATATATATATATATATATATAATACATAAAAGTTAATGGTTAGAGTTGAATCAGACCAAGAAACAATAGTATTAAAAAGTGAACACTAAACGAGTCAATAAAAAAAATATGTAGATCTTTTAACTTTAACGTTCAAATTCAATTGATCTCTTGATTTTTAAAGTTATATATATATATATATATATATATATATGTGTGTGTGTGTGTGTGTGTGTGTGTATGTGTGTATATATATATGTGTGTATAATATATGTGTGTATATATATATATATATATATATATATATATATATATATATATATATATATATATATATATATATACATACACCATTTTAACACAAGTAAAGCAATAATGCCGTTAAACGGCAAGAGGTTATTGGGAATTAGATAAAATGAGAAAACGATTATGGTCACATTTAAATTTTTGACGATTGTGCTTGACAAGAAGTTAGAAGAGTTTTGCGTAGTCGAGAAGAACGAGAGAAGAAATTATTACAATGGAATTGACGGTTACATTGTGCTAATTCAACATTAATATGATAAGACCTAGATGTCAATACAGTAATTCGCATAAATTTATGAATTCGCAGTAGAAAAATAAGAACGTTCAACTGAACACTTTCCATGAAAATATTAATATAAATGCAACAAAAAAGCTATTTCATGACAGTTGCAATGTGACTGCTGCCGAGATGTTCGGTCAGAACCGATTATATTGCATATTCTTCTTTGAATTCTGTCAAGAATCTCTAGATATATATAGCCAAGAGACTAGACCAGATTTTCAGCAATATTCAATGCTGGGACGAATGCCAGACTTATAAATGTGCGATATTGATTCTGGCAAGAAAAATCGTCTGACACAACGCAGTGATATTAGTAGCAGCTTAGTAATTGATTCAATATAATAGTTCTACTCCATATCACTCTAAAATGTGACAGGGGGTAGGTGCAATAGGTTGCTCTCCTAGAAGTTGGTATCAACTATGGTGATGATGAAAAAGATGTCTTTTTTTTTTTTTTCGGATGAATAAAAGACAGCAGTTTCTATTTGATGGCGTTAACTTTCAAAATTCACATGTTGCTTCACTTAACAACAGCTTCGAATATTATATATATATATATATATATATATATGTGTGTGTGTGTGTGTGTGTGTGTGTGTGTACTTAGTGTGTTTGTTTGCGCGTGTTCGTTTATGTGTGCGTGTCTGTAATTTTGTGTGCTTGTTTTGTAAATTGGTTTGTTCTGATTAGACATTGTGTATTTCCATTACCATACACTGATAAGCCAGATCTCTTGACGAGCAACATACAGTAAGCATAACAGCTACTGACTTATAGCGTCATGGCATTTCACAAAAATATATAAGCTAGTGAGCTTAATTCCTTTTGATATCTTTAAAGGCGCAGTTATGTGCAAGTAGAGATGTGTTATTGCCAGACTGTTTCCGAAGCGGGACGAATTTTGTGATATTCACGTTCAGTTCTAGTCTAAGGCAGCCACGATATCGATCCCAGAAATGAAAGATTTTGGTGATAAATACTAATCGAGATAATAGTTACTATGGCAGAGATTATAGACTTTCTAAGCAAGGTTAAAGGGGGTGGGGGATGCGTCACAGTACTTCAATTCTTGTTACGATTTGACAGAATTAGATAAAATCTCCTTTTATGTCATTGAATACTGGATGGCTTCCTTACAGATGCAGAGTAAACTGAAGGCAACAGAAATGTTGTTTTAATGATGGATGTTAAAAACTAAAAGATTTGAGTGACTGGCGTCTGCTATGTGCCATGTCCATTTATTAGGTTGGTGCAAAAATAATGACGTAATAATGTCGTTTTTTGACGTATTTTTAATGTCAAAAAACGACATTATTACGTCATTATCTTTGCACCAAACTAATAGTACATGGTTGATGCCGCAACTTTCTATCTGTTGTAGTTCTTAGAAATATTTATCTTTTCAACATCCACACTGTTCCTCTTAACTATCTACTTACACAAGCTTGTTAGGTTGGTTATTTGCTGTTTCCCTCTGTACCTATTGCCTTCCATATGTCCTGGGGGTGTCAAATACTCCAAGCCTTTCTTATTATGCACCCTAAACATTCCAATTCTCACTTTCTGATTCTAAGTAGAAGCGTCTTTTTTGTTTCACTTTTGCTTCCTCGTTTCTCACATGCACAGTCAATGCTATTCTCAGTATTTGTTGAACTACGTTTCTGTTAACTCCAGCCTCTTCTTCATCTGCGAGGAAATGGTAGAGAATTCACTGGCATAGTTATTTTGTAAGCGTCGCTTAAATGTAGCGCAAGGCCGAAAATATGGGTAACCCAGTGAGGATCGAACTCACTACTCAGTCGTAATTATTCTTACGAGACAAGCTTGCTAACTATTACACCACCTGGTGGTGCTCAAGTACTGATTTTCTAAGCGTAGCTTAGATGTGGCACTAAGCCGAAAGTGTGGTTAACCCAGTGAGGATTGAACTCACTGTGACGTCGTCCCCTGGTCGCAGCGCCAACCGTGTCGTTGTATCCCAGTCTACCACGGCACCAACGGTGACGTCCTACTTTGATTCCCAGTCTGCCTACCCACGTTGTGATTTGATCTAGGCAGAGGAAATCAATCAGTCATCGGGGCCGTACTGCAAACCGAGTCCAACGGGGGTGATACCACAAAAATACGCGTAAAAGGCAATAAAATGAAAACTCAAAAGTTCAAAGTATCAAAGAAAAAGGTAACAAACTTTATGTCTAGTTGTTCGATACATAGGACTGGATCTATCTCCCGACCCGTTCTATGGATTGTGGCACGTCGTTTTCCGCTAGGCAAGTTTTAACGCTTCAAGTCGTCTGCTCTCTAAGAAATTGGTGTTTCGGTGGGTCTTTGGACGAAAGTCGAAAGAAAAACTTATTTCGGTGATCTGGATCTAAGTCGCTCTTCAAAATAATTGTTCTTGGTTTGAAGATGTGCGTCTGGAAAATGTGCGGGAATCTGGTCAGCTATCTGCGAGGCTTGCCTTAACCGAAGACTGCTGGAACTCGACTCTCGGAAATACTCGTTGTGGCTTCGTTTATATGGGCGCCGACCCAAACCGGGGTGAGTTTGTCGGCGCTGGGGGGTTCCTCGATAATTCTAAATACATATCCACCTCTCTGGTTAGGAATTTCCACCTTTTTCCATTTTTGGGAACCTTTCCTCACTCCCACCTTCTCATCATACTTCAGAGGGGCGTGAACTGCCCTCCCCACATCTTCGTGGCAACCTCTCTTACTCATCCTCCAGATGGGCGGCAACAGCCTCCCTCGTGCATCACGTGATCACCACTCGACCAATGATGTCTCAGTCGGGCGTGGATGAAACTGCGGCTTTGTTTCAGAAAAAAAAATATCTTGCTTAAAAAAAAAATATCTCTTTTTTCTTTCCTTTTTCTTCCCCTTAATGGTTTATCATTTCTCCAGCCGCGAACGGGACAATATGACAATGGCGGTCATAACTCTTGTTCTACACGTGGTTTACTTCAAGTATTTTATCGCTAATTATCAGAATGTGTGGCCTTCTCGACATGGTCTCAAAAAAGGACATCTCCAGAGCCCCAGTCGGTCTGTCGCCTCGAAGAAAAAAAAAAAAAACATTTATTTTCTTTCGGCACAATTCCTGATAACAAAATTTTATTATCGCAGGCCAAGGATGCTCGTGGATGTTTTTTTTTAATTTTTCATATCTGTCTAAGTCTTTTTAGTTGTATGGTTTTCGTCACTTAACGAAATAACATTTTCATTTGAATTTTTCCTTCTCTTTCTCTGGCCAGCCGGCCTGTAGCTGATAATAAGATGTCTTCCGTACCAATAGTTTGTTTTCATATCTTTAGATAACACAGCCGATGCCAAAACATATCTGATTCTTTCCTTCTTTCCTTTTCTTTTTACTCAGAATTTCCCTGTCATTGTAATGACATTCTTTCGCCATTTGTTACTTATCAAAATATCCTTTTATCCATTGTCTCTTAGCTGTGTGTGTGTTCTTGCTTAACACTCACGATTCGGTTCTTAGCCTCTCCTTTTGTTCCTCTCTTTCTTTTTCTCTTTCTGCCTCGTTAAATGGTGCCACATCACTACTCAGTCGTAATTGTTCTAGCGAGACAAGCTTGCTAACTATTACACTACCTAGAGGTGCCCAAGTACAGTTTTTCTTAGCGTAGCTTAGATGTGGCGGTAAGCCGAAAGTATGGGGTACCCAATGAGGATCGAACTCACTGTTCAGTTTGTAATTGTTTTAGCTAGACAAGTTAAACCATTACATCACGCCGAGGTGTCCATAGAATTCACTTCCATATAGGAGAACCTGTATTACATTTTCGTTATTGAATGTCACGCCATAACACGTGTGCGGGCGCGTGTGCGGGCGCGTGTGCGGGCGCGTGTGCGGGCGCGTGCATGTGTGTACTTATATGCGCGTGCGTGCGAAGGTCATTGAAAAGTTGTAGTCTGTGCCGGAGTAAAGAACCAATCATTTTATATTTTTTTACATCTTAGACGGGGTTTGAATGGAAGTGATATCAGCAGAAAGCAAAAAAGACCATTTTGATTCAGTGATGTGGAACTAGTAAAAACAGAATCATATTCAATCGGGGAAAATTAATATCTAGAGTTAATCAGTGTAGCAATTGGGTGTCTAAGATTTTAGCATCCGATTATGTTGCTTGTTGATTGAATTTTATGCCTGCTCGACATACGGTTACTGGATATATTTCAAATTAGATTAACGAAAACAAATGATGATAATTAAAATTCAAGTGAATATTATACGGCAAAGTTAAATGCAGATGAAGTATTAAAAGTTCAATTATGAAATTCAAGTTTTAAGTTGTAAATTAATTTTCAGGTGACAAAAATAAAATGAGAGTAGCGCTTTCAAGAAATTAGAACAATATATTCATATACCTCAATTGCATGCAAATGACCTACATTCTTAAACTTCAGCATCTCTAACTCTCACAACGAAGACCGACTATACACTGAGGTGGTTCATCCACATTCCCTTTGCATCGCATTTGTGATAAATCAGTTCCACTCGAACAACGAAACTTTTCTTTGTGGAACCGACTCCAAAAAAGGATGTTCTCCCGACCAATATAATCTTAACATGATCAGATATAGGTTTAATCATTATATTTCCCAAATATCTACATAAACTCTAAATTGTACCTCTTACTGCTCACAGAACAACCGCCTGCAGTAACCTGCTACCTTGAGTGACTCATGGTTTTTCTAAAGGCTGAAGACTAAGAATTGATCACGCGACTAACTCGGTTCCGAATTTACATAATTTTCATTTCAATTGCGGTTTTTATCTCACCCGTTGTTCCTGTTTAGCATTCTTCTCTTCTGTGTTCTTTCTATATTGTTATTTGTTAATATTTCTTCTTTCTTTCATTCCTTCCTTCATTTCTTTCTTTCTTTCATCCCTTACTTCATTTCTTTCTTTCATTCTTTCCTTCATTTCGTTCTTTCATCCCTTCCTTCATTTCTTTCTTTCATTCTTTCCTTCATTTCTTTCTTTCATTCCTTCCTTCATTTCTTTCTTTCATTCTTTCCTTCATTTCTTTCTTTCATTCCTTCTTTCATTTCTTTCTTTCATTCCTTCTTTCATTTCTTTCTTTCATTCTTTCCTTAATTTCTTTCTTTCATTCCTTTCTTCATTTCTTTCTTTCTTTCATTTCTTTCTTTCATTCCTTCCTTCATTTCTTTCTTTCATTCCTTCCTTCCTTCATTTCTTTCTTTCTTTCATTCCCTCCTTCCTTCATTTCGTTCTTTCATCCTTTCCTTCATTTCTTTCTTTCATTCCTTCCTTCATTTCTTTCTTTCTTTCATTCATTCCTTCATTTCTTTCCTTCCTTCATTTCTTTCTTTCTTTCATTCCTTCCTTCATTTCGTTCTTTCATCCTTTCCTTCATTTCTTTCTTTCATTCCTTCCTTCATTTCTTTCTTTCATTCCTTCCTTCATTTCTTTCTTTCTTTCATTCCTTCCTTCATTTCTTTCTTTCATTCTTTCCTTCATTTCTTTCTTTCATTCCTTCCTTCATTTCTTTCTTTCATTTTCTTCTAACTTCATTTCTTTATCAGTTTATTAATTTTATCCTTGTTGAATTCTATTTCCCTTTGGAGCGCCGCGGTAGAATTATGATATTTTTAGATATTATTTCAATTTTTCTTTCTTCCAGTTTCCTTATCTCTTTTCTTTGCTTTCTTTCTTTTTTTATATATCCTCCTTACATTCCTCTATTTCGTTCTGTTATTTTATTTATTTCAATTGTCTTTCTCTCCTTCATTTCATTTCGACCTTTACCCTTTTCATATTTTATCTCTTTCTTTCTCCTATATTTTGTTCTTTTTTTTTACTTTTCAATCTGCATTAAAATCTCTATGCACTAAGATTACAGATTCCTCCTGCAGGTTAAATGGGTGTAACCAATATACTATGATACGCTAAGAAAGGCCAAGTATGACACCCACCTCGTTGCTCGTGTAGATCATGGAACCAAACAGTCTAACATTATTATACTCCTTCTTTTTCAATGTTTAAATTTTTCAAAGATTTTTGCATTAGTTGTTTCTGTGATTTGCCCGCAATCTGGCAGAAGTATCGGAAGTCACGTCCATTCGTACGTGCATGTTATCACAAAACTTTTCTCTGTACAGAAAGCTCTCGCCACATTACTTTTTGTGCATAACTGCTACTTTACCTGAAGCTGTACCATGATTAAAATTTCTAGCTCTTCATATACTAATATATTTTGTTTAGCTAGCTAGCTAACTAGATAGATAGATAGATAGATAGATATGAAAATTAAAGCCAATTAAAATTGCCCTCTCTGATGCATAAAGTATGTGTATGTTAAGTGCTAGTATATATTCTGATTAAATTTCAAAGATTTAGTAATATTTATACAAGTGCACCTTCTGTGTCTGAGGTTTACATGGTGAAGTGTGTACCGACAGGTTTTATTTTAATGAGTCCACACTGAGCAGATATCAAGACAGAGAAATGTTCCTTTGTTCAATGGTCCCTCAAGTGTTTGCATGGTCACTTAACAACATCTTAAATATGATTCTTCAGTCGTGCTTCGTTATTCACAACAGCGAACAAATTAATATACATCGATAGACCAAGTTATCGATTTTTGTGTTGACAGGGATCGTTTACTTGTAACTGGACTACAGCCATACATATCTCTAACTGTGTCGCTAGATTTTTAATTGGGGATCAAATGGTGCTCTATAATATTCAGTAATGAAACCTTTTTTTTTTTTTGCCTTTACCCAAATGAAGGTTTCTGTGTGTGCGACATAAATAGGTTTGACTATCGTCCGGTTCACAATTCTTGACCTTCTTTTGAACAGGTGTAAATAGTTATCCCTTCTTCTATTTTAGGATCGGGTTTCCAGTTCCTTCTAAAGTCTACTTCAAATTTGTACTCCGAAAGTCTTCGTATGAATTGTGAATTTTTTATCTCTCCTCTCAATTGGTGTAGATAAGCTTGCCTATCGTCCGGTTCACAATACTCTCCGGTATTTTGAACAGGAGTAGAGGTTCATCCTTTGTTTCCTGTTTAGAATTGTCCTTTTCTTTACTTCTAAACTATTTTCATTCTCTCACTCGCAGTAGCCCTTTACGTCTTAGTAGCATCATCACCGTGCCAAGAGCGAATCGATTAAAAAAAATACCAAGGGAGCAAGACGGCGTGTTGTAGCTCTCGCTTGTATTTGATGTTAGAGGAGAAACGTTTAACAGCCTTCTCTATGTTTGGAATATTTTTTAACCAGTTCTGCTGCTATGACTGCAAAAAAAAAGGTGATTTGTTGTTTAAACTGGTTGGTGCTACATGATGCCGGTGCTACATGATGCTAGTGTTACATGATGTTGGTGCTAATTGATGTTGATGCTACATGATGTTGGTGCTAAATGAATCTGGTTCTACATGATGTTGGTGGAATATGATGTCGGTGCTACATGATGTCGGTGGAATATGATGTTCGTGCTACATGATATCTGTGCTACATTATGTTGGTGCTACATGATGTTGGTGCTACATGATGCAGGTGCTACATGATGTTGGTGCTAAATGAAGTTGCCGCTACAAGTTGTCGGTGAAACATGAAGTTGGTGCTACATGATGCGGGTGCTACATCATGTTGGCACTACATGATGTTGGTGCTAAATGATGCCAGTGCTACTCATCACACCCTGCAATTTGTAAAGTTCTGTAAAAGCCAAGAGATGTACAATCTCCTGATTTATCATTAAGGAAGGTGTATGAGACATGATGGTACTTGCTTGGTAGGCTATCATGCCAACAACCCTTGCTGTATTGCATCTGCAAGCGATATGGTGTATTACAGGATAGTATTCCCCATCTGTAGGATCGCATGTTTGTATTTAAGCACAAGCAGGATAAACTGTCTATGCATATAAGATCTTAATACTGTTTATAGACTCCCCTACTTTGTAATTTGTTCATTTTTTTTTATCTCTACGCCTTACCGTTTTCACTAATCCAGCTATATTGGATATACCTGTACATTTTATTCTTGGGTAAATTGAAAACATATTCACTGTGTAGTAATGTCTATTTTCCATCAGCATATATATATATATATATATATATATATATATATATATATATATATATATATCATTGATGAAAGCATTGCTAGAACCTTTTTGGGATAGTGGCAACTGCTTCGTCGTATTCTCTTGGATTTTGTCGACGTCTTGTAAATTTTTTGTAATGAGGAAAAACGGTCAAGCGATGAAATCTAGGAAATATATATATATATATATATATATATATATATATATATATATATATATATATATATATATATATATATTCTTAAGGCAAAAATTACTCCACAAACTATGCTCACTGATTGAACTCTCGAGTGTTGTGAGGCAACTACACTCTAAAGACTGTCCTTACAATTACAGCTGTAAACAAGAGAAATGAGAAAGAATTTTATAACTTAATGTGCATGCGCGACAGTGTTCAAGGTCAGTCTGTACCCAACAATTTTACTCTAGGTATATTAGATCAGTTACCTTAGTAATAATTCCGATATTTTTTTAATAGATTAATATATATATATATATATATATATGTGTGTGTGTGTGTGTGTGCAAATATTTAGATATAAATAAATGTACCTGCAAAAATATATTTATAAAATAAATGACAAAGGGGAACTAATCAAAAATACCTTTTTTTTATTTTTTTTATTTCTGGTCATTTGACAAATATATTGTAAGCAAAATATGCTACAGTTTATCCTTTATATGCCTAGCTCTCCATTATTGTTTTATGGTCATTTCTTCTCCTGATCATATCCATAATAGTTTTAGATGTAGTTGCTATTAATTTAATATTAAATTTGGATATATATATATTTAGATAGTAGATTTTATGGCACTTGTAGGTCGCATTGTATGTCTATTTTTGCTGAATATATTATTATTACTTTTATTATTATTGTTGTTGTTGATTTAAGTATGCATTTCTTTTAGCATTGTGTATGTTATTGAAGGTTTTTAAAAGTATTTTCAATATATATTTCTTCTTTAAATAACATTTATTAATGCTCTTAATTAAAATTCTATAACTCTGCCGGTTTCTATTCTTTTACAGTTGTGAGAATAATAGTTTATGAGGTCATTCTTGTTGGTGGATTTTCTGTAAATTGGAAGCCGTCATTGTCTCTATTTATCATGTCTTCCGGTTTCGAAAGTAACATCTGCCGTAGGCCCATTACTCTGTCATCATGATATGTTATTACAATAGAACGTATTTATGAAAAAGAATTTGGAGGTAAAATATTTCTGATACCACTACTAAAAAGAGACAAGCTAAAAGACCGCTAAGAGGGGAAACCATTTATAAACCGATATTTCTGTTTATAAAAGATGTCTTCAAAGGTGAAAAAAAAATTATGACATATAGTCAGCACTGTCGTCTAGAATTGGATTGGGAGAATGACTTAGGACTAGTCGGTCGCCTTCCAGCAGAACTCTGATCTCTTCGAAATAACCAAGGTGACCTTGAAGTAACCGCTACATATAGACTTCTAGTTCTCCTAATTCGAATTTCCTGGATTACATCAAAGATGTCATCAGCGAGACCAACCAGAGTCTCCACAATACCAACGAATCGTCGGAGGCTGGCATCAGAAACATTCAAAATCATTTTCACTTGCATTCGTGATAGAGTTGGTCGGTAGAACAATATATTTTAATTAGTTGTTTTTTCAACATCGTCCTAGATTTTCCTAATTGATATATAGACAATTATATCATATATCGAATTCTCATATATATATATATATATATATATATAGATAGATAGATATAGATATATAGATATATATATATATCCACACCCCGACAAGATTATACGATAAAGAATAAGTAATCATTTTTAACTTTATTAAAGCTTCGTCAGTGATCAAGATAGAAATGACAATATTGGTAAAAACAAAGAGACGCAGATTAATCGTATGATGCGATTGGCTATTTCTTATTGGTTAGATACATATAAACTAGGGTTAAATAAAGACTTAGGTATTTTAAATCTTTATAAATATTTCAATAGTTAAGCGTTTTTTTAGATATAGTTAAAAAAATTTATTTTTTTAAACAACATCTAAAATATTTATTACAGTTAGATTTAAGTTAGGAATATCCGAACTGTGACGTTCCATATCACGTGACGTCCCCGTCTCGCGACAGAGGCTACTTGCTAACAAACAGTAATTTTAATTTATTTGTAACAAACAGTTATTTCTGATGAAATATTGAAGGCAATCTGAAATATCAAATATATATATATATAAATAAATAAATTCTTTCATAAAATAAAACATTATTATTTTTTTAATTTGCAACTTTCTCTCTCTCTCTCTCTCTCTCTCTCTCTCTCTCTCTCTATATATATATATATATATATATATATATATATATATATATATAAGTTTTGACTGTTTTCTAGTGGAACTTTCTACAAGTCCATTATTCAGTTAGATTCATGAATTCGGAATGAATCTATATATATATATATATATATATATATATATATATTGATTTTTATGTATTCGGAAGAGATATGTTAGATTCATGAATAATGGACCTGTAGAAAAATGGTGAGGTAAGGCAGTTTTTTTAAACGTGTGTTAATAATTGGTAATATTTCTATAAATATATTTTCATTATATATTTTCATAATATTTTCTCAGTAAAAGGTTTAATGCAGCCATACATACTCCAAAAACGTGAAGTCATGTTTTGAGAAGCATGTTAACCTAATTAAAAATCTTCCATGACTAGCACAATCTCAAAATAATTGAACCATTATGAGGATTTCCAGAACAGAGAGTGAGGAACTGATTTTTCTTCCCATCGTCGCTGAAGTAACTTTCCGAGATTTTGATTGAAGAATGGCATAAAAATTCCACTGTAAACCATTTGAAACTTATTTGATAGCATTCCGCGTAGAAACAAAGCAGTTTTTGAAGCTAATGAAGGACCAACACCTTATTAGAGAGTAAATAAATGTTTAAGCCAGGTGTTTATATTATTTTATCTAATCCCTGTATATATATATATATATATATATATATATATATATATATATATATATATATATATATATATATATATATATATACCCAAGTATATGATTGGTGTATATGGAATGAATTCCAATAACCAACAATTACTATTCTTAAAAGAGTGTTAAATACAAAGTAGAGCAGATATAATTATTTATTTAAAAAAAAATTTATAACATAAATATGTTATAAAATCACTACAAAAATAGCCATTTTGTTTCAACACCCTCGGTGTCTTATCAAGTGATGACGTTGAATGTAAAATAAATGGTTTTAAAAGTTCTCAAGTTGGAAACTTTTAAAACCATTTATTTTACATTCAACGTCATCACTTGATAAGACACCGAGGGTATTGAAACAAAATGGCTATTTTTGTAGTGATTTTATAACATATTTATGTTATAATTTTTTTAAAATAAATAATTATATATATATATATATATATATATATATATATATATATATATATCCTTTCACTCTGTTGACAAAATGATTTATAAAATTATTTTCAATATTCCTAATCTCATAACAATTCAACCAAATGTAAAACAGGGCTACAACTATTTCAGTAACATATGCGATGAATCATTTACAAAATAAACCTTTCAGCGGGAAATATCAAAGAAACGATCCTGTTATACTGTAATGGCAATTTTAATATTAGCCGTTTCCTTATAAGGAACTATTCGGCATTAATTATCCAAGCGGTATTTACTACTGTCGCTTGAAATTTATCAAATATTTCTCTTAGAACAATTTTTAAGAAAATTAGCTTTCTCAACTTCAATGATGTGGTTTCTGTTATTTGTTACCGTTCGTTGTGATTCCGTAGCGAAAGTCCATAAGGTTTGAAGAAACGTAGAGTCTTCACCAAGACCACAGGTTTTATTCGCTCGAAGCCATTTTTAACCATTGATCTTAGAAAACGGTTGTATTATCTGCTCTAAATATTCCCTTCTGCAAGATTCTCATCTTCATATTTAGTGAAAGAAAATATATATTCCAATACAACAATGTCATATTTCTTACTCCATTCGAAGCGTAAATATGTCTTCATGTAGTTGCATCTGTATTAGAAAAACAATTTCGGGTGATTTATACGATGACCTCCTAAATTTTCTCTCTTTATTTTATAACGATATCATATAGACGGCTAAAAATATCTTAGAAAGAGAATACGCTTCGTATTCTTTATATATGTTGATTTTTCTTGAATCATTTCACCCCAATCTTGGCAATAAAGTGTCTTAGTAGGAATGGAGTTACTTACCGTGAAATATGAGAAAAAGAAAATATAATTAAAGAGAGCGAACAATTAAAACAAAAACAGAATTAAGACAGAAGATAATGATCGATATTACATTTAATTTTTTAAGATCAATGCTGAGTGAAAAGCAAATGAAAAGTAAGAGGGAACAAACTGTATAGAACTTAGTGTTACTTCTAGCCATTAAAACTGTAAAAAGATGATACTTGGCTGTGAATCTAGTCTATGTACCAAAGTGAATGGTTCATCTTAACAATTACCATGAAAATATTTTTAGAAAATGCGCTGGGAGACTACGTTATGGTGGTGGGGAAGTGAATGAAGCCGAGATGCCAGATCACGACCAATTACATTACATATTCTTCTTGGTTCGTTAGTTTCTGAAGTTGTAACACTTGTACAATATCCACTCTACAAAATAAGAATATAATAGAAATAACATTATCAAGAATATTCATAGAAACAATACACAAAAAGAAATCCTGAAAATATAATGACTAAAACCTGAGAAAATATTGATGGTGTCCGCGAAGAATTTATTGATTACTAAATACAGTTTAAAGCAAAACATCATACAGAAATGAATGTAGCCCAAGTTTCCCTCAAGTTTTGGTGACTAATTCTCTTTTTTCAGTTTAAAATCGAATATCACCAGCCATATTGTTCCCCTTACTTTTACTAACGCTAGACTTCCTTTTATTGGATGCTTCAATAATAGAATCATTTTGAATCAGAATGACTACGGTCTTCCATTAGAAGCCAAAGAGATTATCAATCAAAGGAAATTCTTTTGTGTATAGCAACAGAAAAATTTTACTCATTCAATGCAAACTTTCGTAACTATTTTTTCCTTTATTGTTTTGAAAGACCAAAGTAAGATTGGCTTTTGTTTTTGTTTGAGGTTTTCTTTAAGCTGCACTTTACAATTTTCTCGCAAATTTAACTCTAGAAATTAGGAACTGGTTTCTCGCTAAGCTGCTATGTGACTGCTTTTCTGCTTCCCCAGCTTTACTCGGTATATCTCTCTTCCTTTCTTTGACTTTCTTTTTTTTCTCCGTGTTCTCCACCCCCCTGCCTCAGGCTCTTCCCCCTCTCTCTTATGGATTTGCATTTCGGAAAAATAATTAAACAGCGTTTGCTTTTGGCTAAAAATGTCCATATGCCTGGCTTCGATTACGTTTATGTTAATAGCATTTATTGTTCTTTCCGTATAATCGAATGAAAAAATAATAACGAATATAATATAAAAATGAATCTAATAGTATTAAATGCTAATGTCTTATTTTTATTTTTTTTTTTAATATTCTTACAAGACGAAGCAAAACGATTAGTAATCAGTTTAACCCAGAGGAGTTAACTCATTCATGTCACAACCACTTTAAAAATATAAGCCAATCGGTTTTTACATCAGATCATATATTTCACTACCAAAATAACACACAAAAAATAATCTTATTTGGAGCAATGTCTTCACCATTTGAGAATCGTTAGAATGCCCAAATAGTTTGTAATGGTTTAATAAAAATTATTATTTCTAACTGGTGGTAATTATATTTTTCTTGGTCCGAATTATCGGAAAGTGTTTAAAAATATATATATATAATTTTATTTTATTTATTTATTTCGCCTATAATTTTGAGTTGAGGTATTATTCACGCTACTTACATTATTCGAACTATTGTCCTCATTTTTTCGCCATATTTATTACATCATTAGTTTATAATACCCAGAAATTCATACACAGATGTCCTCAAGGACACAGGGTACAGTGGATAAAGGCGTTAGCTAGATCCTGTGACAGGACCCAAAGTGCGTGAGTTCAATACCCGGTTAAAGCAGTGGAGAACTGGCAGAGGGGAAGTAACAGGAGATAACTGACAACTGACAGCCATTAAACATGGCGCGTGGAACTAGAACAGTCTACCCCAGTGAGAGAAATAAAGGATTATGTTCGACATTGTAACAACCTGAAGAAGGCTGGAGCGTACAACGACCGAAATGTTGTAATAAATATGGAGACAAAGATGAGGACAATAGTCCGAATAATGTAAACAGTGTTATTTATTTGATTTTTTAAGACTTTGAATAGATTATACGCTTTTCCTTCTGAATCATATAGAAGTATGCGTGTTTACTTACGCCTACATTCAAATTTACATTTCATCTTTTGAGCAGAAGTCGATGGTCAGGTTTGAAAATATTCTGTAGTATATCTATACGCAAATACATATGCATAATTAAACTTACCACACGTCATGAACAGTCAGCGTCTGCCTTGAGTCAATTAGTCTGATATAAACTTTAGAAGTGGGGTTTATGGAGGGCTAAGAAAACGTTTTCTCTAATATCAAAAATTAAATCCACAATAAAAATAAAATTAAAAAAATATTGTCCGTTTTGAAACATGGTAATTCCGGTGCGCCGATGGATGACCGCCTGACAAAGCATTAATGAATAAGACTAGACAGAACACTGGCATAAAAATGAAATTTATCTTTCCCGATGCCTTGAGATTTTCATCTTGGGCTAGTTCGGCCATATATACATAGTTATCCACAGACAGACTGTTTCTCCGTATCACAGCTCATCAGTGTGACTAGGTGCCAGACTGCTTCAAGCCGGCATCGAAACTCAACCGATTTGGCATCAGTCAGAGATTTTATCCCTAAGGCTATCGGTGGACAGTAGGGAAAGGGGGAATTTTAACGCATTCTATACGAAATGTAAACAAATGCCAGTAGCCAAGAGATCTCAATTCGTAATTGAAAACCAATGCATTATTAGCAACATCAGCAGACAGTGTTTTGAAATTACCCTTTTCACGGAGAACTCGATCGGATAACAGGAGCATAAATCGTCATCTACAGACAGACTGCTTCCCTGTATCAGAGCTCATCAGTTTGGCTAGACGTCAGATTGCTTCAAGCCAGGATAGAAACTGTGGATGATCTCAGTCAGTGATCTTACCCTTAAGCTATCGGCGCACGGCAGAGCACGGTAAATGTTAACGTATACTATATGAAATGTATAGAAATGCCAGTAGCCAAGACAGTTCAATTCGTAATTAAGGAGCATTGCTCACACACACACAAAACACATACACACGCACACACACAAAACACATACACAAACACACACACACACACGCACACACATAAAGTCCTTGAAAAGTGTTAATGTTTCGGTCGAGTGGCATATATATATATATATATATATATTGAACAATAAAAATTAAAGAATTAAAATCCTCAGACACACTGGGTTGTAGATTAATATTCTTCCGTTTTTTAGAGTGGCATATAAATATATATATATATATATATATATATATATATATATATATATATATACCATGAAGTATATATATATATATATATATATATATATATATATATATATATATATATATATATATATACCATGAAGTCCTTGGATAGTGTTCTTTGTTAATGTTCCGGTCGAGTCGCATATATATATATATATATATATATATATATATATATATATATATATATGCCACTCTACCGAAACATTAACAAAGAACAGTCTTCAATGACTTTAAATGAACCTCTTGCAGCCTTCCATATAAAAGACCCTGACAAACCAAACTGCTATCTGAGATCGAAATAGTTGAAGGCATACTTTTTATGACAGGAGTAGCATCTTCCAAGAACATCTGATGTGTTTGGAAAATGTTAAGTGTTCAACTCGGAAGTGGGAAATGATTGATTCCGCAATCCATCAAATTACATACCATGAATGTGGCAGATAATGTCACTCCAATACAGAACTCGTTAGCCACAAGAAAAGATATATTTGTAGAACTTTGACAAATTACGATCAATACTACACTGGAAATGGCCTAACATTCGGAGTGTGTCAGAAAACCTCCGGTTAACCCATCACATGGAAACTTATGAGCAATCTGAAGAGAATTTCCAAAACTGACCAGAACCTTTGCAGAACAACTTACTTTTCCTGGTTTGCAATAAGCATTGCAAGTCACTTTCTAGCTTCAAGAGTCGTTGTCCTTCTCCTGATAAATAAATCATGGATCAATCTTGTCAGCAATGATCGTAAATGTTTAACGAGTCGACAGTCATAATGTATGTATCTATGTATGTATGATTACGTATTCATCGGGTTGGCATGATCGAGTTTTATCCGTTCCTTTTTTCGTTATTTATGAATCTGTATAATAAGTCCTCTAGTCCCACAGAGGTTGCACCCTTAAATTCCCTTGATATCTGGGTCAGAACAAATGCAACTCGCGAGAAAGCTAGGAAATTGTTGCCATTGTCTAAATCTACGCACTTATCGCCGAATTTTACAGGCGAATGTGTTTTACAGAAAACAAGTAAATGCCCTATAATCTTCCACAAGTTGCCAAACTGAGATCGGTGTGTTTTCTGCTCCTCAGTCATTCTTGCAACATCTAGTGTGGAGTAACAAGTATGGTCCTAGAAATGTCCGTCTTCTAATGACTCATCTTTGTATGAGGGCAGGGTTGTCAGTTATTCTGATGCTTGCATGATACTGGTGCGCCCCTCATTTGTAAATTCGATGTATTCTACAAGAAATATGACTTTGAGTCAAATTTTCTCGTGTAGCTCGAAGAATAAATAGTCTGGCGTATTCAACATTTCTCTAATCTTTTATTGACGTAATGGCATTTGAATTATTCTAAATGTCAATAATCATTTAACAATTGAACACTATTTATCAATTATATTGCCAAGTTGCCAAACTGAGATCGGTGTGTTTTCTGCTCCTCAGTCATTCTTGCAACATCTAGTGTGGAGTAACAAGTATGGTCCTAGAAATGTCCGTCTTCTAATGACTCATCTTTGTATGAGGGCAGGGTTGTCAGTTATTCTGATGCTTGCATGATACTGGTGCGCCCCTCATTTGTAAATTCGATGTATTCTACAAGAAATATGACTTTGAGTCAAATTTTCTCGTGTAGCTCGAAGAATAAATAGTCTGGCGTATTCAACATTTCTCTAATCTTTTATTGACGTAATGGCATTTGAATTATTCTAAATGTCAATAATCATTTAACAATTGAACACTATTTATCAATTATATTGCCAAGTTGCCAAACTGAGATCGGTGTGTTTTCTGCTCCTCAGTCATTCTTGCAACATCTAGTGTGGAGTAACAAGTATGGTCCTAGAAATGTCCGTCTTCTAATGACTCATCTTTGTATGAGGGCAGGGTTGTCAGTTATTCTGATGCTTGCATGATACTGGTGCGCCCCTCATTTGTAAATTCGATGTATTCTACAAGAAATATGACTTTGAGTCAAATTTTCTCGTGTAGCTCGAAGAATAAATAGTCTGGCGTATTCAACATTTCTCTAATCTTTTATTGACGTAATGGCATTTGAATTATTCTAAATGTCAATAATCATTTAACAATTGAACACTATTTATCAATTATATTGCATTTAAATACTAGATTTTAATATCATTTCATGTAGATTTCGGCAAATTCAGATTTAAATGAGCAATATGGTGTTTTTTTATCCAAGAGTAAGGCTCCAATATTTACTTATGTTCACAAAAGATGCGTCAAGTCGACAATGTGACTTGAACCAGGAAACAACAGAATGAATTGACGTTCTTTGACGAGAAGTTTATTTTATTTGTTCTCATTCAATTCAGTGCTATTAGCACTGCCTTTTGAAGGATTTTTTCTCAATGTTCTTATGGCGAGCGATCTATTAGGAGAGTTTATATATCTAAACCTGAATTATTTGTAATGGAATGCAAGCAAAAATTAAATCTCTTAGATAAATGTTGTCCCATTATCCAGCAACTATTATGGAAGAAAGGCAGTATTCTAGAAGTAATAAATAGTTATTAACAATGCTTGTGGAATAGTTTGATTGCAAATCAATCAGCATTATTGAATGATTGATAAATTTCCCGATAGAGAAGTGGTGGGGTATGATTTCAAGAGTTCCCTATAAGTATTTAGTCGATAACATTTTGTCATGAAGGAAAAATATTTGTATTAAGGTTTTACATGCAAATATAAATATTTATAATTATTAATTAGTGTTTTTTCATGTGTATTATTTTTAATTTCTTAATACTTTATACTTATTTCAACTTTGGAGGATGCGAGTTCAAATTGTGCATCTCAGCAGGGGAATAACAAGTTAAAATTTCATTTTAAAATAGAATTAACCCAATTGATGTGGGTTACGTCCCTTAATCATTATTTGAAATTTACAGGTAGGTTTATGGATTATCTGATAAACTTTTCCGTAATACACACACACACACACATACATATATATATATATATATATATATATATATATATATATATATATATATATATTAGTGTATTACATCGAACACATGTCAAAATTGCTACACAATCATGTTACTTGTATATATATATATATATATATATATATATATATATAGAGAGAGAGAGAGAGAGAGAAAGAGAGAGAAAGAGAGGAGGGTGGAGAAACAAACAGACGCGTTAGCTTCGAAAGTAACGTGTCATGCTTCTTTTGGCGTTAACTAAATCATACTGAGATCAAAGTAACATCTGTATCGAGTCAGTTCTCAGCTACAAACACTATGTTTCTTCTCAGTCCGACATTGATTTAGTATTTTTGTCAGCAATGAATAATAGCTTGTATGCTGCGCTCGGAAATCGGCTTGTCTCACACATCCCACTCGCCATTATTGAGGTATATTTTTTTACAAGAACCAGATGAGGCCAAATATGGATTACTTCCTCCATACCTGTGCCAAAACTGCGTAGACCTCACTTACTTCGATAGTTCGAACGCAGCCTAGTATGTGGGAAATTGTTTTCTACTCCGCATGTCCTTTCCAACGCCACAATCCTGATACTACACTATCGCTATATCATGACGAACTACATTCCTTTACTTAAGACCTTAGTTAAGGTCTTCCTCGATTCCCTTTGTGTTTCATTAGTATGAATGAAAATCCACCAGTACAGATCCTTCTTAAGAACCGCTACGAGAGAGAATTCTTCCCCTATTACTTCAATTTTAATCTCTTCACGTCTCTGGCTAGCCGTTATATTTCCTATGTATCCTTATAATCTGCACGTCTTGCTTCTACATTTACGTTCATACAATCACGTCATTCTGCAACCATCTTCCTGGAGTGGATCTTAGGCTTTGTATTGGGTGAAAAATTGGTAAGAATTACTTTTTCTTAAGGGATTTGGATATTATTTAGTTTCTTCATTTTATTTAATTTATATTCTGCAGTGTAGTGGAACATCAAAATCCGCCAAGTGTTAATCTTGTCGTTTACTACATGTTATAGAGTAGTTTCACAGTGGAGGCTTGTATTTCACTAAGTCGGACTTAAAAAGGTTCAAACGTACAAAACGTTAGGAACTTGATATCATAGTTAATGACGCAGCAATCTAGTTGTGGTGGTTGATACTTTAATGTCCGACATAGACTGACTGACCACCTCACTGAGCTCCCTAACGACTGCTGCTAATACTACTACTACTACTTATTATATGTGGGAGCGTCTCTTAACAATAGAATAGTTATGTTCCAGTATAACACTACATTAACTGGATTTGGTTTACTGGCTTGATTTGTGTGATCCATTTGAATCGTAACGACCTAGGGAAATATATAACATTATTATCCTCTAAACAAGTTCAATGCATATAACGCTGGTTTGAACATACTAATCCTGGTTGTTTGCAGAGTTCTTAGTTGATCACTTTTCCCTTCCAGTCATGTTTATGTTTGCATTTTCAGAATCACCTTGTCCTTTCCATTTTTAATATAGTTGATTACTTTTACACATTATACATTAGATATTTTCTTGTATATCGCCTACCTTGGCTTTTGTACAATTTTTCTAATATCCTATTTCTATCCGCTGATAATATAGCGTTATTCTCTTGAGATATCTTTTTCCCAAACATATCCATTGTATTTCATATTTTATTTCTTCAAATTGTGTACTAACTGATGCGGGGCCAAAGTCGGGACCTCAGAAGTAAAACACGGAACACGGATTAATGTGTAAGAAAGATATATTAACAACAGGTTACAGAGATAGTGTAAGCGGAGCTTACTATATATTAGTGTCCAATACTGGTCGTAGTATGCGGCTCTCTGTCTCTATCTGTCTCTCTCTGTCTAGAGTGTTGTGTCGCATACTTAATATAGACCTGGAAGAGTCTGTTGTGTAGATAGTTCCGGTCTCACAATACTAACATAGTCCTATAGTTCTCAGTTTTTTATTCTCATTTAGGATTCTTCTTTCGATTAATTCTGTTGTAATTTTTGCTGTTGCAAATATCCTTTGTAATTTTGGTTTGTATGGTTTCCACAATATTCAATGCTGAAAAGTTTTATTTATCCTACATATATTTTCCCGTATAGATAATAGTAAAAAAAAATATGTCTCTTTGGTGTAAAGCTTTACGCATTGTCGATTTATTTGTGGTCCAAATCTCTACGTTCTCTTGGCCATATTAATGATTTTACATATCTCACAATAGCCCCGTTATGCATTTTATTTCTGGAATGTTTGTATCAGTATTATTAATCGTTTCTAACGATTGGAACAACGACTGTGTTTAAATGCTACGTTTTTACAATGTTTATTTCTAGATTTTTATTTTTATTTATATTTGGAGATTTTATCAAATTACTTTCCTGATATGTTTCTTATCAGATGGCATGATCATGTCTAAGAGATAGCATTTATGATCTTTGAAATATTATATATTGTATTTTTTATATATCTGGCTATAGTTAATTCAGTAGACACTGAACAATTGTTGTTGATTTGTTTTTGTTTTTTTTTCTCATACCATTTTCTCTGTGTTGTCTATTATGCTGGCATATCTTCCAGTTTAATTTTTAATCTAACCTACCATGCCTAGATTTAAAGTCATTCGATACTTGGGTAGGAAAGCCAGATTTTATATGAACAATAGTACTTTCAATGCGTAAAATATGCGCTTAATACCTTGTTACTAGAAATTGATCTTGAGTCGTTGGATAAATCTTTGAGTGTTTTTAATCCAGTGCACTGCAACTAAATATAGAGTTCTCGCTAACAGGACCATGTGCTTGCAGTGGATATCATCCATGTTAGGATATTTCTTTTCTCTTGTAATGCAGGTTGGTTAGAACATTAATCTTTGCTTTGTAGTTAGATGATTAGTTTTTTCCTCTTGATTGCTCTTTCTTAACCTATCCCGTTTAGTTGTAGATGTTCGAATCTTTCGCATTCCTTTTAACATTTTAAATAACCCCTGATGGTAAACAAGCTTTAATATACAGACATTTATTATTTCTAAACATATTTAAAGGCTGAAATCCGTGGTCTTTTAGAGTCTTCGAGTTGGTTGGAAGTTTTCTCTAAACAACTTATTTTGTGTATTTAGCTCAGATTTTTTTATAGCTCTCATTTACCTAAAAATTGATACTGATTTCTTTCATTGCTGCATCTTGCATCGCTTGCTCGTCATTGATTCCCTATATATATATATATATATATATATATATATATATATATATATATATTTGTGTGCGTGTATGTGTGTGTGTGTGTGTGTGTAATTTTTACTATCCGTTTCGCGAATCAGGTTACATTATCAAGTTCATAACAGAATCTCTGGTTCCCTCTTTTAAATTTTGGTTTAACACTTACAGATCAAATTTCGTGGCAATGTTGTCACTTATTTTGTTTACTTTTGTTAACATACCTTCCAATTCTGTAATCGTTTTGGAAAACAGTTTCAAATCAATTATACAGGAGCGCGTTATTAATAAATATGTGTTTCTAAGTTGTATGCAATACATAATAATAGGAGTCAAATTGCGTTTTTTTTTTAAAATATTCCACTGTTGATTCGTAGATTATCACATCTGATCTTACCATTAAACTGGTTGAAGATTAACTGCATTCCATTTTTATACTGATTTTTTTGAAAATTAACGTGTAGTACAACCTTATTTGTCGAACACGGCGAAATCATTTTGATATTGTGTCAATGCATTGCTTAGACAGGCTCTTTTTATTAACGCTATTTTCCAGCGACATCTTGTTGAACAGACGTAAGAACCATTTTAGAAAACTTTTTTTTTCTTCAGAAATAATATTAACTTCAAGGAATAGATATATTTTTTAAATTCATGCAAGTGTTTTGTATGTTGTTGATAAACTCGTAATTGGTCGGGAGTTTGGGATGTGGTCAATGTTATCAGTTTTGAGGATTAAATAAATAATGCTCTGGGATAAACATTCGGAATTTTGCTCTACTTATTGGTAGCATCAGCAAACAGATCTGTTAATGACTTAAAGAATTTAACCAGAAGTTAGGTACATTATATATTCCAGTTTCTTTTCTTTTTCTTTTCTTTTTTGAAAGAGAGAGAGAGAGACAGACAGAGTTTGTTTTATTTCTTTAACGAAACTTCTATTCCGTTACTTTTCATCAATCTTTCTATTCTATGTTCGAATCTGTTCTACACAAATCTTATAATTCGTTTCATTTCCCAATAATTTATCTCGGTATTCTATCACTTTTTATTTGATAGGGATTTTAATAATAATCTTTCTCTTTTTCTTCATAGAATATTGTTTTAATGATAAAATGAAATTCTTTATTCACATATCACCTTTCTTTGTGTTTTTAGTTCAATTTTAGCAATCGCCTTCTTCTCATTTTTATTCCTTTCCATACTTCATCTCATAATGATAGATATTATTACAGAACTTCAATATATTTTTCTATCTCTGGTTACCATAATGACGACTTAGATTTGTTTATTGGATTAGCCTTTGTTTTTTCTAAGTTTTTACATTGATGTTATAACTACAAGGTCAGGATATTTTATTTCATTTAGAGTGGTTAAATTCAAGACATTAGTTTTTGCAATTCTATTAATTTTTATATGCTATTCTAATAAAGTTTTTCGTTATTCTATCCTGCCTTATCTTGTTTAATTTCCTTTAGTTTAATCTTATTTTGTTATGTTGCTAGTTTCCTAATTATGTTTGAATTCTTTTGCTCACCTTCTTAGCCCTTTATCAAATAACAAAAACCCTTCATAAATGAGTACTTGCGGAGCAGTATATTAAAAAATCAAAGACCTTTAGTAAATAATAGAAACCACATCACTTAAAGACTTTCAAAACCAGCAACAACTTAAATGTAATTCGGCGAGAGAATAATGACATAATCACGATGTTGACGTTTCATACTACAAAACAAAATGTTAAGAAGCAAACCTCTCATCAATACTAGAAAGAACGATAGCAATGGATGTAAGAAAACTATTTTCCTGAAAAACTTTTTTAAGTGAAACATTTTATAATTTCCAACCATATTTCAGTAAAAGTAAACAGCTAATCTCACCATTAGCATTATAATTATTTAACTTGTATCGTTATTTCTATTTTTACTTGCCTATTTTCACGTTTTTTGGGTATTCGTCATTCCGTTTCATGGTTATACAGTGTAAAAGCTTCTATTCGTACCTATCCTGCAACTTCAGTTCTAATATTTTCTAATTTATTGTCATTGTACAGTTCAATCTATATTTCTAAGATGAGGTATTATGTAGACTATTTACATTTTTCGGACTATTGTTCTCATCTTCGTCGCCATATTTATTACAACGTTTCGGCCGTTGTACACTCCGGCATTCTTCAGGTGGTTAGAATGTCGAACTGAACCCTTTATTTCGTTCACTTGGGTAGACTGTTCTAGATCCACGTGCCATCTTTAGTGGATGTCAGTTGTCAGTTATCTCCTGTTAATTCTCCTCTGCAAGTTCTCCACTGCCTTAACCGGGTATTGAACTTAAACTCTTTGGGTCCTGTCACTGAATCTAACCAACGCCTTTATCCATTGAGAATACATGGCACTGTAAGTTCAGATTCGAACATCGGGGACAGAAAGAAATGACAAAAACTCGATTGGCAAGTACTATCTCATAAATCACAATGCACGTAACCAGTCAGAAAAATAACTCACTCTCCGACAAACGCGGTAGCCAAAATTTCATGAATTTTTTTTTCTCTTGCTTTTAAACTCCCGAGCATGTTTTACATTCGCCGACAACTGGGAGAGGACGCTCAATTTTTGCATATCAAAATACTTTTATAGCGACTCCTGCGACTGACTTGTGTCTAAAACATTCCGTCTTCAGCATGTTATACGGAATACGTGCCCTTTTTTTGGTAAGTAATTTTCTTTTTCGCCACATTTTCTGTCGTAAGATACACGCGACACGCTATCGCTTGGTTTGACGAGGTAAGTAGCCATTTTCTTCGCTATAAACTCTTAGTAAAATTTGTCTTTTTACGATCTCACACCCCCTATTCCACCATAATTCCCACAAAGATCGATGGATAGGTGATCCACTGCCCCCACTGTTAATTTTCCCTTCAATATATCGTGTTAAATTTTATATCACCATCTTCCTCATTATGTGAACAAGTATATTTCATCAGTGTCTTTCTCATTCTGAGTATAATTTCTATTTTCCTTAAGACTTCGTTGTTTACACACTCCATCTACGGCATTTTCAACATCCTCTTTTAGAACCCCATTCCGGCACCCTCTTGGTTTCTCTTCCAATCTGAGAAATCATCCATCTTTCACGACCATATTGGAGTATTGACATTACATAGAAGTTCTTCACTCATGCCTTTATTTGTAACGAAATTTTCCTGCTTCTTAGTAATTTGCTTAGATTCTGAAAAGCACCTTTCGTTATTTCATATTTGGATATCGATGTCGCTCGCGTTTTATATCTTATTAAACTTATTCACTTGCTTGATCTTGACATCTCTAATTCACAGTTCGCATTTTGGGTATTTTTCTCTTGTTGAAATCCATACATTCTGTCTTCTTACAAGCCCTTTCTTCTCGCTTTCCTTTACTGCTTTGTCTAGAGAGTTCTATAGATTTCCTTCTGTATATGTCATCAACTGGAATCCTTTATATAATATAATTGATTCAAAAAAGATTAGAGGAGTTGGCATTTTACCTTTTTATCCTACTATAGCTACATTCCAGGTAGTAGCAAATGTTATGTATCAAGGAGACGGTTTAGTAAATATACATGAATTACTTGCTTCATATGGTATGCATAAAAAAATGGTTGGGCCATACTCGATTCTGCTATTACTTTTTTAAAAGGATATTAAAAAAAACGACTAAAGAACAAATATTTCCCAAACAAGTGCAATCAGATATTACACCAAGAAAGAATAGAATAAAAAACATCTGCCTATAAAAATATTCTAACTTTAAAACGAAGTTTCTTTTTAAAATACCTTGAAGAGATTTAGGTGTCAAAAGAGTGACTTTATGATTAGCAAGAGACTATTTTCCCGACAGCAAACACATTGTACTGAAGATTATTTTCATGACCCTTATAATTATTCTTTGCAAGGAAAAAAAATCTTTAGTGGGAATAATGTATCAGTTCTAAAAGGAACTCTAACTATATATCCTGGGGGTTCGCGTCTGTTAATAGCATCTCTATTTCTTATCGTCTGGAATAAGATTACCCAACAGATGCTGCTCTTGATATTTTCAATAAGTGTTGGAAAAACTGGTCATTGATTAAAAAAGAGAAACAGTTTTTCTTGCCAAATAGTGAATTCTAGGGAAATAAACTTATGTCGATCCTCTTCCCATCTTATTCTATTTTGTGAAACAGAACGAGTAGAATTTTTTTCTAAAAATGTAAAGTTTAAAGATAGTTCTGATTTGGGTGAATAGTTGTGTTGTGCATTTTATGTGGAATTCAATGTCGTTAAATCAAGCTCAGAAATAATAATTATCAGCAGATTTTGTAATTGTTGAAACTTGACTAATGCATGGAATAATAATGCAACACAAAATGTACTTAGAACAAAATGTATTGAAAGAAGGAAGTGTACACAATATTTACATATAGTCTTTTGTATATTCCTGGGAAGACCGTTCCTGGAATGTGTGTTGACTGAGTCGCAGTCGGGCAGAGTCTCTGGTTGGATCTCTGTATTTATCTATCCACTCACGAGGACAAAATGTGGCACAAGGCCGGTTTAATGTGGGTATCTCCGAGCCCGTAGGCTCGACCAAAAATATAGCCTTTTTGAACCCGCCTAGACGGGTTCAAGGCCAGTCTACCTCCCCGGACGAAACCTTGCCCTTCGGCAAAGCCTCGTCCGGGTTCCTCTCTGCTAATGCATAGAGTTCGATAGTCGATCTCTGGTTGGATCTCTCCCTTCCTTCCCGGTATCAACCATATTTATATGGTCGGTACTCCACTATGCAAATTAGGTGGATCCTACCACAACAGTAATTAAGTTAAAAAGAAACGATTTGGTCATTAACAAAAATTTCTTAAAACATTAATACAACTGAAGTTATAACCAAGACTTCGTTGTCAGTATTTTGGTTATATATGAAAGTTCGTCGCAATACAGTTCTTATATAGATTTTATTTACTCTAGACCCCGTCAAAAGTCTCTCCAAAAGAATAAACTAAATCCGCAATAAACAAAATTGTATACAAGAATTATTTCGTTATGATAACAATTTAACTCAAGTTACATTCTCTGTTTAAAAATAACCTATTATTCTTTGCAAGGAAAAAAAATCTTTAGTGGGAATAATGTATCAGTTCTAAAAGGAACTCTAACTATATATCCTGGGGGTTCGCGTCTGTTAATAGCATCTCTATTTCTTATCGTCTGGAATAAGATTACCCAACAGATGCTGCTCTTGATATTTTCAATAAGTGTTGGAAAAACTGGTCATTGATTAAAAAAGAGAAACAGTTTTTCTTGCCAAATAGTGAATTCTAGGGAAATAAACTTATGTCGATCCTCTTCCCATCTTATTCTATTTTGTGAAACAGAACGAGTAGAATTTTTTTCTAAAAATGTAAAGTTTAAAGATAGTTCTGATTTGGGTGAATAGTTGTGTTGTGCATTTTATGTGGAATTCAATGTCGTTAAATCAAGCTCAGAAATAATAATTATCAGCAGATTTTGTAATTGTTGAAACTTGACTAATGCATGGAATAATAATGCAACACAAAATGTACTTAGAACAAAATGTATTGAAAGAAGGAAGTGTACACAATATTTACATATAGTCTTTTGTATATTCCTGGGAAGACCGTTCCTGGAATGTGTGTTGACTGAGTCGCAGTCGGGCAGAGTCTCTGGTTGGATCTCTGTATTTATCTATCCACTCACGAGGACAAAATGTGGCACAAGGCCGGTTTAATGTGGGTATCTCCGAGCCCGTAGGCTCGACCAAAAATATAGCCTTTTTGAACCCGCCTAGACGGGTTCAAGGCCAGTCTACCTCCCCGGACGAAACCTTGCCCTTCGGCAAAGCCTCGTCCGGGTTCCTCTCTGCTAATGCATAGAGTTCGATAGTCGATCTCTGGTTGGATCTCTCCCTTCCTTCCCGGTATCAACCATATTTATATGGTCGGTACTCCACTATGCAAATTAGGTGGATCCTACCACAACAGTAATTAAGCTAAAAAGAAACGATTTGGTCATTAACAAAAATTTCTTAAAACATTAATACAACTGAAGTTATAACCAAGACTTCGTTGTCAGTATTTTGGTTATATATGAAAGTTCGTCGCAATACAGTTCTTATATAGATTTTATTTACTCTAGACCCCGTCAAAAGTCTCTCCAAAAGAATAAACTAAATCCGCAATAAACAAAATTGTATACAAGAATTATTTCGTTATGATAACAATTTAACTCAAGTTACATTCTCTGTTTAAAAATAACCTATTATTCTTTGCAAGGAAAAAAAATCTTTAGTGGGAATAATGTATCAGTTCTAAAAGGAACTCTAACTATATATCCTGGGGGTTCGCGTCTGTTAATAGCATCTCTATTTCTTATCGTCTGGAATAAGATTACCCAACAGATGCTGCTCTTGATATTTTCAATAAGTGTTGGAAAAACTGGTCATTGATTAAAAAAGAGAAACAGTTTTTCTTGCCAAATAGTGAATTCTAGGGAAATAAACTTATGTCGATCCTCTTCCCATCTTATTCTATTTTGTGAAACAGAACGAGTAGAATTTTTTTCTAAAAATGTAAAGTTTAAAGATAGTTCTGATTTGGGTGAATAGTTGTGTTGTGCATTTTATGTGGAATTCAATGTCGTTAAATCAAGCTCAGAAATAATAATTATCAGCAGATTTTGTAATTGTTGAAACTTGACTAATGCATGGAATAATAATGCAACACAAAATGTACTTAGAACAAAATGTATTGAAAGAAGGAAGTGTACACAATATTTACATATAGTCTTTTGTATATTCCTGGGAAGACCGTTCCTGGAATGTGTGTTGACTGAGTCGCAGTCGGGCAGAGTCTCTGGTTGGATCTCTGTATTTATCTATCCACTCACGAGGACAAAATGTGGCACAAGGCCGGTTTAATGTGGGTATCTCCGAGCCCGTAGGCTCGACCAAAAATATAGCCTTTTTGAACCCGCCTAGACGGGTTCAAGGCCAGTCTACCTCCCCGGACGAAACCTTGCCCTTCGGCAAAGCCTCGTCCGGGTTCCTCTCTGCTAATGCATAGAGTTCGATAGTCGATCTCTGGTTGGATCTCTCCCTTCCTTCCCGGTATCAACCATATTTATATGGTCGGTACTCCACTATGCAAATTAGGTGGATCCTACCACAACAGTAATTAAGCTAAAAAGAAACGATTTGGTCATTAACAAAAATTTCTTAAAACATTAATACAACTGAAGTTATAACCAAGACTTCGTTGTCAGTATTTTGGTTATATATGAAAGTTCGTCGCAATACAGTTCTTATATAGATTTTATTTACTCTAGACCCCGTCAAAAGTCTCTCCAAAAGAATAAACTAAATCCGCAATAAACAAAATTGTATACAAGAATTATTTCGTTATGATAACAATTTAACTCAAGTTACATTCTCTGTTTAAAAATAACCTATTTTTTCTTTGAATCTGAAAAGTTGAAAACCTCATGTGTCGATTAATTTTATATCACTTTTTTCATGGTATCTATACAAAATATGGTAGGATGATTAAAAGAATGGTTTAATTAAACATGGTCGTCCAGCATTCTTAGATCGGTAAATGCATTATGTGGTTGAAGATATACAGAAATTATGTTTATTATACTTACCGCAAAGTAATGCTTAGGCTTGGATATTATTATTATTATTATTATTATTATTATTATTATTATTATTATTATTATTATGTAGGAATTTCAGTCTTCTGCGAGATGCTTTATTATTGCAGCTTTATAACCAAATCTACAGCGTTCTGGGTATGACGATAAACTACATCCGCGTCCTGGGTATGACGATAAACTACGTCCAACAACAAGGCCTCAAATAATGTTTTCAGAAAAATAATGTTGCCAGCTATACGTTTTTGAAACAATAATGTTGCCAGCTATACGTTTTTCGGAAAAAATAATGTTGCCAGCAATGTGTTTTTGAAACAATAATGTTGCCACCTATGCATTTTTTGAAAAAATAATGTTGCCAGCTATATGTTTAATAGTACTGTATATTTAATATATGTATAGGTATATGTGTATGTATGTATATGTGCATATGTATATATATTTGTATATATATATATATATATATATATACATATATATATATATATATATATATATATATATATATATATATATATACCTTAATTTGGCATTAAATTACCCACAGTGATTGATATGCCATGAAACCCAACCAACCAAATCTACAAAAAATTGTACACAGAATACATATTTCAATCTCTAATCAATTAAGAATTATTACCACAGAACAATGAGTATGATGATATCCATTTATATATATATATATATATATATATATATATATATATATATATATATATATATATATATAGGTAACTATACTCGTTTCGAAAAACCCTCGAATTTTTGATTTCCCAATAATCAAATCAATCCCAAGGGAAAAAAAGGTTTTAAAAAAAGAAAGCGCTAGAAACATGAAAGTCTGTCGAAAAAAAATCACACAGATACAGGTTCAAAGCCCAAAGAAAACCCCCGACACGAGTAAACAACTAATTAACAAAAGAGCTCAATACAACCGTAGAGCAGACCTAGATACACCTAGTGAACCAGACAAACCTACCCAGCTTCTTCGCAAAAAGAGTTAACAGTGGGGAATTATACCCTTAAATGTATCAAAAATACTTATTCAAAATTTGATATGGTCTTGTATTTTGTCAATTCTAGGAAAACTCGATACATATAACATTAAACAAATATAATATAAATTGATATATTGCTGCATTCAATAAAGTATTAAAATGATATTCACCATATTATTTTATATTTTGAAAAAAGAAAAGTGATTTACTGGTTTTAATTTCAAAACAGTATTATTGGCAAAAATAGATTGGGAAATTAATTATTGCAGACAGTTGTTCACAGGTATTATATTAATTATTTAAATTAAACTTTTATTTCTTTTTCCTAATTAATGTATTTGTTTACTTCATCCACAGGTTAAATAATGTCACGTAATTAAAATGCTCAAATCTTTTTTTGTGTTTTGAAAATGTCTTTGTGAGTATATGTATGGTCAAACATATTGGAATGTAATGGATTGCGTTTCTTAACAGAAAAAAAATACGGAAATATTTTTTCTGCTGCAACTTAGACTGAATTTATGCTTTTATTCATCTTTTATAGCCTTATTGCATGACATTTGAATTTATCAAAACTTCGAGAAGTTTACGGTATATTTACTCTCTCTCTCGTTTTCATTAATTCTCTCTCTCTCTCTCTCTCTCTCTATATATATATATATATATATATATATATCTTTCTCTTATTCTCTCTATCTAATCACACACACACACACACATATTGATTTCTCAATTGTTTTCGGCAGAATTATTGTTAGAAAAAACTGAGATTGCTAAAGAATTTTTTTTATTATTGAGTATTAGCTTTCTTTCAATTTGAAAGAAATGAATTACAAAGATTGTTTGTGAAACTTCACACCAAAGTATTTTTGTTTATCTTCTTTACAATACAATTGAATCAATTTCGTTAGTATGAATAAGATCAGAATATTTCTACCTATGAAAATGTGTTTCACGTTTGTAAGTTGTTTTATGTATGCGTGTAATTTACAAGTAGCATTATGATAGTATGTTGCCAAGACGACAGTCGAAGCTGTCTTGATGCTACTGCTACAAATCCGTGTTAAAAAACAACTAACTTTTTTATGTTTTTTGCATTACATCGTTAAGCCATTTTTGTAATATAGTATACTCTAATAAATATGCGAAAATGTCAGTAATTAATTAAGGCTTGAGAATTCCAGCTTAAGTAACTAACAACAATCCTTGTTAAATGTTAACAGAAAACTGATTTCCTAAGTTAACATCACAATATTTATATATAAAAAAAATGTAATAGTTCCAGAAACCTAAAAGTTACATTTTGCTAAACAATGAATTTATTGATTAATAAATATTTTCCTAATTTTTAAACATCTATTTTGAGGGAAAATATTTTTGACCATTTTCTGAAGTTATCTTACATTTATTCGTAGCAGACGATAAAGATTGTTGTTTGTTATTTCGAAGATTACAACATGCCGCTATACGAATACGGAAATTCAAATTTGGAGCTGACGCGTGAACAAAAAAATGAATCAATTTTGTGTAAGCGTCTGTTGGTATAGAATTGGATTTTTTAATGATATCAGTAAAATCCATTGAGTCGTTTTACAATATTTTAACAGGGTTTCACAAAAAAAAAAAAACAAAATAAACACGGACACACGCGCGCGCATATATATGTGTGGGAGTGTCTGTGTGTGCACATATTTATATAAATATATAACTCTATAAATATGTGCATATATAAGAAAGAAAACGCTTATACGAAAGCAAGAAAAATTGAATAGAAATGTTAATTAAACTTTTACATATGAGAGTCCGTATGTGTAAATATATCCGTGTCTGAAACATTTCAAAGAGAATATATCTCTTAAAGAACAATATAAAGACAAACGCAAATGACCTGTTAAAGACCCTCAGAGCACGACATATGTCAGCTAAGTTTACATTTAGTCTTTATTCATATACATACATACTTACATACATATATCAGAGAGAGAGAGAGAGAGAGAGAGAGAGAGAGAGAGAGAGAGTGAGTGCGATGGGTAAATTGTCGCCATGTTTTATTATTTAATTTCACGCATGCGTGTTGTTAGATTTGATTTTGTATAGTAGAGTCACTTGGACACCGTCTGTGACACAATGAGTACCATGATGCATTTACTGCACCAGAAATTGGAAACGGCATTCTGTATTACTTGACATTCACGCTGAAAGCTCAAATACAAACATTTCAGAGTGTTTGGGTGTCAAACTGGTGACAGAGCATAGGATTCAGAAAGAGATGGATGAGTCTAATGGTGATTACGAAGGTATGCCAACTCAGAAAACTCACTTTGATCAGAAAAAAAATTGAGGATGTTTTAGTAAGTGTCTCAGACTCAACACGGAGGCCAACATTTTGAAGAGGTAGGGCTGCCCTGGCTCAGAAGAGTGGCTGCTGAAAGACCCTATATCTGGCAAAAGGACTCTGCACCATGCAGGAAAACAAAATCATGGCTGTCAAACCATTTCAGCGACCACATCACTCCTTAAAACTTGCTGCCTAACTCCCCAGCTAGCAACTTCCTTAAATATTTTGTGTGAGACGCAGTTGAGCAACAGTCTAACAAAACTCCTTGTAAGACCAAAGATGAACCGAATGTAAGGATTATGGCAGCGGTTACCAATTTAAACAAGGAATTGCATGAGATTTCGAAGTTGTCTGGAAGCTGTGGTTGTAGCCAGCAGCGAGTGGATACGAGTAAATATATTATTGTATATATATATATATATATATATATATATATAATTGTGTATATGTGTGTGAGAGCGATAGAAAGAATATGTGCATGCATGTGTCTATATGTTTTGTAAATAAATCCGTCTCTCATTACTATATATATATATATATATATATATATATATATATATATATATCCGTCTCTCATTACTATAATTACACACACACACACACACACATATATATATATATATATATATATATATAGTAATGAGAGACGGATATATTTCCAAAACATGCAGACACACACATGCACATATTTTGTCTAACGCTCTGACACACATATACATATATGTAAGTGATGTGCAGAAAATATTCTCGATCCGACCAAGTAACTCTTCCAATAAATGTTGGCGGTTTGGTATCATTTTGTCAGATTTTGATAAGCAAGTCAGAGCAAGAACTTTTCATCAGCCTCCACGTACATTCATTACCGAATCTGGGTGAGTATTTTCTTCATTTAATTGTTTATTCTTATGAGAACTTCCTCGTTCGGATATTTACCTACGGTTAAAATAAAATAATTCCATTAGAAAAAAGAAAGAAGCGTTTATTTCATCAGATAACCAAGATCATTAGATAGAGAGAAACAATATCGCTTCCAGATTGAGAAATGAAAAAACTACTGTAGATATACACTTGATATAACCTCTATTCATTTTTATTCATAGCATCGTTCATGAAATGGGAGCGACCAATATAGCTGCATTATTATTACTTGCACCTGCGTATATATAAGCTGTTTCGTATTTTACATGCACACGATTACATGATGCACTGATATATATATATATATATATATATATATATATATATATATATATATATATATATATATATATATATATATATATATATATATATATATATATACACACACACACACACACACACACACACACACACAAACAAAAGCAATATTCTTCGATAAAATATAAATACTCTTAAATTCACCTTCATTCCGAGTAGATTCTTCGACTGACGCTAATTCAGCCGGGTTTCCATTCTAGCGAGAAGCAACGGAACGTCTAACCACAATGATGAGCTGTAATACAGTGTGACAGTCTATTTGTGGATGACAATATATATATGACAATATATATATATATTAATTGATTCATCGAGTCTGATAGAAACCTCAGGAAACACTGGACGGCCGTTTCGTCCTATATTTGGGACTCATCAGCAGTGCGCATCCACTACCGAGTGAATCGAAACCCCGACAGTTAGGTTGGCAAGCGAACACTATACCAACTGCTCCGCCGGGCCTCGGTGACGAAGAGATTGCAAATCAGACTCTAAGAAGCGCCGCTCACTCCCACATTCCGTGGTGGAACTCAACTGAAATTCTCTCTGACCATAGGACTGAGCCTCCTGGAGCCACGACTACTCTCACCAAGCCGCTCCAACTGGAGCATTAGAAGCTGGTTCAAGCGAAGATAAACACACATAGTAATGAGGAGGATTTGATAATTATAGTAATTGATTCATATATATATATATATATATATATATATATATATATATATGTATGTGTGTGTGTGTGTGCGCGTGCGTGCGTGAATGAAAATTAAGACATAAAATAAAATACATATGTAAAAACACATTTCTGATCCTTCTTAAATTTAATAATTACGGAAATCTTTTGTTTATAAATACTCGTCGCAAAATAAAATCAGCCCTTATATTTGCCTTGATAAAGTCCATCAGAGGACGAAACGCGTTAGTAAAGAAACTAATATATATATATATAATTTACTCATAACGGCAAATTTTATTATCTTCTTGCTGTTATTAAAGTATTTTTATGTGTGAGTTTTACGCATATTTTCTGCATTGTTACTATCATTGAGCCGGCTTTGTATATATCTTAGCATTGTTTGCCGCTGTTATAACATAGACGTTGCCAGTTAGCGTCTCTAGTTCACGATGGATAACATTATAAAGTAAAAAATTCGGCGTATGTTATATGAATAGTGCTGGAAATTAATGGAAAAACACTAATGCATTTTTCAAGAACGTATAGATATTAGATAAAATGAAACTGTCAAGTTGTTTCCAGTAAATTATCTGCGCAAAATGAGTGAATGGCTTTGAAACAATGAATGAACTGAAATATTGGCAAATAAATATTAAAAAGTTACCTTCTTTTTCACTTAACCTCTCTTTTTCTATCTTTTGCTTTCTCTACGTTTTCTTGATAAGCACATACGCACGCATACAAATACACATAAACGCATATATATTTAGTGAGGTATAATGAGCTGAAATTTAAATAATGAACCGAGATTTGATTTGGTTGGTTTGTTTCGTTTTACGGCAAATCAAACTCAATGGTTTATTTAATGTAGACAAAATTTTTATTGCTGGTATTTTTTTTTTTTTTTTTTTTTAAATGTATTTCTGGTAATATTTTTTCTTCAAAAATGTATTGTGGGTAATAATTTTTTACAAAACTTTTCTGGTATTAAAACCGATTTTTAAACTTTCATAGTGTTTTGCCCCTAGTGTGGAGGTTAACTATTTGCTTATATTTGAGACCCTAACAGATTCTATTACCCCCGTTCAGGGTGGACCTGGGAACATCAGCAATTAAGAGGTGGGTTCAAGCTCCTCAAAAACTCCTGATCAGAGACATTGCAGCTGGACGTAGTTTATTGTCTTACCCAGGTCGCAGATGTAGCTTATCGTCATACCTAGGATGCCAGAGACTTAACTACATATGTGTATAATCGATAAGGAGCGAACAATGCCGATTTAATATCTATCTACTTTCGTGTCGAAAGAGGTGAACTTAACTTGCAAATAGTCATGTTTTATACTGAAAAAATTGTTTTTCATATGTTTTACTAAAAACATAATCATGTATTGACTCTAAGAAGTGAGAAAATCAGTCATCTTTGAAATAAATTAAATTAATTTCTAACCATATAAATGCGGAGTATGTAAATGCGAAGTCAACAAACTTCACCATCCCCTAAACAAAAATGAATTTAAAATGTTCAGGTATGCTCAGAGAATAAGAAAACTTAGTAAAGCACAGAGCAATTTTATACAAATTGATGGAAAATATATTTTTGGCCTAAATTTACAAAAGGCATAGAAATCGCACGTGATAGTTTAAGTGAATCGATAATTTATGTAAAAGCAAAACACTTGTTTGATAAGAGCTAATGCTACTAATGCAACCAATACTACAATAACGGATTTTCTTGGTTCAATATATTTATGTATTTATTCTTTATTTAGTTATATATGTAATTATCAGCTACTTAATGTGGGTACTTTCTATTATTCGTTTGGTTATTGAGTGGGGATTTCGAGGGATTACGAAACAAATTGGTCAACAAATGTGGCACCGGATACGGTACACACACACACACACACACACACACACACACACACACACACACACACACACACACACATATATATATATATATATATGGAGAGAGGGAAAAAGAGAGTGAACAATATATATATAGATATAGCTGTCTTCAATCTAAATTGAGAGTCATCATGTAGTGTTGATACCTATATCAACACTTCGATATATATATATATATGTATATATATATATATATATATATATATATATATATATATATATATATATGGGTGGGTATGTGCGTGTGTGTGTGAGAGAGAGAGACGAGAGTCAGCTACTATCACTTCAGCAATTCTGTCTCATGCGATAAAGGACAGCTAGATTTTCAAATGGTGCCCCATTAATATTGCTTTGTAAGTAGGAAGGTGGACTTGGAAAATCTAATACCCACAGGAAAGTTTGAAGACAAAAGCGACAGAAGTAAACGACGCATAACGTACTTAGTGTGCTGGAGTAAATGGATGTCGGAACAGGGTTTATGGACACGACACATAAAAAAAAGACGGACTAAGTATATACAAGACGAGGAAAAAGATGGAGAATGGGATGAAAAGATCACGGTAAATTTAACAAATGTCAGTAGAAATTTAGGCAAGTGTGTAGGTATTTTTTTCCTCTATTGAAAATCAGAAGGGTGTCTTTTCTTCTGTCAAAGCGTTAACGCCCTAATCTTATAGGGGAATTAGGCATAAAGTCAACAAACCAATGGCTAATCATGGAAATAGGTTGCCAAAAATAGCAAACAAAAATAAATGGTCAACTGCTGCGCATGCGAGAATGTTTGCAAAGGGACAGAAGCTGATCAGCGAAGCTGACCGATTTTTTTCCAGCTCGGAAAATGAAGATCTTCAGAATTGCAATGAATAGATTTAATGGTGACCTTAGCTTTTAAGAATGGCGATGATTGGCGAAAAAGAAGCAACGCTCATTCATCATCATCATCATCATCATCTCTGCGATCTTCTTACCTTCAAAAGAAAGTAATGCCCATCAGATACTTATATCTAGGCTTATCTGTCAACGCCATAGATTTTGTTTCTTGTTATGATAATTCTTATGACGATCGATAAGATCCTCATGTTGATATTAAAGAAAATACTGAGGTAGTTATATTTGAAAAGTCATGTATTAAAGTTGTCTTATCAGAGATATTTTGTAAAAGCAATTGAGAAAAAAATTCTTGTAAGATCAGTTAAGAAATAATACGTCGTACTCGTTTTAAAAAATAGCCCGTTAACAATTAACACGATTTTTACACAGTAACTACTTCTACTATTCAGATTCACCATTCTTAACTAAAGTTTCTGCTAAAATATTAAAAATTTAAAAAAAAAAAACAATTTTTCAGGAGAAAAATTGTTTTTTTTTTTTTAGATTTTTAATATTTATGTAGACATATTAAGCTCAGGCTTAAGATTTTAATATTTAAGTAGACATATTAAGCTCACTAACTGTTGCCACCCTGTCGGCTGAAGCTTCAGAAATTCGCCGACTGCACCTCTGCAGTGGGGTAAAACTCACACCAATGAGCCGTCCTAGGTATGATGATAAATTATATCCGGTAGCAAGGAGGTTTTGAGGAGCGTGGAAGCAACATTTAATTGCCGGTGTTCCTAGGTTCACAATGACCGGGGGTGTAGCACCTTTTAGGGTACCAACTGGGTGCAAAACACTATTAAATTGTAAAGATAGGTCTTAATTCTAGCCATACATTTTTGTAAAAATTATTACCAGAAATACATTATTATCAGCAATACATTTTTTTTAAAAATTACCAGCAATTAAACATTTTGTTGGCATTAAATAAACCATTGATGTTGATATGCTGTAAAAACAAAACAAACCAAAGCAACCCTGTTATTTGCTTTTCCTTATTCATGGGTGGAGGGGTCCTTCATAAATGAAGTAATGAAACTACTGGGAAAATTAAGAAAGCTATATAAAAAAAAAAATAACAAAGCATCACCATATATCGAGGCTGGGCCTGTGAAAATACATACACGAATTCAATAGCGAGTTTCTAAATTTTATGAACGACTCCTAAATACGTAGGTTTATCACGAATTAAGGCACTATGCAAACAAAAAGGCAACCCTCAAGGCCTTACACACATACTCATTATGATGAAATTATTAATGAACGTATTAATTAGGCGCCCATTCGAAGAGCTAGAGCTATGGTAATGTGCTGCTGTAAGGTAAACAAAGCAGGTATACAATATGCAATTTCCTGGATTTGTCTGATGACGTATGCAATCTGTCATTATACAATCTTATCAGAGCGAAAACTGAACTGGCTTGTGAGAAGTTTATTTTCATATATCAGTGAGAGTCTAGTTGATATGTTCATTAGTACTTGCACCATAATGGATTGAGACCTATATCATTTTGAGGCACCTCTGTATGAATTGAATGAAGCTATTGAGGACTGACTTCTGATTAAATTTAGTTGAATTTAAGGTTCAAAATGGAATCCTCAAAAACATAAAAGCTAGAATATGATGCTATTCATCATCATCATCATTCGAACTCCCTATAGCGGCTCGGAACTCCACTGATAATCCCTTTCCACACTGTTCAGTCCTGCTTTGTCGTTCCCAGAATGTTCAGCCCGGAGTTCCGAACTATGGTGCCAGAAAAATTCAAATTTCATGAGAATACACTTCAAGTAGGATGCCATAAGATTCATGATAAGACGATTTCCCTGTCCGCTCGGTGGCAGTGGTCGACAATCTGTAATCTTTTTATTATTATTATTATTATTATTATTATTATTATTATTATTATTATTATTGATTGGTAGATTTAGAGGAATATACGACGTATGTGGAAGTTCTCTGTAAACCTTGAAAAACTTGACAAAAATGAATATTCAAACCGGAGAGAGAGGAACGATTTTGTCGGGGCGTTATATTTTAAACAAAATTTAACAGCGTAAAGTAAAAAAAAATATATTAAATGAATTTTAAGGAAGATATGCAACATAAAACTGCGTAAGAGTCAAGAATATTCTCGACCAGAAAGTTGTATTAAAGACTGAATAAATGAAGGAATTCGCCTTCAAAATATGTAGAATAAAGAACCCACGCAATCAGAGATTTGTGAAATTACCAGTAATCATGTATTTTATAGAAGCCATTTAGACGTTCCATTATAAACATGACAGATAAAATACCACCGTCAGGGTTGCAAGTGTAATGATTTGATTATGTGTCACAAAAAATATTCCATTAAAATCATAAACATTGCACGAAAATTTCTTTCGCTTTCTCTTTTTAATTTTCGTTTTCATTTCAGGATCGAGTTAATTTCATCAATCTCACTGATTTGTTTTAAAGGGATCTTTTTTCTTTTTCTTTTTTTTTTTTTTTTTTGCTGTAGACGTTATTCACATAAATTCATTTATTTAAGGCTGGGGTTAGGAAAAAGGATAAAACCGTATTAACTGTTATTTCCCTTGCTAAAACTTGGCTACTAATGCGGCAGAATCAGAGTGGATATGGAATGTGTTTATATATAGTTTTGTGTGTTTTAAGGCAAATTCCCTCGTACGTTTTTAGCTCATTATAGTATTCACAGTTTCCCATACGACCTTTGCTGCAGGACAGGCAAGATAAAATATAACAGGACAAAAGGAAAAAGACGATGCAATGACAAGTTTACCGCTAAAAGATATACTCTAAATAAAGTTCTAAGAGTCAACTTTCCGACTTGTAAAGATACTGTCTGGAGACAGAACACACATAAGTCTCTCTGCATAGAGGTCAAATAATTGAAAGCTATGTGACAATGAAGTGACAGACAACAAAGTCAGAGTTAGATGTGTAAGTCAGGTCAATGTGAAATTTATGCAACGTGTACAGAAAAATTGTTGTATGAATGTTGTATGCTAAAAAGAATATAACTAAAAATAATTTAATCGTAAAAAAATCCTTCTTTAATATCGTACGAAATAAACCTGTTTATTTCCGTTGAGGCAGAAAGATGTAAACAAATTTTCTACAAAAGGTCTTTGAATGCGTTTTTCTTTTTTGCATTGTCAAAAGGTTCGAAACATTGGCCTGCATGATTGACGTTTGAGTCTGAATAGCATAAACAAAATTATCTTAAAGCTGCATCGCAAAACCTGTTTGTTTATAACACTTGCAGCTCTTCACATAAACCCCTCTGCATTATGTATTAAAATCATATTTACATGGATTGAGAAACATACTCGCATATACAAATATATATTATTTATGAATTAGTTTCAGTATTTGATTATTATTATTGATTATTTTACATGTACATGCAGATATGTGTTTAGGTATATGTGTGTTTGTGTGTGTGTGAAATGATCAGCATGTACTTTTTCCCTGACTTTGGTACCACGAAAATTTACGCTACATTTCTCTCATGTTATTTAGAAAATAGGGATAATTGCTAAAAGAGCAGAGAACTGCTCTCTTTCATCATTAAACAAATGAACTATATGAAATCTAGAAATATCACATATATACAAGAACGTATAGTACATATTGTATGTTTTATACATATGGTTTATACAACCACTTGCACTTACACACGCACACATATATATATATATATATATATATATATATATATACATATATATATATATATATACTAGCAGAGTGTTACTCGTAATTCGAAAGGTAAATAAATTAATCTATTCAAACATAAAAATATCTTTAAACAGTTTTACATTACAATACTTCATGTTAAACAATATTTTTTGTCTTTCTTTGTTGAAAATAAACACACAAATTTGTTTTACTTCCCACACTTGGACAACCAACCTACAACTGCCCATATGAGAAACAGGATTCTTTTAACTGTACCCCAGTATCTAAGAGTGTCTGTCTTTGTGCTTTGGTAATAGACATGGCAAAACTTACTAGTATTGAAAACAGAAGTCTCCTAAACATGAATCGAAAGTCGTACCCGATGGAATAAGGGGAATTCTGGGAATAATGACGTATTTGCCTTTTACATAACCAGTAAGAACCGATGCCTCAATTACATTTCTACTTTTTAATCATCAGCCCGTTGCCTTTACAAAGTCTTGATGTGTCCAGATTCAGTAATAGCATTCTAAGTACCCCCATCTTGAGTTCCAATCTATACGAAGATAGTCCGGAAAGTCCGAGAGAAGTCAGAATTTCCATTGTATAATTGGCCGCCAGTTCTGGATCTAGAATGGTATTCACTGACCTGTAGAAATGAGATGTTTCCGAGATAGACTGTAACTGTTAATCATTGATTTTGTTAACAGTTTTTTTCATTGGATCCAGTATTGTCTTATCACAAAACCAATTGCAGTTTTTGTAATTATGTTTTGGAAAACCTTAACCACAAACTCATCAGCAGTAGTGACAACATTTCAGACCAGGCTAATGTTCCTCTCTTCATCGGCACCTAAATGTTATTTGCCATTGCTAAGGAGAATTGAGTTGATTGCTGATCTCCAAATAATTCTGTTCTCATGTTGGTGCTCAGAGACAATGTTTGAACATGTCGCCACAACGGAGAAGATTTGAGACATGCTCTACTCCCTTCTGTAGTTCTGGTCCTTTTTGGTATGGCCGGCAGTGTTTGTTTAAAATCCCCCAATACCAGGGAGTGTTATGCCTCCCGTAGGCGACTGACAATCATTAATGTTTCTCATGGATTGGTCCAGTGATTCCAGAGCAGCCCTGTATGTCATGGTACATTCTTCTCATAAGATGAACCTGCATTTTTTAGCACTTGGATCATTCCAGAATTTTTGCCGATAACGCAAATTGGATTATCGGATCAAGTCAAGACTAGTCAAAGCTTAAAAGTTGAATGAACAGTTTGGCCATCAGGCAGCAAAATTGCATCAATACCAGATGAGGACACAGCCAAAGCTATGCCCTTGGGTTGCCGAAGCAGCTTAGTAACAAATGTTTTTCCTGTCTCTCCAGGAACATCTAAGAAGAACATTCCAACTTTGGAGAAGTGCACATATCAACATGTGTAATAAGACTCCTTTGGTCCAGAAGCAACCATCATTTTCATCAACATATGCATTTAGGGTATTGATTTCATAGTATGTTTCTCTTAACACCTCTGTGAATAAGGCATCGGTCCTAGTTGGATGATTTTTGAGCAACTCATATGTTGGTAACACATTCCCTCTCATACAAACAACATTGTTTTCGACAGCGATTAAACCCAATTATAAATTTCATCACTGAAATCTATTTCCGTACCTGGAAATTGAAGTACGTCTTGGTGCTTAAAGTCTTCAGATATGCTATCCCTATACTTATGCCACATAGAGGCAGGATCACTTACTTTGCATGTTTGCAATAGGACTGCAAAGAGCGACCTAAGATTCCTAGTGGATTGTGACACAGTAACCTCATTCATTGTTGCAACCCACTGGGCATCACCTTCAAGCATCCTTGATTCAAGCATGTTCCTAGTTAAGTCGTATAAATCAGTTCATTTACATTTTTAAGGTTCTGGAAGTATGTAGGGCCTCGAACTTCGTAAAGGAGGCGAAGATAAAACCATTCATAGTGGCTGGGATATACAGTGGACACTATAATTAGGGACTCATCAAAATTAATAGCGGGGTACTCCAATACAACTTCACCTATCAATCTACGTACCCATAGTTTTTTTTTTTTTTTTGCCTTTCCAGACGTAATACGATAACACTTGTGAGTAAAAAAGTGTGGGTGAAAAAGTATCATTTTGGCAAAGATTGAAGAAAGCTATGAATTTGTTATTAGGTTGGTGCAAAAATAATGTCATTTTCTCACATGTGTGAGAAAACGACATTATTTTTGCACCAACCTAATGTCATTGGGTGTCTGTGCTAACTGAACAGACCTTGTTTCAGAGATAGACTTGTTGACCGTTTTTCAAATGTACTGCAAGCTGCACAATAGCCGGGTGTCTTTCACGAGATGGGAAGCAAAATAAGCGTCAAAATGCCTCATTTCTACTGATGTATCTCCTTATTTAATACTGGGCTACCTCATAGCGGCTATTTCCTTGCTGCAAGCCAAACATTGCCGCATCTGATCCAATGTTGATGTAATTGCAAATATACTTGAGGGATTTCACTAAATTGTAGAACTCAACATTAATGTGGGCATTAAATGTATTTGACAGCAAGGGACAATAGTCTAATATCCACCGGTTGTAAACTTCATATTTTCCAACCTTTACTGAAAACCCGCCATCATCTGGGTTTCTACGCCTGAAAGAAGGGTATCCGTTATTGCCAATTTATGTTTCCCTAAGAAATAGGGAAACATCTTTGGACATAGATTATTCTTCAGACATGGCGAGTTGAGGTTAAAGCGCCTCCCACATGGGCCTTGTACCATGTTCGTTTTAACAATTTCATAGAGCTCCTTATTTGTCGATAGATATGGAAACTCTGCCGAGATTATCCTGTCATTTTCATTAGAATGTTCTTATTGCCAGCCAAATCAGAATGTGAATATTTGGTGGCCCCTGTTTTTGCCATGCAGTTGTGTACATGTCACATTATACGGACCCAGAGCCATAAGTTTCTCCAAATTCCGGCGAAAGGCTCTGGCAAGGAGATCAGGTCTATCTTGACCTTTTGGTATAGAAAAAATTGTTTTCATTTTCCTCCCACTTTGTGTTGCATGTAAAGGTTACGAAGAGATTTTTCCTACCATATTGGTGTACATATACCATGGCAGCTTCCATGTATCGAGACCCTCCTGCATAGCTTGATGGTAGAAAGCTTAGCTGCTAAAGGTGCTACATCAATGTTTACGTCATGTTTCAGATGAATATAATTCTCCGATCGCAGTTGCTTTTGATTTGTTTCTAATGAAACACAACCTCTCAGACTTCATTTTAGCAGCCAAATCAACTGCATATTGATGAAAGACATCTCGTGAGTGATGACAATTGTTGAATGGGTTGCCACACGTCGCCGTGCGCATAGAATTACTTTCACGATACTCTTTGTGTAGCATATACTCCGGATTGCCTCGGTTACAAAGTTTAATGCCAAAATGGTAACCATCTTCCTAATTAACATATTGAAGAGGATACTGAAGAGCGTCTTCAGATCTATGTGACTAATTAATTTATGGAAGAGTATTCTTCAGTCGTTTTAGAACATTGTCTCTCTTGTTGTGTTGGTCACCGTGTGGAGAACCACTGCTATTTCATTGCAGGAGGGCTCATTCAATAGTCACGCAAACTGTCCAGTAGGTCACGTGTCTACATCAATGATCGCATTAAAGTTGTGAGTATGAACACTTTCCAGTACGCATTTAAAGTTTTCGACATAGATATTTCCAAAATGGTCCATCCCTTGCAGTCTCAGTGTAAGCTGGAACCTAGTGTCAGGTGAAATAGAATCACTCCTGGGCGCTTGTTCTTGGAAGTTGCCAACAAAATATAACTGTATAAATTGTGGCTCTTCATTTGTTAGTGGTCGTGGGGATCCAATCCTATGTTACACCGTGACACCACCTTCCCTAATAATGTTAGCCCTGAATTAAGACATTTGAAAAGCACAGTTGTGCTTCCTAATGTTTTACAAAAACTTTTTTGATTCTTGAGTGGTGCCTGAATGATGAAAATTCAAAAGTTGTGGCGGATATTCCAATAATGGAATCCTGACTTTGCTACTCAAACAGCACATTCCAGAAGTTTTTCCTTCAAACTCGCTGGCTTCACATATGCGAAAGACCTTAGAAATAGAGCCTGTTGTTACTTTCTTTTCTGAAACGTAGTCACGCCCCGTCTGATTGTTAACGACAGCGCGGTGCCACTACTACGAGGTAAGAGCAACTCTTCTCTATTTCCGAGTTCTGCCAACTTGCTGCCTCTTCTTGCCTTTGTTCAGGAGTTTCAGCTGATCTGTGATCAGCACCCGGTTTCTATTGGCTTGTAGACTTTCATCTATTTGCCCTGAATCTCTCCTACCATGCTAGCAGCAAATGTATCTCTATCAACCTTCAGTTTTCCTGTCTTTGCTTAGGAGTCTCAACTGCTCTTCTAGTAGCAGACCGAACTCTTAACTTTTAGTCTTTTCGTCTCTTTCCTCATCAGTCTCAGTTGACCAGTTAGGATATTAATTAGCTCTATCAGCCTGCAGTGTTTCATATCTTTGCTCATGATCCGCAATAGTTCTGCTAGCAACATTCTTAGCTCCAGTAGTTCTGGCTACCTGAAGCCTTTCCTGTCTCTGATATACTGTAGCCCTCTTGGTTCTTTCGTACGTAGTAGAAACTAAGAAACTTCATTCCAGTGACTCGCTTGTCAGATGTTGATTCATGGTAATGACAGCAGAGGCCAGGAAAACTATCGGATTGATGAATAGAAGTGACAAATTTTACGAATTTTAAGTGAGCTTATTTAACTACCCAGTAATTTTTACAAAATAACAAATATTTTAAGCAATCAAATATTTTATTAATTTCTAAGAACTTTATCTTTATAGCCATATAAAGATGCTTTCTGGAAAATTAATAAAATAAAATTAAAATTTGATAATTATTATAAAAATTAATATGAATTATAATTTCATAAATAGCAGAAGTATCTATAATTTTGGAGTACATCTCATATAAAATTTATTTATCACTAATTTTTACATTATCGGAGTTAGGAAATATAAACAACTCCTCAAACACCTGATTTTTAATGGTAATGTCCTGTCGTATATATATATATATATATATATATATATATATATATATATATATATATATATAAAGGAAGCATATTTATACAAATCCAGAAACAATGTACAATGTAAAATTCTTTTTAAAATGATCGTCGTTTGCATCTCTATCTATAAAAGGCAGGATGTGCGTGTGTGTGTGTGTGTGTCTGTGTCTGTGTGTGTGTGTGTGTGTGTGTGTGTATGTGTGTGTAACGAATGCACAGCCGCAATTTTCGACGGATTTGCACCAAAATTTACATGCACAAGTTAGCGGGAAGGCCAATATCGACTTTGCCTTTCCCAACTCTCATCGATAGTGGAAATAATCGATTTTTTCATGCTGCTACAGCAGTTTTCATGTAGTTTGCGGCCATGTTTTACTGGCCAGTGAGAGTCAATAGTTGGCTGCAACGAATAGACAGGAAGATTCTATTGACCAGCGTGAGAGCCAACAGCTGACTGACACGAATGTTAACTAGCATGCTAGCATGCAAAAATTATCGATAGCTGCATTCGTCACAAGTGGGAAAAATTTAAATCTGCATGGCACTTTACTCTAATTGGCTCATTCCAATTCGTTGATTCTGATTCCGCAGAACTGGGTTGGGTGTGATAAAGTATTTGTTCTTAACATTCTTTTTTCATCCGGTTTTTCAAGTTACGAATCCTTTTTAAAGCTGGTCGTTTTGTGTTCATTTTGTTTTGTTTAGTTCTTTTTTCGTAACAGATTTAATGTTTAGTATAGTGCTTTCAAAAAATTCTCAGTGTGAGATAGGCAAGAAGTAAGGCATGTAGCAACATCAGCACGGCAAGGGCACTTCTTTAAATCCAAGGAAGGGCAAAAATATTTTAAGTCAAGTGATAGCGATTGCTGTATAAGTCGTACGATTTTTGAATCAAGCACGGGCAACGTCGGGCCATGCTGCTAGTATTGTAATAAGCTTATATATTTATGCTTAGTTAAAATAATTTTACTTAATAACACTACATTGAATCTGAATTTTAAAAAGATTAAACATGTTATAAACATGTTTAATCTTTTTAAAATTCAGATTTTAATTCAAATTGTAAAAAAACAAAACAATTCTTTTAATATCAGTAGAAATATATTATTCATGAAAGCAATTAAAAGCTTTTCTAATTCAATAATGTCTTAGTTTTATTGGATACTGAGAGCTGATATTCGGTAACTGCTCATTCGATATTAGGTGGTTAGTTTTTATAAATCTTCTTGTTTATGTTTTTCTTTCTTTGTGTTTTAGTTGAATTTTTATTATTATGCTTTATTCTGTATTAATTTGTCTTATATTTTTTTATCTTGTAATTACATTTCTAATATATTATTTACTTTTTCTTCCACCAATTTTTGTTTGGAAAAAGACATACATATATACAGTCATAGAGACACAATCTCTCTCTGTCTCTGTCTGTCTGTCTCTCTCTCTCTCTCTATATATATATATATATATATATATATGTGTGTGTGTGTGTGTGTGTAGAGATATAGACAAACAAACAGAGAGATAGACGAACAGAGGGAAATAAAGTTACATTCATAATGATATTAAAAAATTAAACAGTGACGGTGCAAAAGATTATATATATATATATATATATATATATATATATATGGAAATTTGCTAAAATGTTCTCGACTGATCTCCTACTCTAAACCTGGCTCAATGGCTGCTAGCGTTGACATTTTTAAAATCATAACACACACACACACACACACACACACACACACATATATATATATATATATATATATATATATATATATATATATGTGTGTGTGTGTGTGTGTGTATGTGTGTGTGCGCTTGCG
>OZ010588.1:34524413-34531913 GCA_963932145.1 Acanthosepion lycidas
ATACAAACACATACACACACACACACACACACACACACACACACATATATATATATATATATATATATATATATATATATATATATATATATATATATATATATACACACACATATATACTGAAACACGCACATAGACTATAGGTGCCAAAATGTTCTCCGCCTAACAAAATTCACAAAATCTAAGAATCAATCAAACAACGTATACACTTGTGTGTGTGTGTATATATATATATACATATATATATATGTATATACATATATATACGCACACATATGTACATATCTATCTATCTCTTTCTCTCTCGCTCTCTTTATATATATATATATATATATATATAATTCTCCGTCAGTGTGTAACTGTGTCACATTTTTTCAATGTTATCCCTATATTGTGTAGCCCAATATATCATACTATTTTGGAATCAGGCAGAGTCTGTGAGCAAAGTAAAACTCTCCGGACCGGATAGGAACCCACAATGCTCAAATTATGGATTCCCAAGTTTTCATTACTGCAAATTTTTTCGGATATTTTCTTTCTACGTGATTTTTTGCGATGATGTTATTGGTACGGTAACAATTTTTATTAGTAGGAAATAAATTTTGGAATAATCCAGATTAATTGAGAAATCCACTGAAAGTCTCCGAGGAAAATAAAATAATTATTTGTACAGAAAGTAAGGACCTACGTACTGCCTTTAACTTAAATGGTGACAGAAGAATTATCGTTGAACTTTTAAGAAATAGCTTAAGTATTAATGCAGTACTTAAATGCAGCAATCAGGTTTGAGTTCTTCTGTATTATATTGTTGCCTATTGCATCTATTCCCCTCGACCTATTGCGATGAAGGGCCAATCAAAACCCTTCGCAGGAACTAGCTTAAAAGACCCATGTAGAGCGGCTTTTAAGTTAGTATGTCTGTATATATATATATATCACTTTTAATTGTGTATGTATGTACGTGTGTGTTGGTTTCCCTTCTCCCACTTACCGCACTTCCCCACCTTTTTTTCATGACAGACCGTGAAGATGTTCTCTGTCTTGTCTCTTTTTGTGTGTGTATATGTCTTGGTTCTTATATATTAGGATCTGACTGCGTTTGTTTTACGCGTGAGTTTAGGACCCCATTCACACACCATGAGGATTAAAATGTATACATTGTAAAAAGACCGGATATTAAATATAGCTAAAGTAACTTCAATGAAGAAATAAATTGAATAACATATATATTTCTTCTTTTCTCCTCAGTAATTTTATAGTTGTAAACTTAGTAACGAATAAATTTTAAATTTTGATTTTGTAATTAGCAGTTTTAAATTTTAATATTTAATTTTATCATATAATTTAGTAATTATTCGTTGGAATAAATTCTTTTTTAATACTACCCATATTTTAAACATCTGAATAGATATTATAACATGACTTCGTTATCAAGCTTTTTGAATTTCCCTATACTTGTGTTTTGATTGGTCCATCTAGCCTTTGTAACAACGTTTTCCCCCTGCGAAGGATTGTTAATTAATTTGAAACTTTTAAAACCATTTATTTTACATTCAACGTCATCACTTGATAAGACACCGAGGGTGTTGAAACAAAATGGCTATTTTTGTAGTGATTTTATAACATATTTATGTTTTTTTTAATTTATTTATTGAAAAGTATAGACAGACTTTTTCTAAGATAGTGGTATATATTTTTAAATAACAAGAACAATATTGTGGAAATATGTATGACAAAGTGGAATACCGTTTTCGTATGACACGTTTCGTCTTTTATAATAACAATATTTTCAAATGTGTTGTTTGCCCGCACTAACGAGACTTACCAAAGTTTTGAAACAAAAAATCTTATACTTAGCATTTTGTCAAACAATAAATTTTACATATATATATATATGTGTGTGTGTGTGTGTGTATGCGTGTGTGTCTTTGTGCGTGTGTGTGTGTGAGCGCGTGTGTGTATTTATATTACTCGACAATCGATATCGGCTATATATATATATATATATATATATATATATATATATATATATATATATATGTTTGTGTGTGTACACGCGCTTGTGTGCGGGTGTGTAAGGGAAATATATAGATATATCGATTGTGGTGTAATCTATATCGGCTCGAATAAGAAACTAGGGAACGGAGTTCGAATAACAGTTATTTTCGTTACATTCATCTAGGCACAAATACCCTTGGAAAAAGCATTAATCTATGTCTTCTCCACTTAAGTATGGCTTGAATAGTAGAACCGATTGTATTCTATAGCCTTGGTTGGCAAGCAGTCTACCGCAGAATGAAATGCCGACCTACTGCAGGAAAAACTTATGCCTAATCAGTCATAAATCTAAAGATCGCCTAGCATATATATATATATATCTTCGCAAGCCGAATTGAGTCACTCTCGGTCACTGGGCGTGTTTCCAAAAATAAATACGCTAAAAATCCATCTTCATCCCAACCGTGCGCCGACAGCTTAGTGGTAGTATATCCGCCTGATACCAATTCAGTCGTGTTTCGATCCTAGCCGCACTGATGAGCTGTGATACAGCGAAACAGTCTGTCTGTGGATGACATTATATATATATTTATATATATATATATATATATTGTACATTATATTATATATATATATTTGGTGGGAGGAATACTCGCAGATTCCTCATCGGAAAGTGCGGTTAATTTTTTGTCATAATAATATTGAAAGTAAACAGGTTTTCCATAAAAATAAAACCTTCGCTCAAAAGCGTCAGAGATTAAAGTAAAATGTAAAAACAAAAATAAAATCGATAAAATTTCATCCAAAATCATCGTATTCCTTAACACCTGAATTCATGTATGCATGGATGTTATCATCGATAACCACACAAGCGGTGATATTAAAATAAATAATATAAGTATCATGCGCATGCTATATAAATGATATTCACATTCACCACTCGTCTTCTCTTTTTCCTCTCTCCAAATTGCTCTACGATTCCAACAGGGACAACAAAATCTACAAACTTACACTTAAACACCCCTTCGCCATGCTCTATGTGAGAAATAACAAGGATCTCAAATTCCTACTGAAGACAGTAAAAGTTTTTAGTGATGATATCGGAATGGAATTTGGCCTGCATAAGTTTGCCAAATCAAAGTTGAAAACAGTCAAATCTAGTAATATAATGCTTAAAATCAACACCTATATCAGGAACCTACACGAGAAAGTCTACACATAGGTATACCTGTTCGAACTATGGTATTTGAAGACCCCGATATATCGTAAAACAATACTCGAATGAGTGATGGAGAGATCATATTGTGCAATTTCCCAATCCTTACTGGAATATTGATTCAAATAGATCAGTCTTAAAACCTTCAAAATAAGAACCTGTCAACTAATTGATATGACTTGCCCAGAGTTTTCCAATTTTTCTATGACAGAAGCTCAAAAACTCAAATTATAAGGGCTAGCAAATCGAAATCAGAAAAATGTGGAAACTTAAACTACAATTAGCCCAGTGGTGATAGGGACATTGCGTATGATAAAGAGAGGTACTGAAAAGCACGTCAGTAAAATTCCTGGAGACATGAGCATCTCAGAGGTACAAAAGATTACTTTCTGTTGAACAGCATATATCTGATAAACAAAACGTCCCAAATGTGCATAGATAACTCTCCTCGTCACAGACGGTATTAAGTAATTAGTCACTTAAAATTATTCTCTGGTAATATGATAACAATTACACAACAACTACAACAACAACAACAACAACAATAATAATAATAATAATAACAATAATAATAATAATAATAATAATTGTAATATTGTTATTAATAATAATAGTAGCAACAACTACAACAACAACAATAAGAAGAATAATAATAAAAATTTCCAGACATATATCCCTTTGTTTCCGACACTGGTAGTTAGATGCAATTTAGGGATTATCATGAAGTGAATTCGGAATAATGATAAAATGCATCAATTCAATTAGAATATAAAGATTTAAACATTCAGTTTTAAGACGGAGTTTAGCGAATGCTGATTGTCCAGATCAAATTTAGAGAAACACACACATGTATAGGAATACACAAACACACACACACACACACATACACACACACACATATATATATATATATATATATATATATATATATATATATATATATATATATATATTTATATATATATATATATATATATATATATATATATGTATGTATATATATAGTGACACGCATAAGTATTGGATACATGTTATTTTCAGTTATAACTCTAGTTTATGTTCGCCATTTTGCCTGATATTTGGTAAGTAATATCTTGTAAAGTTGTTTTAGTTGTATGTGGAAGGAAAATTAAAAACTCATGGTTGAATCCATTTTTTTTATCAAAGTTCAAAATTACCCTATGCAAAAGTATTGGATACATCAATTTAATATTTTGTTGCATAGCCTCTGTTTTGTTTCACTGCTTCCAGTCGCTTTCTATAGTTGGCCACAAGTTTTCCACACGGATCCACAGTTACTTTACCCCATTCTTCCTTGCATAATTCCTCTAACTGCTTGATATTTTGTAGATTCCGCTTATGAACTTTAACCTTGAAAGTGTTCCACAAATTCTCAATTGGATTCAAGTCAGGTAAGACTGACTTGGCCAATTGAGAGTACTAATACCATTATTTTCAAACCATTCCTTTGTAAGTTTGCGGTATGTTTGGGGTCATTGTCGTGTTGAAGCCCGGAATTCCGACCATGTCCTAAAGAAGTTGCAGATTTCTGAAGGTTCTTCTCTAGAATCTCCCTGCACAAGCTACCATTCATACTACCATGGATAATTTGTAACTCACAAGTGCCCATGGATGAAAAGCATCCCCATATCATAATGGAAGCACCCCCAAACTTAACTGTGGGGATGGTATTGTGCTTGTTTAAGGCAGTGCCATTTTTTCGCCAAACACTTGTCGCCGTGTTCCTTCCGAATAGTTCAACTTTCGTTTCATCCGGCCAGATTACCCTTTCCCAAACCTGCATACCTTTCTTTTGATAAGTTGCCACAAACTTTAATCGGTCTTTGACATGTTTTTCAGTAAAGGCACTCTTCTTGGTGATCTTGAATGAAAGCCTGTACGATATAGAGCTCTGCTAATGGTATCCTTACTTACATTAATTCCAGCACCCTCAATATCAGTTTTAATTTCAGAACGAGTAATGAAGGTTTTTTTTTTTTTTTGCACATTTCTGCTGATCCACCTTGTAGTACTCTCATTTATTTTTCTTGGTCTTCCATTTCTTGAAAGGTTTGCCGTACCGTCGCCATACTTCTTATACTTTCTGATGATATTCCCTACTCTACTTAGTGCTAGATTCATTTCTTTCCTAATTTTTCGGTAACCTTGTGCTCCTTTGTGACGTTCAATAATTCTATCTCGCATATCTCTGGATAATTCTTTAGTTTTTGCAATTTTGAATCCTTTATTTGCAGAATGCACATCAAAGAGTCAGATGACTATCTTGTAAACAATTGTGTGCTTCTCTGATTGGTCAGAGGTAACATTCCAATACTATCGAAAATTTGAATATTTAAAGTCTTTTAAAATACAAAGTTTCGATTGGAAATTTTAAAAAAGTGTCATGTATCCAATACTTTTGCAAAGGGTAATTTTGAACTTTGATAAAAAAAAAATTGATTCAGCCATGAGTTTTTAATTTTCCTTCCACATACAACTAAAACAACTTTACGAGATATTACTTACCAAATATCAGGCAAAATGGCGAACATAAACTAGATTTATAACTGAAAATAACATGTATCCAATACTTATGCGTGTCACTGTATATATATATTCACACAAGTGCTCAGTATATACTAAATTAATATTTTTTCTATTTAACTACTTTAAGAAGGCAGCATGTTCATTCGCTTTGAAATTAGCTATCATACTTCACGTAATGTGAAATTCTGTTTTATATTTTAAATAACTTTATTTTAGATACATATATAATTTTAACAACTAGAAACCATCTTGGAAAAACTGTGTCTTTGTTATCTTTTGAAGTGTATGCATAATCGGATAATTACATTAGAACTCAAACAAACTTCTGTTATCTGTGCATCTACTTTGAAATAATTCTGTCTTTTATTTGCAATACCTTTCTATGTTTATTTTTTAATGCGATTCGATGCCTATTAATTGTCAAAAGAATAAGATAGATAGGAATCAAAGAATAATATATGGACATCGGGAGAAAATGTTAGTAATAACAATAATATGTCTCCATTAATACATCTCTATACACCCACACATATACAGTTAGAATACATGCTTCTAGATGTAAGTGGACGTGTAAACTCGAGGCAAAGCCACTCATTTTAAACATCATTATTTCTCGGCCAATATGACGTTGCCTAAAATTACAAGCTTTTGTGAAAATCAGATCCAAGTTCGAATCTGATTTAATTCCATTACTTCATGCCGAAATTTTATAATACCCGAGTGAATATTTATCTATGTTAATTGCAGCGATATAACAAGCTTTAATTTCAATTATAAGGAGGATATTATTGAGAAAATCAAACACTCTATTTTACAGAATATTTGAGTGCATTTAAATCATATATGTGATGGTATAGACAGTTGATCTACATGCATATGGAAACACACTGTTAAATATATAAAATTAAAATAGTAGGTAATAATTACATTATACATACATTATATATATATATAATGTAATTATTATTTATTATTTTATCTTCTTATTTGCCATATGTATATATACATATATATATATATATATATATATATATATATATATATATATATATATATATATACATATATATAATTAACAAAACTGACACTTCAGAAAGCCATGGTAATATTATATTTCGCGGAATCAAATTTTATCGGTGTTATATAATAAAAAGTTTCCATGGCTTTCTGAAGTTTCCGATTTGTTAACTAATTATTACTTGTTCTGGTTATTACATTGAGCTCTCGGGATTTATATACTCTCTGGACCGTAATTATCCATTCAGATTAGCAATTAATTTTATTTTATATATATATATATATATATATATATATATATATAGATAGATAGATAGATAGATAGATAGATAGATAGATGAAAATAAAAAAATAAACAATAACATTTACTAGGCATTTACTATATTACATAATTTAGACGCCGCTATAGTTTAACCTAGGTATATTTTAGAGCCTTCTTAAAATTAAAATCTTGAAATCTCAACGATATCATCCTCCAATGTATTTCTGTTTTAAATACATGTTGCAAATAAAATATTACATTTACCTAGATAAAGTCATTCAAGAACCAAAAGGTATTGGTAAAGAAAAGTTTTCCTTTTGTCATTATTGATAACGTCTTTGGGCAGATGTATTTCACTTATATCTGAATTTTTATACGTACGCAAAAACACATATGCGTCTGTGTGTAGGTGTACGTGTATGAATATCCCTATGTAAACACACCTACACAAATGATAATG
>OZ010588.1:34536913-34639413 GCA_963932145.1 Acanthosepion lycidas
ATTTTGCAATGGTCTAATATTTATCATAGGTTGTATAGCCCAATCTGGTATAATTCAACTTTCATTTAATCCGCTCAAATGTTTAATCAAAGTTCTTTTTTCTATCAGTCTTTTCGTCAGAAAGTCAGTATTTGAAACTGCTTTGAATTGAAGTTTGAATTGAATGTTTGTCTTGGTGCGTGCAAAAATACACAAGCAAGAATTATCATGTATCTGTCAGATAAACAGTACAAATACTCCTAGTATGTGTTATGTCATTTCTGAAACTTCTAGTTGTCTGTCATTTGAGGGTCATATATATATGATCTTATATGATCTTATATATATATAAATATATATATATATATATATATATATATATATATATATATATATATATATATATATATATGTGTGTGTGTGTGTGTAAGTATTCTATATAGGTTCGCATACACACATGTATAGTCGTACACACACACCTACGTATGCATATACGCCCCTTACGCAAACACAAAGAAAAAGAAATGATCAAACCAACACCATTAAAAAAAATGAATAAATTATTTTATAAGAATATAAAAATAGTGAAAATGAGGAAATCGGTAATTGCTTATACCTACTGACGAGAGGACCGAGCGATTACAAAAAGATTCGAGGTGCTGAATATAATCATCTAAGTGACAAATTTTATATTTGTATTAATCATATATATACAGAGAGGGAAAAAAAATTATTATGCAAAGAAAGGCTTTATGAATATCACATGATTTTTTTTTTTAAATTCACGGACCAGATTTTTAATTTGGTCAAGAAAAATGTGCCAAGTGTTTTGAACTGCAGATTGAATAAATTGAATAGGATAACTTGTTATTCTCGGTCAAATCAAGAATTTTTCAACACGCTTTCGTATGTAAAAGTTCAAAACATGACTCATTTATGTGTTTCTACATGTGTAAGCTAGAGTCATGGACGAAAAATTTTCTTTTATTGGAAAGAAAAAAGAGAAAAAATGCAAAAAGATAGTGTTGAATGAGGTGCGAGATTTATTTTATGGCACAGAAATGAAACTGGGCATATGACTCGTGAATTTATACGAGCATTCCGCAGTTATGAGGACGCAGAGCCAGTTTACATGGTTTCAGCAGCAAGAAATATATAGCTCTAATATTATCATTGACAGACCACGTATCGTTTCCATAACTGGAAAATTTTAAATCTATTTTAGGTGGACCAAGAGATTTCTTCCAAAGTACAGCGAGAATGAAAGGATGAATGAATTAGTTCCATTTTTTATTCAGTAAGCATACTCCCCACATATACACCATGAAATAGATTTATTGCACACACAGACACACACACAGACACACACACACACACACAATAGATAGATATGATGAGGAGGATGGGGGTAAATTTATGTTTATACGTAAATGTGGACACATGAACGCACGCATGCATGTATGTGGATTTGTGTGTACCGTCGATATTAAATTTGTGAAAATATACACACACAAACACACACACACACACGCATATATATATATATATATATATATATATATATATATATATATATATAGAGAGAGAGAGAGATAGATAGATAGATAGATAGATAGATAGATAGATAGATAGATAGATAGATAGATAGATAGGTTTACATCGTTGAATTAATGCGTCCTTCAGTGAAAAATATAGGCTCCTCCCCTAAAACGTAAGATGGATCACAGAAAGATCTAAAAGCACAAAAAAAAAAAAAATATGTTAAGTAATTGATTTTTTTTTATGGCTTATCAATCATTTACAGATTATTTAAAGTCAGAAAATATTTTTAAATTGTAAACACTAATATTCCATGGTCATTAATTTATTCCATTGGAATCGTAAATACGATCCAATTCATCAGACCTACAAATTCAAAAAGAAAACAGAAAAAACAACTCCGGAAATAAAAATAGAATTTAGAGAGAGTGTGAGTGTGGGACGAATGTTTTAGTTAAAGAGAGGGGTAACAGACGAGAGAAGGTGGGAGATTAAAACTTAACAGAGAGAAGTTTGATATATATATATATATATATATATATATATATATATATATATATATATATATATATATATATATATATATCCAGTCGAAGTTGGATGTTGAGGATTTGTCACCAACTTAACTACTGCATATTTAAACTTGGCAAAATAGCATCTCATAACGGAAGATACATTAAGAAACTTCAAGATGAGATGGATGTCCCATGTTTAGGATTTAATTTTCTTACTTTTGAAAACACCTATTAGAAACAACTAGATAACCATGACATATTTGTGAAGGATATTTGAATAACACCGAACCTATAATTGGAGCAAATCGCCTGCATTCGAATAGAAAATCATTTCAGTATATATTACAAAATCAGAAAGGGGTTTAAACAAGGGTGTGTCTTCTCACGCGACGTATCCAATCTATTCTGTGAGAATTAGAAGTCCTACAAGGATTCAACGTATACTGTGAAAATAATACGTCAAAGAGGATTCATTATTAGCGGCCACAGACTTAACTACTAAGATAATATAATAGAGTGTTGATAGCAGATACAGAAAATAAACTACAAGATCTCCTACAGAAGGTAGTGAAGAAAGCGGGAAAAAAAGGACGAAGCATCAATCGCCGGTAAACAGTCTGTATGTTTATAAGTAAAAGAAACAACCCAACATGCAAATTACAAATTGGAGATACGCAAATCAAACAAGTACAACAATTTAAATATCTGGGAAGGGATTTAACAGAGGAGGGAATGTCCGACAACTGAATCCGAAGGCGCATTGTGATAGTGAAAGATGATTGCCAAAAGCTATGCAAAGTATTAAGAAATAGGAAAATTTTGCTCGAAACAAAGAAAAGACAACTGAACTGTTACGTAATGCCAGTCCTCAGTTATGGCAGTGAATGCTGGACAATCTCGTCATAGTTGAGGAAGAGGTCTGAAGAAAGAGTAATGCGGTTCTACAGAAGGATGCTGAGAATATCATCGACTGAATATGAGATCAACGATGTAGTTTTAGAGAAAATGGAAACAAAAATTTTACATAGTTTAGATGAGAAAAATACAACTGAAATTTGTAAAACACATAATGCTGAAATAAAGCTTGGAAAAAGGGACACTCGTAGGACATATTGAAAGGAGGCGGGACAGAGGAAAACAGGACATGACTACGTAACGCGCTTGTGTAAATAGATGAGAGGGGAGATAAAAAATATATTAAAACAATTCCAGGAGATACAAAGGAGAGGAAGTTGTGGAGAACCGTGATCAGTTCTTAAATTATGACGGATAACTAACCAAATCTTTTGATGTCATGACGTAATGCCTTGGAATAGCAGTGTTGTTAGCCCATCTCTGAAGCCATTATTGCCACAATTGTCAGCACCTGTTGTTGTTTCAGAAATAAGGGCAAGCCCACTTATCTATGACTTAAACTTGTAGAAGTCTCCCAGTCGCAAGAGTCGACAATTTTGTAATTTTCTCCGATCTCCCGCGTCTGATAATTTTGGTACAATTGGGTGGATATGTAACATATATTACCAACAACATTTTATCAACAGTATGATGTTGCTTAAACGTATATATATATATATATATATATATATATATATATATATATATATATATATATATATATATATATATATTTTAAGGTGTGCTATATTTATTGGATAAAGTGATCAATATCAGAGATAGAGCGTATGTAAATATAGTAGGGGACATTAAGAGGCGGCAGACTGTTTCATGCTAAACGCAATCTTCAGGCCCCATATCCCCCAGAGAAAAAAAAACACAACGCATGTTGACTGAAAATTGTGCTTAACATGAAACAGCCTGTCGCCTATAAGTGCTGAGTTTAATGTTTATATATATATATATATAAATATATATATATATATATATATATATATATATATATATATATATATATATATAAAAGTGAACATAGAAGTCAACACTTAGAGGCGACAGTCTGTTTCATGCTATATGCAATCGTCAAGCCAGGTGGCTTGACGATTGCATATAGCATGAAACAGACTGTCGCCTCTAAGTGTTGACTTCTATGTTCACTTTTATATTTACACACGCTCTATCTCTGATATTGAGCACTTTATTCCATAAATATAGCACACCTTAAGACTATATTTCTTTATATATATATATATATATATATATATATATATATACCCCACTCGCTCGCAGATTGGCCTGCCATTGGTCGAAACTTAATGCAATCCGTGCACATATTGACCAGCATACCAACAACAAATAAAATACAACTTGAAACATAGGATAAATATTAGTGGATAACACCAAAATAGTTTACAGCAACCAATGCAAAGAAAGGCTAAAATACTATAAGCCATTATTATACAGAATAAAGTCCGCATTAAATAAAAAATCATTCATCAAAGGAGGCGGTAGATTGATTTGCCTAAGATATATTATTTAATGTGCACGCATATATATATATATATATATATATATATATATATAGATAGATAGATAGATAGATAGATAGATAGATATTTATGATGAGTAAAATATATGAAAACAAACGCATTTTGGGTGTGTTACCGTTCCTAGGGACCGATACACAGGAATTCACCTAGATTATTTCAAACTTACAGCTTTCCAAAGAATACCCGCATATATATAAAGGAATCCTAACTCCCAGACAAACCACACATTTGTTCTTGATAATGACTGAGAAGTTTGTAAATTCTTGAAAAATTAATGACACAATATGAATCTCTGACAGTTTATACACAGTACAATACCCTGCACTTTATTCGAAAATTTACCAGACTCTGGTGCATCGTTTTAATCAAAGTTCTTTGTATGAATCTTGCATCTTAAATATACCTTATTCTTATATATATATATATATATATATATATATATATATATATATATATATATATATATATATATATATATATGTGTGTGTGTGTGGGTGAACGTGCGTGCGTGTATGTAATACAAATATAAAGCAAATATAAAATGGTTTAACCTGTTATGAAATATAGATATGGGAACAGTACGACTTGGCTCTAAGGGCTTTACCTGGCCTGAACAGATACCAGCTGATGCTAGTGAGATGTGCTTATATGAACGATGAAAATCCACTATGCCATATATATTCTCCTCTTTCTTTCTCTCTTCAATATATATATATATATATATATATATATATATATATATATTGAAGAATAAATAATATTAAAATTAAAAAAAATAAATAAAATCAAAATTTTTGTTTTATAATTTCAATTAGATTCCTCGACTAGTTTCGGTCAGCATGGCCATCATCAGGGGAAAAAATTTCTGCTTGTTAGTAACAATGAACTACAGGAATTAATGACTTTCTGAATAAAATGAACTTTATCTGTAGTTTTCATTTGTTTTTTATCGTTAATTTTGGAAAGTCGTTGTGTTGGTCAAACGGCCACTTTTAAGTTATTTTTTTTATGATAGAGGCTGGATAGATTCATGTGACTGTGAATTCTCTTGGTCATTTTGACAGTTTTATTGGCTCCTGAGAAGGGAATGTGCTTGTGTTAATTGTATGTTATCATTTAGTTCTTCGGGAGTGTGTATGATGTGTGCAAGTGTATATAATAGGATGGGTGCATGTATAAGTGTAAAAACTCAACACTTCCGCAAGCATGTCTGTCTTGTGTGAGTAAGAAATGTGAATAGGGCTTGATTTATGAGGTTATATCTATCTATGTTGTTAAATTTGAGATTAAACCCGTTGGGATGGTCTTCTGTAATTTTTCTAATGTTATCTTTTCTATCTTCTATTTTTTTTCAGTTATAATGAATTTGGTATGGCTTTTAAAATCGTTTTTCTTGAAGGAAATGTTGTTCTACAGGTAATAATCTTTCGTGGGGAGTCGACTTAGATTACAATAATTATTGATCCTGTAGTGAAAGGACCATATATATATATATATATATATATATATATATATATATATATATATATATATATATATATATATAAACGAGTTTGATTAAATTCAACCGAGAAGATCACTCTGTTTAATTTTTTATTGGATCATTCAAATTTTCGAAAAATGCATTTTGTATTCGAATCGAAATTGTTGATAAACTGTCGTTAGTTTATGTTTTTCTGTTTTTTTTTTAGGTATTTCGACTGCCTTTGTCATTATCAAGAACCATATGCGTCCCTAGTAGCAAGCAGGATAAGTAATACCAGGATATAGCCAACAGAGTCTTGACTAACACACGGACCGCACATTTCTTGTAAATGACTGAGATTATCTAAACTTTGGATAGTATCGATTGAGCAGCGACAGCAAATTTTAAACAATATATACACGGATACACACACATACATATATATATATATATATATATATATATATATATATATATATATATATATACATATATATATATATATATATATATATATATATATATACATATATATATATATATATTATTAAACACACACACATACACACACATATACATATACATATATATATATATATATATATATATATATATATATATATATAGAGAGAGAGAGAGATAGAAAAAGAGAGAGAGGAAGAAACAGCATGAAAATACAAACACGTATACATATTCGGTGAATATTCCACGCGCACACATAAACAATATTAATGCACATTTTCTTGCGCCTCTTCTCATTCACGTTTCGAAAAATATAAATAGCTGCCATCTCTTTTCTACCGTTCCTTTCTTTTATATATATATATATATATATATATATATATATATATATATATATATATATATATATATATATATATATAGGTTTTCTGTGAGTATATAATAAGGAAAACAAAAATAGAAAATTACTGTAGGGGTTCCATCAGGGCGCCATTATTCTCAGAGAGCACCGGAATCGAACAAGTTCAGTGAGGTGTACCAGCAACGCCCCGAGTACATACGACACAAAGTTTCTCTCTCATTCTCTCTCTCACTCCCACAAATACACACGCGCGCACACTCTCACACACGTACACACACACACACGTACACACACACACTCTCTCTCTCTCTCTATTTCTTTCTCCCTCAATTTCTCTCAGTTCGCAAAGGAAATATTTCTCCCTCAGGGTATTTAGACTGGTTATTGTGACTAGACGCTAACACAAAGTTGGCAGGTAGAAATGAAAGCGAAGCCAATAAATTGGAGTTATCTACTTCCATTGCCTTTTGCAACGAACTGTAACCTCCTTTTGCTTAGCGTTGGTTCCAGAACTAATGTTGTAATGATTTGGATTATTAGGAAACAATCCATGGGCGTGGATGCTCCGTTTTAGTCGGAAAACCGCTGATGGAAGCAAGAAAAAATGTCTATGCAAAACAGATATAAACTTTGCCCAGCCATGCAATCTGCTACATGCCATTTTGCACTGAAAACTTGTCTTATTCATATTTTTTTTGATATGGCCTATATTTCCTTCCTTCTGTAAGTGTTCCCTATTGAATTTTCCTTCTTCACTTATTTCTTTTTCTACATCATTACGAGTTGTTAATATTTTGATCTAGTTGTGTTTCCACACTTATTATCATCATTTTATATTTCTATTTGCGCTAGAATTCAACAATACTGTTGCTACAGTAGCTACAATTTACCTTTAACTGACCCATGTATACTGTACTGTCAACAAAATCAAAAACAAACAACGCGCATGCTCGAAATTAAAAATATAAAATTGCGATAATAAGTATGGAAACGCAACTAGTCTAAAATATTTAAAAAAATCGTAATAATGTAGAAATATAGTAGTATCTGATTGCGCTCGCTGCAGACAATGTAAAAGTAAATTTCCTGTTTTCTAGTACCGTCCTAAGTATTATTTCTGATTTTAATAATGTTGATTTTTTTTCGATTATTCACGGGTTTCCAATTCTTTTAACTATTTCTTTTTCTAATCTTTTTTTCGATCCAAACATTGCAAGGGCAAATTGCCACTTTATCTGATCTCGAGTCATGTTCTTAAATAGCTTAGTCAGGTTGAGATTTCCATATGGATGTCATGCGTGGCGCCAAATTATTTCAACAACATCTAAACTGTCAGCTCTATACAACCATTTTTCACATCAATGGCTAAAAATGTCTTCGAGCGAATGAAGCATGTATTTCATAGTGACGACCACTTTTCTTCGAAACGCGCCAACTGCCGCTACACAATCACAAAGCACTGTACGAAATAACAGAAATAGCATCACGTAAGGTTTCTCAATAGTGGCAAATAAAACGAATAAAACACGTAACTCGAATAATAACTAATGATATAATGAATGCGTTGACATTCCACACCATTTCAAACAGAAGGTTAAGAAGAAGGTCCCCATCAATACTAGAAAGCGATAACAGCTACCGGACATGAGAAACCTATTTTACTGAAAAATTGCTTTAAGAGAAACACTTTATAAATTTCAACAGCAGTTAAATGTTTCCTTATAAGGAGACGTCTAATATTATCATTGAATTTAACATTGCTACTTCTTTTAGAGATCAAGTGACAACCATTCTTTCCAATATTTTATAATTCTTCTCAGAAACCTGATTTCAGTAATACTGTTACTACAGTAGCTACAATTTAAATTTAACTGACACACCTATACTGTACATTTGACAAAATCAAAACCAACGTGTATGTTCGAAATTAAAAATATAAAAGTTTATGAAGCTTTATTTTACTAATTCAGTTTTTGCGCCGAAAAGCGTTCATTTTATTATGATGGTTGGTTACAAGCGAGAGGGAAGATGGGATGTTCTTTTTTTTTTTTTGTCACAGTCCATTTCTGCTTTCTGTCAGTTCCATTTCTGTAATCTGCCGATAATATCCAGTATCATTCTTTCTTCCTGTTGATATCGATGGAATCTGTTTCCCAGACCTTGTTGTGATGTCCTTTTTTATTTGCTCAATCTCATGGTAGTTAATTTTTTTTTAATAAATTGCAGATGTTTTCAGCCTAATTCCTAGTTTCTCAGTTTTCCAAATCACTCGCCGCCATCATCAATATCAGCACCATTATTTAAGACTACTCACAATTTTTAGTAGGAATGTTCCGTTTGGTTTGGTCGGCGTTTCGAGTTCGATAGGCTTACGCTAATCGGTTGAACACCGATAAACTCCTTCTGTGTTCGTATCATTCGATAACCTGTTGACACTCCTTGCTTCTTTATGACTATGCACTTTATTTGAGGGAGTAGGGGCTTATCTTCCCGTAGTCATTCAAATGTTCGCCATGTTTTCTCTATTCGATTCTTTTTTATATATTGGTGTTTTCTTAACATGTTTTGTCCATTACAAGGCCCAAGAACCACTTAAGACTGAGTTACTGAATAATGTTGTTTTATTGGCGTAAAAGCAGTAGGTAATAAATGTAGATTATGTAGATAGGGAGGATAGATTGACCCTAGGATTGAATAGATTAAGATTGTAGTGATTTCGGTTCTCGGACGTCTCTTCAACAAAGCAGAAATTATAATGATTCAAGTCGGGTCTTAGCTGTAAATGTTTGAATTCGTGGAAATAATGAATGTAGCTTGTCAGAGCATTTTCCATGAAAATATAAAGTACCGAGAGACATGTAACACTTCATTTGTTGGAAAAGTTTTTCAAAATTGGGCAGCTGCATGTGAAATCAAGTACTTGCTGGAACCGTATAAGAAGTCAGAGTTTTTTTCCAGAATCTTGAGCTATAGATCGCATTTATGAGTTCCACTTGAGATCTGGAGCGAACTTAAGTCTTAATAGGTGTTTAGAGTAAGGAACTTCTTTCAGGTTACAGCCATTCATATTTACCGAGCGTGATGAAATCTGACAACTTTTTGGGGAATGAATTGAAAGTTTCAATCAGTTTTTAACCCAGTTAGATCGAGATCATAGGGAAGATATATATATATATATATATATATATATATATATATATATATATATATATATATATATATATATATATCTAATGATATGAGTATGTTTTAAGTAGATAGATAGGATAAAATCAAAAACGGTTGGAGGGTTAAAAGAACCTTGGATTATGCTTGCATTGATCTCATAGGCTTCAGAAGCCGAATAATCTACTACGACTAACGACCTGCTTAATAAGTACAAAGACTTTCAAAGATTCCGTAGCTAGTGAGTGTAGCATCCCCCTATACCACATCTTGTCAAAGATGTTTGAGATGTCCAAGGTGATCGGTATCGATTTATTATCGAGGTCCTCGGTGTTTCTGTGTGTTATGTCAGTTAGAACATCAACAGTGGACCTAGAGGAGCAAAGTTCATACTGTTGCTGCTCATGAGGTTGTTTTTGTTGAGAGGATCAACTTGCATGTTGTTGATAGTCTTAAAGGGTTTGCTGATGACACTAAGTAGGCTGATATTGAGACAATTTTAAGCCTGGTTAGACAGCTGATACCTTACATGGACTGCCTCAGCGAACCATTTGAACCGCTTGTTTGTTCATTCGGTCATCAATACATTCGTGAATCCGTCTGCCCGTCATTATTATTATTATTATTATTATTATTATTATTATTATTATTATTATTATTTCTGTTCAATATAATCTCTTACCGGGTCATTACGCGAGACATAGAGTAAGTTAAGATTGCAAATATATGCATTCTATCTGCACAAATTTTGATGTTAAATGATACTTAAAATATACTGTGATTACATTTTCTTTAGATTAATACTTTCCTGATTTGATGAGTAGTTGAACATATTGCTTTTTATATTTAACCTCTTGTAAAGTTGAGCTGCAATATATTTTGTTAATTATCTTATCTGTACCTTTTTTATCACGCCCAGTGCTGAATTTATTATAGGTACTACAGTAGTTTTAAGGTGTCACATTTTTTTTCTATTTCAATATAAAAATTCTTATATTCACTTATTTTGTCATATTCTTTAACCCATATAATTCACAATTTAAACTTAGGACGAAATTCAGATGTTACTGTTGAAGTGGTTTGTTGTAACTATAGGTTCTGTATTTATAGTTTGTTCTCTCGCAATTCTGACTTGGTGTTCTTTCTTCCGGCTACTGCCATTTCTCTGAGAAAAATCTTTTATTATTTTATATATATATATATATATTTATTTTTCTTAATAGTTTATTACTTTATTATTATTATTATTATTATTTCAGTCACTCAGTTGAACGTGTTTTCTTAGATGCATATGATTGTCTCTAGCGAAAAAACGGTTTTCAACTTTGCATTGAGTCACGAATTTTTAAGAACAGTGCGCTGAGAACTTTTGAAGATAGCTGTTTTTCAGCTGAAAGTCATCTTGTTCTTTTTCCCGTTTTCTTTTTCTTTATCACTTTTTAGACTTCTTTTTCTTTTTCCGTCTGTTCCATTCTCTTTTTTTATCTCATTATTGCCGATTTATTCTTTCTCTTCTCGCTTCTTCATTTCAATATTTCGTTCGATTAAATGATTTTACACTTTAGTTACCATCATATTGTACGTGTTTACGCCCCAGCGCTTGCCCAACTTTATACGTAAAACCATGAAATGATTCGGACAATATCGGCAAAAAAATGCATTACAAGAATGTTAGAGATTTAAGAAGTAAAAAAAAACAGACTGACATTCAAAAAGGGAAAATACATTTTCATTTCTTTTTTAACCGCAGGTGAACATCATACAAAACCTTTATCCAGCATGAAAAAAAAAAAAAAATAGACAATAAAATAGGTTTACCAAAACGGAAAAGAATTATATTATATTAACTTTTTCTTTGAAAAATTTGGGACGCATTTTAATGACTAAATTATAGAATACAATGTTTTTCTTGGAAAACTTTAATATACTTTCGAATTCGTGTGTAAGAGTGGTTGCTTTAAAGAATTCAATCTGTTTTACGCCACTGTTACACAATAAAAGGCTCAAGAGCCACTCAACCTATAATGTTACTGAGTGGGGTCGCTTTATGGACGTAAGAATTATAAATTATGAGAATATGTAAGAGAGATAACGGTTGACTCTAGATTAGAAAAGGTCAAGATTATAATAGTAATAGTTTCGAAAGCATCCTCTTGGGAGTCTGTTCTACATAGCGGTGGCACTTGGTAAGAAGCTCTCCAAATTGAATTTCTCCCATGTGCAGATGACGTGGTGGGTTTTAGATGAACTGATGGAACTAAAGAATGTAGCTCCTCATAACATATACCATGGAAAATGAGTGTAACGATAGAGTTGCGACCTTGCGTCTAAAATGTTACGTAAACCTTACACATTAATAGTACTTTCTGATCACGGTAAGAAAGGTGCATATATATTTTTTGCAGCTGTTTTGCAGCTCATCTGTGTGTGGTTAGACATCCGATTGCCTCAAGCCGGGACCGAAACTCAGTTGATTCGGCATCAGTCTGCCATGAGAATCGGAATTCGAAATGTCGATTCATGCTCAAACACAAACTACATGCACTGGAAGAATAGATGAAGCTATTTTATCACTATGACAGTTTCACATATTCTATTCATAATGCCAACATATATATATATATATATATATATATATATATATATATATATATATATATATATATATATAAAGAGAGAGAGGGAGAAAGAGAGAGGGGGAAAGAAAGCGAGAGACCGAAAAATACATACTAAGTGAGTGAGAGGGAAAGATAACTATATATATACGTGTATACGTGAAGATATATGTGTGTGATAGAAAAAGCTCTTGGCTCTGAAAGAACGTCACAGAAGTACCAACCACAGAGTGTCTCCAATTAAAAGAATATTTGAAGTAGCTCTCAGAATTTATAATCAGCACTTTCCATCGAATGCAAATCAATCGAAATAAAGAAAAAAAAATGATCACTTGAAAACGTGTCTGCTGTTTGATTTCGAAGTGTGCTTCAGTTCAACCGAATCGATGTGTCGAAACAACGAGTCGCTCGTAAAATGAAAGATCATGAAAGATACACCAAATGCAAATGCCAGCGAAGTGAATATCGGACTTTAAACAGGCGGCAAAGAAGTAACTTGTTTGGATCTGGAAGACTTCATTCTCACTGTTTTGATCACACCATACCATGCAGAAATTGTTTACACACACACACACACACACACACACACACACACACACACACACACACATATATATATATATATATATATATATATATATATATATATATATATATATACATATAGATAGATAGATAGATAGATAGATAGATAGATAGATAGATAGATAGATATTTACCAGGTGTAACACCGAAATTGTCCAGTTTTAAGAATAAGCTTTTAATCGTTGTATTTTAGAAATGATTAAAGATATCTTACTGGAATTCTATTAACACTATTGGGTTCTAGATTCTATTGAAGAATAAGGATGTATTTAGATCTAAAGTGAAATGATCACCCCTGTTTCTGTTGTCACCACCTGATCCAGTTTTTCTCTCTACTTTTCGCTCTTTTTTAAATTTATTCACAATTCACTTGATGTTTCTTGAATGGACTTTGAAGATGGAAGCCAGAGTATGAATTTTGGTACAATTACTGAAGGCATTAATGATCTTTTTTCACTCACCATTCCTCAGTTGACACAAAACGATTTTACTCGCTTCTCTTTGTAGCGGAAAATACTCAAGATGGCTAAATGTCTTATATGAAAACATGAGAAAAAGAAACTCAATTAGTTTAATCTCTTTTTTAGATATTAAACATTTTGCAGGATGAATCATTATCGTATTGTGTTACACGATTTGAACAATTTTGGTGTTACAACCAGTATATATATATATATATAGATAGATAGATAGATAGATAGATAGATAGATAGATAGATAGATAGATAGATAGATAGATAAATAGATAGATAGATAGATAGATAGGGAGTTTATCACTTTAAATCAGCTGGACTGAAAGATAGATTGAAACTATATATATATATATATATATATAATATAAAGAATTTCTCTGTATCCTTGGAAACGTGAATTATGATTTTTGCTGTGTCTTTAAAACCCAGTAATTTTAAAAGTTACTACAAAATTCGCTTGACGATGAAATGGAACTAATGTCTTTAATTTAATTACAAAATTAAATTCGGAGTTTTCATCTTCCATTTCTGAATGATGGTTAGAACTGTGCAACGAAAAAACATATTTTAAATCAATTAACTTATAATAGTATATATATATATATATATATATATATATATATATATATATATATATATAACAAAGCAAAAAATGGACGCACCCATAGAAAGTCGACTTTCATATTTTTACCAAGACAAGTAACCGACTCTGTTTATTAATACGGGGTATTAATACAGGTGTTCATATGTACATTGTACAAGTCAAAAAGTCATTTAGTATTTTGTTAACTTTTTGCTTTAATAACGGTCTTAATTCTTCGTAGCATGCTATAGACTAAACTCTCTAGTAAGTCAACGTCCTTCGCCAGATTTTTCCAGCTTTCCTTTAATTCGCGAAAAAGCTCATCTGTTAACTTTCCTATTACCTGCATGCTTGTTCATTGTCGCCCAAAGGTTTTTAATTGGGTTAAGATCAGGACTTTGACTAGGCCACAGGAAGAGTTGTAATTCACCCTTGTCGTGCTTCTTCTCCAGATAACCTTTATTCTTTAAGGTATTATGCTTAGGATTTTTATCGTCTTGGAACGTAAAGCGTTGATCTGGGGCAAAAAGTTGTTTTTTTTTTTTCAAGTGAAAGCACCATTTGATTAACAAAGAATGCTATGGTATTGATGCTGGTCCATGATTCCCTTGGTTTTGTACAAAATACCAAATTCTGCTGCTGAGAATGCACCCCAAACAAAGATTTTTTTATCGCGTTTAACAGTGCCCTTGATAGTCGCAGGAATATTCGTTTTACCGGGCGTACACCGAACCCGTATTCGTCCTTCATATCTAAGAGTAAAGGGACTCTCGTCACTCCACATAACATCTTCCATATAAGATTTTGTCCAGTGTAAATGAGCTTTTGCACCAAGCCAACCAGATACGAAGAGTTTCTTTTTTTATGTATTTGGAAGCAATGCCTTTTGCTTTAAACCTGCGTCTGACTGTTCTTGAAGAAACCGCGAAACTAGCCGCTTTGGAAACATCTTGTGATGAAGCGAATCGATATTTTTGCATTGACGAATGAAGTTTCTATCTTCCCTGTCGATAGTTTTTAGCGGTCAGTCAGATCCGCTATGTCTATTTTATGTTCCAGTTTGATTTCTCTTTTTGATTAACTTGCGGACACATGACTTACTTCGATTAATCTTATTAGCTATAGCTCTATTCGACAGCTCAAGATCATGAAAAACGGCGACTTGGCCATTCCCGAAGTCAGAACAATGCTTAGGCCTGATAATAAATAAAAATAAATGTAAATACAAATGTAATGAGCTTTGTATTTTATCCCTCATCATTTCTATGGGATGGGAACATCCATTTTTTTGCCTCGTAATATATATATATATATATATATATATATATATATATATATATATATATATATATATATATATATATATATTAAAGAAAAAAAGACCAATTATTAAAATTACATAAACTTAATACTACCCGTCAAAAGTGTGAATTTTCATTTCATATTTCGTTTCATTTTTTGGAAGTGTTATCTGATGATCCAGCGTCCCTTAAAAGGGCCCTGGTGAAATAAATTATTATAATGGAACCTTAATATGGTTTGTTTTTCTTTAAATTATTAGCTCTGAATTTACATTGAGCTCTCAGTATTTCATCCTCCTTGGGACTACTCATACGGATTACCAAGTTTTTCATAAATTAACTATATATATATATATATATATATATATATATATATATATATTATAAAAAATATGCTAAGGATCTGATTATTTCACGCCCTGTTCGGTGATATCTAGGGCACACGGCTGGCCGATTGTAAATTCAGGGTATATTCTACCCAGTCTGGATTGTCCCATCTCGACTGTACCAACAAGATCCAGTTCATCACATTTGTGATCTGACTTGGGTGCAGGTACTGCCGGAAGTTTGACACCCAACCACATTCGGGGGCCACTCCGGATTTTCTGTCGGGATATACTTCCGTGTTTGCATATGACCGCAAAGCTGCAGAGTTTTAAATTCATGATGGTCCTTCCCCTAGATTTATGATGGTGAATCAATAAATCTGCAACTTGACATGCGCTTTATCAAGAGAATTTAATTTTAAATATATAATATACTGCTGATGTGATTAATATTCTCTGCTGTATTAAGGGAATTTACAAGTTAGGTGGCCATATTATAAAATAAATAAATATTTGTTGTATAATAAAATAAATGCCTTCTAACATTAGACTGCGTGTTGTCTTAATGATGTAATGAAGAAGTTTCAGTATCCCTCGTATATATATAAAAAAGGATTGGTTTTCATTTGAAAAAAAAAATCATATTCTTTGACTAATGCATAATATTTCTATGAACAATAAAAACGCAAAAATATATCATAAATAACTTAGTATAGAAACTAGTTTATACATTTTTAAGTGAAAGTTTGCAGATGACACAATTCTTCTAGTAAGAGGTTTATTATTACCAGATAGAAGTTTCGGTTTCAACGTTGTTTATCTCCAAGCCAGCGTCTGATACATTCATATACTTACCGCTATCTTCTTCACGATATTCCTTTTCTCTATTCGCTTTCGTGCAGATGAAATCAACGCAAGTCATCGAGCTGTTAAATAGCACTTCCTTTGCTTTTAGACGATGTGACATGCGCAACAAATATATCTATTATCGCTTTTTAAGAAGGAGAATTTTTGCCTATGCATTCGCAAATAAAGGCCCTCTAAATAAAATGAGAAACGAACAGTTTAAAGGTACTGATTACGAGTCTCTTTCTATTGGGTCATATGAGTAAATAAGTAAGTAAATACTTGACTTCGCATGAGTGATTCCAAAGCATCTCTCGGCGTCTCTTAAATTGTTATTTATTCTGCTATGTTCACCTATTAAATGTCTCTTTTGCCATCAGTAAACATGCGCTACCTATCGCTGACCTTTTGTCGATATTCCTAGGTTACTAGTAGTTTCTCTATATATTATCATTATTTTTCACTTTTCAGATAGCCTGAAGTAATTTGCATCAACTACTATGTAAACTTTTATGAACATGGTATTCCTGATATAATAACGTTATTATGATATAGATTTCAGGTGAATATATATATATATATATATATATATATATATATATATATATATATATATATATATATATATATATATATGTATGTATGTATCTATATGTATACACGAGAAAATATATAAGTATGAGATGAGTGCATTTATACGTAAACACAGATATACAAATACATATTAGGAAATATATCTAACATTGAATGCAGCTTGGTAAATATCCAAACAGATATTACCTCCCAGCAAAACAGGCTCATTATTTTCATCTTTTAACTCATACTTTCTGTTGCATGTAAGAGCTGTGATAAAAAAAAATCTTGGGACTGGTGCTATAAAAAGAAAACTACAACACGTATCAATTCAGTGTTTAATATCCTTCGAAGTAGTCCCCCTACCTGAAACCACATGCTTTATCCAACATGTGTTCCATTGATGGAAGCATTCCAGGAAGTTCTTTTGTCGGGTAGCCAGCAGCTGTATGGCAGGATTCTTTTTGATTTCCTCAATTTCTTATTCCTTTCAATTGGGATTTGATTTTTGAAGAGGAAATGTTGCAGTGTGCGAGATCTGGGAAGTGTTATAGTTGAAGAACCTGGGGAATATTGTTCTTAGCCAAAAACTTCTGCACAAACTGTGGTTACTGGTTGAACCTCTGCACACTTTCATTCAAAGTAGTGCTATAACCAATGGAAGAGAACGAAAAAGTTATAACTTAGTGTACATGCGCGACAGTATTCAAGGTCAATTTGCGCCAATCGGCTTCACTCAGCGTAGTTTAGTTTCGTTACCATAGTAACAGTCACGATAGATTTGATCTGACCTCATATACATTAGCGTTACTAAAAATTACTGTACGCCTTTCTGACGAATACTTTATATGTGCATATATGCATATATATGTGTGTGTGTGTGTGTAGTTGAGTCTTCCTTGGAATAACCGGGCATTTTTCTCGTTTGCATCCAAACTAAGCTAAAAACCTGACAAAAACAAAACAGATTTGCTAAAACATTCCCGATAGTTTTTGATCAGACCTCGTATATATTAGCGTTACAAATAAATTATTGTACCCATTTCCGACGAATGCTTATGTCTCTTTATATGTACACACACACACACACACACATATATATATATATATATATATATATATATATATATATATATATATATATATATATATATATATATTGTTTTCAAACTAAGCTAAGAACCTGAAAAAACAGAAGAGACATTTGCTAACACATTTTTATCAAAAAGAACAACGCATGCTTACACAACGTGACACAAGAATGGATAGGAAAATCCACTTTTAAAATTAATAAACAAATGAATCTCTATTACTTTGTCACTTGAAAAAGGAGGTATATTCAATTGCGTTTTGTCCAAAAGTTCTTTTTTTAACTGTTGCTTTTTTCTGTCACTGCTAATAAATTCTACTTCTTTTTTTTACAAAATGTCATTTCTTATTGTTCAATATCTGTATTATTCATCAGCATAGGATACAACCAAGACATACCTATCATACCTTAAAACTACCTACTTTTCAAATGTTGAGTCCTATATACATATTTGGGGATCGGCTAACATAACTAATCCTCTATTTTATAAGTTATGCACGTATGATTATGAAACATGATCGACCCTATCCACTTCCGAAAATCTAACCAAATGACAAAACATGATTGTTCTTTTTAAAATCCTTTCTTTATTGACGTAAATGTACTTTAGCGACGTCCATATCTTTGAACGGAGTCAGTCTACAAGTGTTGAGACTCTGGTAGTTCAACACCGGTTACGATGGAGTGGTCATGTCATCAGGATGAACGACGATAGGTGGCCGAGGAGAAAGCATCAACGCACAAACCGAAATTGCGGTATAAAAACTGCATCAAGAACATGCTGGAGAATGCCAATATCCTGGTAAATGACATGGAAAACTTATATCTAGATTGTTCATCCTTCTGGAAAGCACAATGTATTAAACATAGTTGTGGTTTTATTATCTCCTCTGATGTCTCATGCCAATAACCACACATAGTTAGGATAACTGTTGCATACTGTCTTGCCCATAACTATTAGAAGAGACATTAACATATCCACCACTGTTCGAATAGGCCAATCATCTTGTGGATAGCTATTCCGAAATTAAGATGTTTGGTCAATCTTTCGTTTCCACCTGATAAGAGCTGGAGAATGGATCGAGAACAATAGTGAAGGAGTTGTATCCACCTAATTTGTTTGCTGTTATGTTGTATAACACTTTTATTTAATGAATTTTCTCACGTTAATTTCAGCTCAGCATTTTTCTGTTAATTCTAATCCTAACAACGTTAATGCTATGTCAGGCTCCAAAAATCATCAAAGACAACACACACAGAAAGAAGTCATTCGCTTATTCACTGAAATGTCATCATAAGATTAAGTGTAGTGAAAATGTTCAATGTCAGCAGATGCCATGCTACTGAACCGCGCACATATTTTTGTTCAAACAAAGGATCTTTTGTGAATGGTCGGATCGTATGCCTACGAACGACTTCATGGCCATTTCATACGGGACATTTCGGCGGTGATTATGTGGTCAACGGTGGTCGAATATATATATGCCTATATAAGTAGATCAAGATCTAGACTGACTCTTACTAATCCCGATATATCCGAAGGACGGCGATAGTAGACAGAACAGGAGTCCACAGTACAAATCAGAACAAATGTGGCTAGCATTGTTTCAACACTTCTTAGCTAAGAATGATTTACTTGCAATATGATCATGGGGACGAGACAAATTTTCACTCAAATCCTAGTAGTGTTACGGAGAAAAAACTAATCCACTGGCGCCTGTGTTGTTCAGTGATGAGAACACTTCATGCAAAAGATGGCCATATGTATGCGATATAAAAGTGTTGAATGACACGTTCCAGAGTCTGCTGACTCGCAGCAGACAGACCCAGGCGCTGAAATAATTATAACAGTTATAACAGTTGCTCGCTTTTGGTATTTGTGGACGATACATTAAACAGAGTTATGCGTGTTTTGAAAATTGTTCCGCCAGTTGTAGTGCCATTCTTGCAACAATGCACTTCTTACTTCCCCCTCTTATGTTTATGCAACGTCATTACGTAAAGTTCTACCTTGAATGTCTCTTTGGCTTTGTGTTAGTAAAAGTATATTAATAAAATAAAAAATAGCAGAATAATATCGCATACGTGATATCCGTGCTACTTAACAAGCTATACAAGATGTTCGAAAACTTCTTTGGTCGATATGAAAGACCTATTCCTTATTATTAACCATTATTAGCCAATTCATGCACATATGTCTAAACTGTCATCTGTATACAAGTGTTTTGTTTCAGACCAGTGGTTAAAAATAGTATCAAACGAATCAATTCTCAAATGTTAAAAAACGATACTCTATTAGAATTATAGATTTTCGCTACAAAATAACAAACGAAGATATTTACAAAGGAATATCTCGCTTGAACATTTCAAACAGAATAAACAACAAAAATTGGTAGTACGTGTAACTAGAAGATAAAATAACGATATTATCAAAGCTCTTAGATTCCCATACTATCAAAAACAAAAAATTGAAAGTAAGTTCCAATCAGTATTGGAAAGAGCTATACTATTAGGTTGGTGCAAAAATAATGCAGTTTTCTCACATATGTGAGAAAACGACATTATTTTTGCACCAACCTAATATTTAATGAACAGGAAATGTCTAAACTCCTAAAAGTTTCAATATAGATTAAAACTATCTTTTTGGTCAATGATTTTTTTTTTTTGTATAGACGCAGTTAATTTCGCTCTTTAACTTTACAATTAAACATCCAAGGCGTTGGTTAGATCCAGTGACAAACCCAAAGAGTGTGAGTTCAATACCCGGTTAAGGCAGTGGAGAACTTTCAGAGGGAAAATTAGCAGGAGATAACTGATAACTGACATCCATCAAACATGGCACGTGGAACTAGAACAATCTACCACAGGGATCGAAATAAAGGGTTCAGTTCGAAATTCCAACCACCTGAAGAAGGCCGGAGTGTACAACGGCCGAAACCTTGTGACAAATATGGCGACAAAGATGAGGACAATGGTCCGCATAATGTAAATACTGTAGTTAATTCTCTCATTAACGTTACCATTGAACATGCATGTGTTTTCTGTATGGATGCAGTTAATTCTCTCATTAACGTTACCATTGAACATGCATGAGTTTTCTGTATGGATACAGTTAATTCTCTCATTAACGTTACCATTGAACATGCATGAGTTTTCTGTATGGATGCAGTTAATTCTCTCATTAACGTTACCATTGAACATGCATGAGTTTTCTGTATGGATACAGTTAATTCTCTCATTAACGTTACCATTGAACATGCATGAGTTTTCTGTATGGATGCAGTTAATTCTCTCATTAACGTTACCATTGAACATGCATGAGTTTTCTGTATGGATGCAGTTAATTCTCTCATTAACGTTACCATTGAACATGTATGATTTTTTTTGTATGGACGCAGTTAATTCTATCATTATCGTTACCATTGAACATGCATGAGTTTTCTGTATGGATGCAGTTAATTCTCTCATTAACGTTACCATTGAACATGTATGATTTTTTTTGTATGGACGCAGTTAATTCTATCATTATCGTTACCGTTAAACATGTATGGATTAAAATATTACGACGCCTTATTTGTTTAATTCGCCACCCTTCAACTCTTAGGCAATTCGTCATCAAATGAGAAAGGCATGGAATAATGTATTGCAGGGTGATATTTGCCATTTGTCAAGTCATATGCATATGTCTCTATTAGTGCCCTATGAAGATATATAGTGAATTGATATGAAAAATGACGATTTTTAAAGATCTATGCGGTTATTGTTCTATATATATATGATTATTAAGTGCAATCCAGATCTATTGCCTGTACATTCAATATTCAGGACATGACCATTATCTTAAATCAAGCTTCGCTTGCCTTTTTCTTGATTTTTTAGAATTGCATTTGCTTTACTAACAAATATGAAAATGCCACAGACAAGTTGGTTGTTTTCCCCGGGTACAACATGCCGTAGACAATTTCTGCTGTGGGAAGCGGAAATGACTTTTCAAGCCAGAGTATGATTTCGTACTAAATAGACACACGGTGCATATTAGTTTGAGATTCTACTTAATTTCAGAAAACATACGTATCTCTTTATCTATACCTCTCTCTCTTTCTCTTTATCTCCCTCTCTGTCACTAAACACACACTCGCACACACACACAACACACACACATGAACAAATACACACACAAAGATAGATAGCTAGATAGATATATAGGGAGATAGATATTATAAACTATTTAATACAATCTATAACACAAAATGTTTTAATTCGTCACAAAAAATATTTTCAAAGTATATTAGCTTTTACATGTAAAAAATTCGATTTATCATAACCGAATTATGTGAAAACTGAGAAAGTACTTTTTTGTTGTAATTTTAGTCCGTTATTCTTTTTTTTTTCATTTAGTATATTAGAAATTCAAATATAATAGAGAACGTTTGATTGAAAAAAATGGTCACAGAATAAAAATCGATTCTCTTGTTTGTTGAGTCTTTTTCTAGAAGATTCACTTGATTCGGAATATCAAGCTGTTATTTTTGGGGGTGATGCTTTTAAAATCTGATCAATAATTTCTTTGTTTTCCATTAGTCTTCTTGCTTCATTTTTAAAAACTTTGAATCGGTAAACGAGTTTCTGCAAAAAAATCTACATGCTCGTAAGTTACAAATGGATCAGAGATAACATTATTCACAGTTCGAGTATTAGGAATATGATGTTTTATGACTAAATAAATGATTATGTTTTTAGCTACCTCACTCTGTGGAAGTGCAGTGGAAGTAAAGAAAAGGCGGCTCTGAATAAGAAATCGGAGAGCCGAGTTCGAATTACAGTCGAGTTTGGTACATTCACTTACGCGCAAATACCAATGCGGAAGATATGAATCAGTCTTTTCTCTTCCAACTACTGGTTAAAAAGAATGAATAGTATCAAAAAAAAAGTCATCGTTATCTCAAAAAATCTTTAATGCAATACTCACTCGAAATAAATAAAAAAAGACATATGAATCCATTTCATCTCCTTGTATCTCTTTGTTAAATAGCAGCACCGATTGAAGTCTGTTAACTTGAGGTGGTAGCCGGTCTAGAAAGAAAAACAGTGACTACACAACCAGCCTGAAGAGGGATGGAAACCATCAGGATATATTTCACTAGAGACACCAATGGGATATGGCTGCTGTACATGTAGTGTTCCTACAACCCTGAAGGTTTATGGGACTCGTGCCCTGGCTATGAATCTTATTTTAATATTAAAGCTAAATGAATATAATAAATTCTTTGGAAATTCGTTTAAATTTTACGTTGGCAAAAAAATACATCGTACAATGTAGACATTTCTTATGTCCCGTTTTGGGATGCATGATTGCTTTAATTTTGTTCTATATACGACCTACAAACCTAGACAGAATTTTTTGCACATTAGTGTTGCGTACTTGCAGTCATTTCTTAATACAAAATGTCAAGTTTTCATTGATCTCTAAAGTTAAACAACACTAAAATTGTTAGTATTAGAATTTAAATACTGAGCAAAAATTTACCTAGAAATTTTCATAAGCTTTATACAACATATCAAAGCTTTATACAACATAACTGCAAATTCTGTAAGTGCAGAAATCCCTCACAAAATTGTTGTCGATCCATCCTCCATTACTTATTAGGTGTAAACGTAAGAAAGACAAATCATCTAAACTCTGGAAAAGACATCTATGAAATGATTGGACTATCTGAACAATGATGGATATGTTAATATCACTACTAAAATGTTTTCATACATGTGGGTTTTTGGTATGGTTATCAAAGGGGGGAATAAAGCCACAGCTACGTTGAAATCATTGTGCATTTTCATCTGTAAAGGTTTTTGATATGGAAGTTTAGTACAGAGGTTCTATAAGTATACTAATTCAGTTTAACCATCTACAGCAGTTCTACATTCGTGTCTTTTTCTACTTGTTACCAATGTTCCTGCTGGCGTCAGAACTTGTCGCACTCAACTCCCCCCGATTACATTATGCTGTAAAACTGATATTTGCTGCAGATGTTTATTCGGATGTCAGTATATCATTCATTCGAAGCCATCTTGTCAGTAATTAATAACAATTCTTTAACAAACCAACAACGAATAATGAAAAAAATTGTTGATTTCTAAAATATTTTTAGTGATTTAAAATATTATCAAAATCTTCATGTGGTATATATATTTATTACAAAGGTTTTCCTCTCTATTTATATTTTATGCATAAAGAAGCAATTAAAAAGAATGATTAGCTAAGCTATAGATCTAGTTTTAAATAGGCTTAAGAATAATAAAAAAAACTGCAACCTACGTCTCATTTACTAACTGTTTGATGAGAAAGCAGTGCCATTTTATTTTTACAAGACGAAGAAAAACAAGCACAGGTGATTGTCTGAAAGTGTAAAATCTCATTAGTGACATGGCACGTGACCTCAGAGAATTGAAAATGAATCGGTATTTCATTGTGCGTCATTCTACATTCCTTTATAAACTTGGTCTTTAACCACCCGTTCCCTGCATTTCGTTTCAGATAAATAAATTGTGATTAATTAGAAGATTGAATATACAAGAGTCATATTTATAACGGGAGAAAGAAAATTCTTCTTATCTTAGTAATAAAAAAAACAAATAATATTCTTACTCAAATTGGAACGAAGAAAATATATTTATTCATACACAAATATAACACACACACACACACACACTCACAAATACACACACACACACACACACACGCACAATAGATAGATATGACGAGGAGGATGGCGGTAAATTTATGTTTATACGTAAATGTGGACACATGAACGCACGCATGCATGTATGTGGATTTGTGTGTACCGTCGATATTAACCACTTTTTCCTTATAAATTTAGGAAGAGATACACACATTCAGACACACACACACAAATACACACATACACACTTATATATATATATATATATATATATATATATATATATATATATATATATATATATATATATATATATATATATATATATATATATATATATAAAAGAGCCAGGAAAACCTACCTAGCTTTCACCCAAACGGATCTTCAGGGTAAGCAGATCCGTTTAGGTGAAACCTAGGTAGGTTTTCTTGGCTCTTTAGGATGTATTGCAGTTATTCCTCTTCTACATAACGTATTGTGCACTCTACGTTTTAGTCTTAGTTCTCGCTTGTTTTTTGTTTTCTTTGGCCTAACGACTTAAGGCACTGGAAGATTTAATTCACCCTGTTAGGATGTTTTTAGTTCTTTTTTTTTTTGTTTGTTTCCAATTTTTTCCTCGGCTCGGGTACCGATTTGCTTAAACCCAGATCTGCCATATTTGTGGTGGAAGAATTCTCAATATGTGAGAAAGGATGTTTGTAAATATACACTGTGAGGATATAAGGATCAGAGCTGTATAATGTCTATGAGTTTCACACCTCGAGCGTGTCTCTGACCATACTGATGAGAATTGGAATATAGCACTAACATAGATAGATAGATAGATATCAAGTTCTTATTTATTTTTCTATAATCGTAATATTTACTATCTATATTTCTCATGTTGTCTGTCTGTGTCTGTCGTAGGCATTGTTACCTCGCCCAGGCTGCATTTCTCACCCAATTTCGATGCGGTCTTCACAAGTTTGCAAATGGCTGCCGTAAGGACTTGACGGAGCCCGATTTTTGAGTTCAGACTCAGGTTCAAAAAAATCGATAATCGAAAAAATCGATAATTGAAAAAATCTGCTTCAGAAATGATCGCATTTCAACCAAATTTGACACACTCTCAGAGTCTACAATTAGAAGTGTTGTCCAGAAGTCGCAAAGACCTCCAAATAGGATTCATGTCAGTTGTCTGTGGGCATTGCAATCCCAAACATTTGCCTGGAGAGTTTGCAGGTTTGTGTTGTTGAGACGGTAAGGTTCAGTTGCCACCTTTTCAAGAGTTACCTGCTCCGTTGAAAGCTCTGTTGGAGGGTTCCAGTCCAGACTCCAAACATTCCTCGCAAAAATCACACAATACAATTGTGCCTTCGAGATGACTTTTTGGGGGTAATGCCTTCCGTGAAGTAGGTTGGAATCCCACCTTCAAAGATCAAGGTTAGGTTTACCACCAGATTGGGTCTCTTTTGCCGGAAACTTCCACTGATTCGGCCTTTCTGCAAATATACTTCATAGCTGACTACAATCAACAGGCAGATGCCCGCATGGGCATTATTCCTGAGAACGATACAGGACAGGACAATCATCCTCGCATTATTAAGGGTATTCACGGCTCCCCCATCTTGGGCATTATTAATTGTCATAGCAAAACAGGGTGCGAATGGGAATGGGGATCTTCTGAAAGTGAAGGGTACATCGGCATCTGATGGATACAAATGCATCCTTGGGATAAGCATTTGCTCCCTTTTACCGCATTACTGTGAAGCATTGAACTCATCGCCAACTAATGTATAGCTACAAGCATCAATTGTCTCTCCTCACATCACCATACCATATGTACAAAAATGAATGACCCCGACCAGATTACGGGCCCTTTCAAAAATGCGTGCGAGACCCCTTCGTGCATCAAAAAATCAATAAAAAGCTTGGGTTCGACCCTGCCATCAGCTGTCAGTTTTTGACTTCTTTTCACGCCAAGGTTGCAATTATCGTCAAATGTCGATTCAACTTCCTACATTTACGGCGTCAATTCGTAACGGAGACAGATTTTCAATCTGGACTCAGGCTTTCAAAAAATTGGTAAATCGGCTGGTACTCCGGTATTTGGGCGGATTCCTTTCTAAAATTTCGGGCGTTCTTTACAATTCAACCAGAAATTCCTACGCGACCCATTTAGAGGTGCCTTGCATAGAATGCCGTGTGACCCCGTCGTGACTCAAAAATCGATACAAACCTCCGTGTTGACCATGCCCTCAGCAGTCCATTTCCCACTTCTTTAAACTTTGTTCTTTCTCCCAGGCCGCATCACAGATCCGATTTTTTCAATTTACGTCATTGTGTCATGCCGGGGCCGAATTTTTTATTTGGGACTCAAACTTTGTAAAAAAACCGATTAACTCACAGGTGATACGGATTTTGGGGGTTTTAAGTTGAATGTCTCGCATCCACTACGCGGCCCAGTACATCTAAGCTTTTCACCTCATTTTGGACTCTGTGCAGTTGACTTCGCGTTTGAGATCTTTTTATTTGAACTTAAAATCGGATCAATGTATGGTTTCCAAAGTACCGGTTTAACAACACAAGGGCAACAACAACCCCGCCCAAGTCGTATGACCAGTCTCAATATTTCAGGAAACTGGGTTGGGTGTGAAAAAGTATTTGTTGTTAACATTCTTTTTTCATTCGGTTTTTCCAGTTCCGAGTCCTTTTTTAAAGCTGGTCTATTTGTGTTCATTTTGTTTAGTTCTTTTTTTTTCGTAACAGATTTAATGTTTAGTATAGAGCTTAGAAAAAAATCGCAGTGAAAGATAGTCAATAAGTAAGGTATGTAGCAACATCAGCACGGCAAAGGGCACTTCTTTAAATGCAAGGAAGGGCAAAAATATTGTAAATCAATTGATAGCAATTGCTGTCTGAGTCGTACGATTTTTGAATCAAGCACGGGCAACGCCGGGCCATGCTGCTAGTATTCATATAATTATTTAGAAAATATTATATTTATAGAACGTCATAATGTCGAATTTTTAACGTTTCATGTAATGGGGGCTTGGCGTGTTTTAGAAATTCATTAGTGTACAGATATGAGGAAACATGACTGTTCTTTACATTGAACAGAATTCAAAATCCTGTCTTATAATTGGACTCGAATAACGACTGAAGTTACCGGAAGCTACTAAGTATTTCTGTATATAAAATGATAATATGTTAAAACTCTTTAGATAGATAGATAGATAGATAGATAGATAGATAGATAGATAGATAGATAGATTCGAACAATTGAGGCGACATTAAGCACTGGATGAACGTGAATGTTCCGCATAAGAAGTTAAAAGTTTAAATTGTTGGTAGATCGAAAGAACTTGGGAAGGCTTGGTTGAAAAGATCTTTGAATGAGAAACTGTGAGTGACAGAAGAAAGAGATGAAACGGAAGTAGAGCTTATTACAAAGGGAACCGCGCTATACAAAAAGATGCATTAAGTAGAACGAAGTAGAAAGTCAAAGTGAACGGAAAGAGTGACAAGGAAACAGAAAATGGAGAACCAGTGGAGGATGGAATGAGGAGACAATCGAGCGAAAACAAAGAAAAAAGTTGGTAGGAGAATAAATAAAATAGGCGGTAAAATGGAATTTAATGAAGAAAGAAAGAAAGAAAGAAAGAATCCGTTAAGGGAAATATATAGAAGAAAATTAAAAAGAAACAAATAAGAGAAAATACATATTAAAAAGAAAAAAACTGAAATGGTGAATGGATACGTCAAAAGATGCCTACGGGCTCGCGGGCTACCCACATTAAACCGGCCTTGTGCCACATTTAATCCTCGTGGGTGGATTAATAAATACCAAGATGCCTACTGGAAAAAAGATATAAAGAAGGATAGAAACAAAAGTAAGGAAAAAATTTAACACTGTCGCAAGCGATAGTTAATTTCTTCCTTCATTAAACAAAAAATAGGAAAAATTTCGAAGAAATAATTTTTATAGGTCAGCATTCATTCAATCCACGACATTTGCTAGCATCGAAAAATATTCATTTAATAATTCAAGATGGGGTTACTTTTCTTTATATAAATAAAGTTCTAAATTGATCCCTGACTTAGTAAAGAGTTATCTGTGCTTTTTATTTACAAATGTCAAATTTGAAACACTGGTTACGTCATTGATAACTGCGTATTACTGATGTTTTTTTTTTTTTTCCTGATTCGTAATATTAAGCAGTTATCAATGACGTACGCACATTTTCAAACGTGATATTTATAAATAATATTAGGTTGGTGCAAAAATAATGTCGTTTTTTCACATGGTAACACATGTGAGAAAACGACATTATTTTTGCACCAACCTAATAGTTATTAACATCAAGAAAAACATTGAAGAATTTTTTTTTTATTCGAAATATTAATTCGAATCGATATTCTTGGGAATAAGCGATTAATATAGGACCCAAATCAACGCTAAATAATATGACAAGAAATTAATTATATTAATAAAAATCGAGTTCTTGCGTTAAAATAAAAGTTAAAAAGTTTCTGCGAATATGTGTATTTTTTTGTAAACAAAGCTAAATCGAAGAATATTAATTAACATCGAAGGACGGTTGATCTCTAATCAGTGTAGATGCAAGATAAATTTACCTTGCTAATGTTCTGACAATTTTAATTAAATCATAACTCAGATGAAAAATTGTCCAATGTTTTATTTCAGGTAAGAGCTCAGCGGTAAATTATTTTCGTGAGTTTTCTGCGTTCATTGTAAATAAACGATCTTAAAAGTCTATGATTATTACCAAAATTCGGGGGCCAGTCAATCATTAGTCATCTTTAATCAATGATATGAAACAGGAATTCAGTGGAAATTTTAATTAATTCAGAACTCGAATCTGAATGTTAAAAAAAAAAATACTTCAGAAATGGAACGTATATATCGTAGAACTCTTCCACAACGAATGAGAAGAACTGGCAATACACAGAAATACTGACGGACCGGTAATATTAAAAATTGAAGTGGAAGCTGCACTGGCAAAATTGAACAGAAATAAAGCGACCGAACAAGATAGAATTGAAATAGAGGTGCCTGCAGCCTTAGATGATTTCGGCATAGACAAGTACACAGGAAGAATAAATTAAATGTACAATAGTAGTGATATAACGGAAGATCTAAGGAGACCTTTTTTTCATAGCGATGGAACTAGGCGCGTGTGAGCTCCATCGGACAATCAGCCTAATGAGCCATATAACTAAACTAATCATCCGAATTATGATGAACAGAGCACGCAGTAGAATCAAACTGGAGATAGGACAAGAACAGTACGTGTTCGTCAAAGACACCGGAACAAGGAACGGTATTTGTGCTCATAATTTTAACAGAATGAGAAATACAAATGCAGAAGGACGTGTACCTGTGCTTTATAGATTATTCAAAGGCGTTCGATAAATTACGCCACAAAGACCTGTTATAAATGCTCAGCAACCTTGATATATTTGGAAAGGATCTTAAAATAAACAAGAAGCTACACTGGAAGCAAACCGCCTGTATACAGATAGAAAATGTGTTCAGCATATACAAAAATAGAAATGTGTGTAAGACAAGGATTTGCCTTCTCACCGGACTTGTTCAGAACTATATAGAAAGGCAATTCTGAGAGAATAAGATGTCTTGCCAACATTTGTTTTCGGCGGCAACAATCCAATCATAATAACATAATATATGCAGATGACACAGTGTTGATAAATGAAACAGAAAGGGAGCTAAAAATGCTCTTAAAAATGTAGTGAAGAAAAGCGAAAAGAAAGGACTATATATAAACTACAAGAATGCATGGTTGTTAGCAAAAATATGTGGCCATAATGCGAAGTACATATCAGGGATAATAAAATCAAACAAGTACAAAAATTTAAATATATGATAAATGTTCTAACAGGGGACGGTAAGTGCGACACTGTATTCCGATGACGAACTGAGATGGCTAACGAAGCATTCCGAAAGCTAAGCAGAAAAAAAACATCGTTGGAAACAAAGAAAATAGTTCTGAACTATTACGTGATATCTGTCCTCCTATATTGCAGTGAGTGATGAACAGTCTCCTCAAAGATGAGGAAGAGACTTGAATCAATAAAAATATGGTTCTACAGAAAGATACTGAGGATACCATGGATCGAACATATGAGCAACTACGAGGTTTAAGTGAAAACGGAAACAAAAAGGAAACTTATTCTTAACTTCAGAATGAGTTGAAACTTCTGGGGCACGTAATGAAGAAGGAATACTTGGAAAATCTGATACTCACAGGACAGATTGAGGAAAAATAGTTCAGATGAAAATAGCGCGTAATATACTCGATGGACCTGAGTAAATAGATGATATAACAGGGTTTTGGAGAAACAGCAAAAGGCATAATGTAATAAAAGCTACAAGGAACAGGAAGATGTTGAGGACCATGACCGCTTACATCCCTTCAGGCGCATAAAAAAGTGGGCTGAAATCGCTTCGCTTTCAGCGTTGTTTTCTGCTTAGGTAAGCGCTAGAAGTCACACCTTGACAAGCTGAACACTCTGCGTGTTGTCTTTGACCAGGAAATCTTAATTTAGTAAGCTATTTCTCTATCGGTCCCCTTCCTCTCAATACTGGGGTGTACTCGATAGCATTTCCGATAATATAGACAAGGTCATCTCTCTACATCCGTTTGGACATATATTCGTGTTCGGTGACTATAATGCCCACCATACCATGTGACTTGAACACTCTGTAACTGACCTCGCTGGCATCCAAACCCTTAACTTTTCAATTACTCAATTCCTAAAGCTAGTGGTTGACTTTTCTACACGTTTCACGGTAGCAGTTCATTTCAAGATCTCTGTTTTACCTCTATCCCTGACTCTAGTGACGCTACACAGCTCTGCTCTCTTGGTAACTCCGATCACACTGAAGTGTCTAAGAACATCACGTTCCACTCCCCCTCGAGCCACAACCCCCTACTAACAGAATATATTTCTGTTATTAACGCGCAGACTAGGACTCGTTTCGTGATTTCCTTCACGAGGTCCCTTGGAATGTGGTTTTTAATCACCCCGTTCAAAAATGTGCGTCTGCGGTCTCCTGGAATTGAGGCTTTCATCCCAGCAAGAAAATAAAAAGTTTAATCGCGATCATCCCCTTGGTTTTAAGCTGCTTGCTCAGCTATAGTACATAGGAATCACTTCTTCCGTATGTACCGTAGCGACATGTCTGATTGTTAACAGACGTCTTTTTTCCTCTGCTTGTAATGAGTGCAAGTGAATCCTCAATGAAGCAAAGTTACTATTTGCTAATGGAATGAAACAACGTATTGCATCTCGCAAGTGTTGTTCTAAAGACTATTGGCGGCTTTGCAAGAGTGCGCTGAACAACATCAAATCTTCGGTCCCTCGTTTATTCAATCAATTCTTTTTCACAGACAAGATGTGGCTTTCCTCTGTCTTTTCAATAAATATTTTCATGACAACTATTCTGGCGAACTATTTATACTGGTGCCCCTACTGCATGAATTCAAGCGTTCTGCTAGGTTGGCATCCCGGTCCCACCCTTTTACTGTCGAAACAGTTAAATCTAACCACCTCTTCTACTCCTACAGTTTCTTCTCTCGCACTTCCGGTCAGTGAAACTCCCTTCCTCTTACTTGCTTCCCTGATAACTATAATCTTCACACATTTAAATGTAATGTCAATCGACATCTTCTGAATATCTCCATCTTACTCTTTAACCTTTCCTCAAACACTCCTTTTACTCTTACTTTCATTTTTTGTAATCCCTTGTGTTGTAGTGACACTTCCGTCTTGCTCGGAATAATATGCTTAAAAACAAAAAAATAAAAAGTTTTGTCCCTGATATCGAGCAATTGTTCCCTATAAATAGTAGAACATACCAAAAAACTATACTTTATCGTATGTGTGTGCGTGTGTTTATCTGTGTGCATGCGTGTATTTTTTTTTTGGGGGGGGACACTGTGTGTGTGACAGCTTTCCATAAGATTACGTGGATAGACATTTTTACTTTGAAAGAAGATATTCACAGTCGCAGCCCGGTCATGGTTCATGCAACGTACACTTTAACGATAAAGGCCTTCAAAAACTCTTTTACACTCCCGAAAATACATTTATTTTGATTATTTGCTTGATGCGTGTTATCATTATTAATATTATACACTTTCGTATGCCTTGTGAGATCAGAATGATTCTTACGTTGCTTATAACATAAGGGACAAACCAAGTCTCCCTGATTCATATTCAATTTGATGTACATGACACCTAATTACATAATAATAATAGCTGGCCACTCTTATTCGAGGATACCCCTCAACTAGGGCGTCTAGCCAATCCTTATTGCAGACACTTGCTCAGGCACATTCGTTTATGTTCAAAACACACAGATCCAAACGGCAGTTTACACTGCAACTATGCTGAGCAGACCTTAGTTACAGTTTCTGGGGCTTACCATGTTATCTAGCCTGATCAACAATCTGATCTAGGCCAGCACACTCAAAACCTCGCTCACGATGACTTGTGACTATCGACAGGAAAGTTTCCGTCTTCCCAAATTTTACTCACAAGGCTTGGGTCAAACGGTGGTATCATCAGACTCTACTTCCAAAGGTTGAAACGAAAACCCGTTTCAACCTTTGGAAGTAAAGTCTGATGATCCGCAGTCCCTTTAAAAGGGCTGTGTTGAAATACTTTATTAAATGGAACCTTAAAGTGGCCTGTTTTTATTTAAATTATTTGCTTTGGATTTACATTGAGCTCTCTGGATTTTATCCTCCTTGGGTTTACCCATAGGAATTAACTAGTTTTTCATAAACTATATATATATATATATATATATATATATATATATATATATATATATATATATATATATAATAAATATTAAACATCACCATATAAATAACCAATAAGGATTACAAATTTCTACCTGTTACATATACACAGTCGAAAACGAACAAATAACCAGCTTTAAATATAACAAATAAACCGCCATTTTTTTCAAAATTTAAAAATAAAAATAAATAATAATAATTTTTACCTATCATAATTTCACACAAACCCCACCACACGTATATACATACATGCGAGGAAATATTATTCAGCGGGAAAAAAAAAAAAAAAAAATGACATGTATACTTTCACGAGAGATTTCCGCCACTCTTCCAATCTTTAAATTTCAACATACAAATGAGTATGTATAGACAAAACACCACCCGTATACATACATATGTCATATCCGAAACTGCCCACATATGTTTATATATGTATGAGTCCCGACGAGTATGTATATGTGTCTGCATACATCGATGTTTGCGTCAGTACGATGAAAAAACGACGAAGTTTCCCCCCACCACTTCCACAATAACACCAATACACGCAATCTACATGAAACCAAAATTTTTTAAAAAAATGAATCAGTTTGTCTGACGATCGCTAAAGCGTGAAACCCACGGTCACAAGCTCACATCTATCCAACCATATATATATATATATATATATATATATATATATATATATGCTGCATTCGAATTCTATTCGTGTTCGTTATACGCAAATATTCATGAAAATCAATCACTTCTCCCTACCCAGCTATGAGTTAAATAACAGGCTCTTCTATGAGAAAGGGAAATCAAGATTCAAAACCTACTGACCATGGACTAGCAACTCCATCTCGTTAAAAACGTATTTGTTAGGAAAATGCGGCAGCAAGTTAGAAGAAACGAAACACACACACGCGTATATATATATATATATATATATATATATATATATATATATATATATATATATATATATATATAATTATTATATTATTTAATTTAATAATAATTAAAGTGTAAAAAAACACTTAAAATCCCATAAGTAATATTTTTTTTTATTTCATGAGAGCTCGAAAGAAAGGTTTGAGGGTCTTTATAATGTTTGATATTCTTTAATTAATGATAGTTTTGCTCTGTTTTTACTCTAACTGCGTCTATGTCCTTCTGGATATTTCATACGGATTACCATATTGTATAATTTTTGCTGATTCCTGAACTACATCATTGTAAGCGTGCTACTACGTTGCCATCGCAGTGCAACTCTTTTACTGCCGAGACTGATAAATGTAGCTGTCACTTCTGCTCCAATAGTTTCATTTCTCGCACTTCTCGTCGGTGGAATTCCCTTCCTCTTAATTGCTTTCGTGATAGTTATAATCTTAAATTGTTCAAATGCAATGTTAATTGACATCTTCAGATGGATTGATCCAATTTTCTCCCTCCTTCTCTTCATCCATTCCTCTATCACGCCTCTTTATTCTTGCTCCCACTCTTTGTAACTCCTTGCCTGCTAGTGGCACTCACGCTTACTTGGGGTGGATGCTTAAAAACAAAATATACCGAGGTCAACAGTGTGCTGTCTTTTTTCATGCTTGAACACAATATATATATATATATATATATATATATATATATATATATATATATATATATATATATGTATATATATATATATATATATATATATTTATATGTATATATATATATATAAGTGTGTGTGTGTGTATTTAGGCAGCAGATTCTCTTTTAGGCATGTCTGACTGAATAAACTACAATAATAATTTATGCCTGCTAATTTTTAATAGAATCCGTTCCCCAGAAGATGATCTTGGAAGCAGATCGAAAGTATTTGCAAAATGAAAATAAAAGAAATTTTTAAACCACATTTCTCTTATCATTTGACATCAACACAAAGAAGGTTATTCGTGAGTATGAACGGATTTTATCAAAAATTAGCAGACATAATGCCTGCAATTTATTCAATTATATCATATATATATATATATATATATATATATATATATATATATATATATATATATATATAATGATATAAGTCACTAGAATAAGTGCATGTATCTTGCAGAAAAAGTGATGTTTTTAAATAATCTCTGACAAAGCATTCTTTTAGTCTTTCACTACCAAATAAATTAAATTGCACATCAGTAGACCATAATCTATCAGATTTGAAGACTAAAGAATACACAATTAAAAATAAGGAAATAATATTCGTCCGCCTTTGTCATACTGGGGTGCAAACTTCCTCACTTACTAATAATAGGTTTTATCCTGATCTGTTGCCTAATTCAGCTTCCATAAAATCTGCCTGGGGTGTTATTGTCTTCTTATTAATAGTGTAGGCACCGCTTACGTTAAAATAGTGTAAGCATCAACCCTTGCTCCCAACTGAGAGATTGCTTCACTCCTCCATTCCCCATACGCTGATTCTTGTAACAAGATGGTCGACTTGGACATAGAAGATAGAACGTATCTGTGGAATAGAGGTGGGAAATTCGATATGAGCTTCATGTAGCTGTGGTGGAAAAGTGGTGATGTGAACAATAGCTTGAGTAGGTTCATTCGGTCTTGAAGTGATCGGCAAGAAGAGAAAATGAAAGGAGCGGAAGAAGGGGTATAAGTAGGTTTATGGCAAAGAAAGCTAGAAGAAAAATAAAAATAAAATAAAATGTAAATTAAACAGTGAATGAAATTCAAATAAGCAGACAGGACAAAATCGAAGAGGAAACGAGAAGAGGACCAGAATTTGAAAAAAAAAAAAATGTGATGGAATAAAATGAAGAACAGATAGAAAATAAAGGAAAAGATAAAAGAGTAATGGAAATGTTTAAAAAAAACAAGGGGAGAATAAATAATGAAAATCAAGATTTCGAAAGAAGGCTGAAAAAAAAAAAGTTAAAATCCGAAAAGGAATGAAAAGAAAGACGACATATAAAATTTATAAAAAGGAAGAAAAGTAAATTAAAACTAAGGAAAAATAAGAAAGGATGTGATAGTAACAAAGGAAATAAAAAGAAAAACGTAAAATTATAGAAAGAAAGAAACAAATAAAAAGATAGGTAGAAACAAAATAAAACGATTGGATGAAATCAAAAAGAAATACATGTCATAATAAGAAGGAAAAAATAATGAAAGAAAAAAGGAAACAAATAATAATATGAAAGCATAGAAAGAAAAAAAAAGCAGATATAAGTAAAATAGATTAAAAAGAAAGAAAGAACAAAAAGTAGATAAAAACGGAGGAAACCTTGTTGCTAAGGATTAGATATTGGAGATTTCTTTTTAGAGATAAGCGCAGCCATTGGAAGATTTCGTGTGTAGCGATGCATTATATTTGATTGGCACTAGTTTCGTTGGTGTCGTATATTTCAGTACCTTCAGCTGACAGATTAAACGGAGAAACTGGGTAATCACGCATTTTGGTAAATATAGTAACACTAAACCTACCACACACACTCAGTGTTAGCTCAACAGGTGTAACGTTGGGCTGAGTCGCAGAGAAGCAGAAGTTCGAATTTTTGGATCTGAAAAATTAGATTTATTTACGATAATTTTGATATGAGTCATTTTCGTTATTAACTTTGACCATTCTTTTTTCTTCAGGTTTTTGTTACATTTTCCCAGTTTGAATGTCCGATGATTTTTCAAATTATTAGCGTAAAGTAAAAATAGATGTATATCTTAAAATGAGGCATGAACTGGAATCTTATAGCTTATTTCGTGATCGCCTCAACTAATTTAACAACTCATATCTATGGTTTAAATAGAGGAAACAAAGATATAGTTATCTTACAATCACTGTAGATTATGGCCATATCGCGTTGAAACACTAGTTCTCGTACGATAACCTAAGTTAAGCAACGCCATGACTGGTCAGTACCTAGATGGGTGACCGCTTGTTCTGAAAGCTTAGATATGCGGGTGGTGTAATGGATAACGAATCGGAATTGGAAAACCGGGAGCCGAGTTTAAATTCCGGGATTGTTATATTCGCAGAATCGCAAATACCGTTCGGAAAGAATCCAGCTCTTCTCTCCATTTCCAGCCTTGCGTTAATTAGTACGACGTGTATCACTAAATTAATATTATCTCAAAAACATTCTTACAATCTAAAATATTTTCTGGCTTTAAATAATCTGCAAAAGGTTGATAGGCCGTAAAAAACAAATCAGCCCAATCTTCAGGCCATGTTTGTTTTTTACTAAAAGAGAAATATAGAAAGCTTTTCTGTAAAGCGCATCATTGTATTTGTTTTCTTCCATTGTTGAACGGTTAACACTAAACACGTTTATTAAACAAGACTAACAGCAAGTATTACAAATGCTTTGTTAAATTAAACGATAATATTCAATTTTCAATTACTTGGTATATGACAACATAATACTACGGAATTATATGTAATGGTAATAATAATATTAGCCGTTTCCTTATATAAAAGCAATTGGCATTCATTGACCTAGCCGCCAATATTACGCAAGTCAAGCTTTTCTTCCCTCCTTGACCATTGTGCTGGCAGCAAAGCGTAATACGTCCTCTTAATGTCAAATGATTATGGTAATATTAATCGTTTCCTTATAAGGAAGCATTCGACATTCATTGACCGAACAGCCAGTGCGACTTTGTCACGTTTTGTACATCTAGATTTGAATGTGTGTGTTTGAGATAGAAACAGACTAAGATAGATAGATAGATAGATAGATAGGAATAAACTATAGGATCCAGCAGTTTGTCTTACATCTCATACAAGCTTAGACTCAAACATATTGATATGAGAATACAAAAACGGTAGAAAAATTGTCATATCGATATATAGTTGCCAACAAATATTCTACGGGTTTACATAATCATTTTCTATCTTCACAAGCGGTCAGGAAGTTATTTTCAAAATGCTTATTTCACCTCGACCACTTTTATGGCACAACTCAATATACCATAAATACATTCAATATTATTTATTTTTTGACTATCTGATTTTATTTATATTAATAAAAATGCATATACAAATGTTGATAACTTTTTTCTTTTTTTTTTTTCTTTTAATCAGAATGATTTTTCGGAATATGAAAACACGCGGGGTGCAGATATGTTTTCCGACTTCAAAGCATTCGTGATTCACTTTTCATTTATTATGGATGGAAGCATCATTTTCTAGCGTCTTTTTTTTTTCCTAGAGAAAAATAAAGAGATGTCAGCATTATATTCCCAACTTTACCGTTATTACGAACAAAACATAAATCGAATTTGAACACACACTCAAATCTAGACGTACAAAACGTGACAAAGCCTTGAACTCACGGTCCCCCCCCCAAAAAAAAACCGTTAAAGATAAAAACGTTAATAGTAGAATTCTGTTCTTCAGGTGATAAAGTCATTGCGACTTTGGATATTCAATATTCGTATAAACACCTTTTTGACCTTTCGTATTTTCATTTTAAAAGGTTAGATTATGGGCCAATATTTTCTAACACTGTTGCTCACCAACAAAGTCCGTCAACAGACGAGGGACGAGAAGTTGATAAAAAAAAGAAAGACACGAAGAGAAATTACAGATTCTATGCAATTCTCACTCATAAGAATAAAAACAAAACACAAATATGCTTTTCTGTGGAAAAATAAATAACAAATAAGTCAATTGTTTCAAAGTATGTATTTTATATATGAAATCATACATAATAGTACAACAGCAAATATATATATATGTATTCATGCATACATCCAATCATACAGACTATAACATGAGTACTAATATATATATATATATATATATATATATATATATATATATATATATATAATATTAATAATAATAATAATAGCTGGCTACTCGTATTCAGTGATACCCGGCTAATTGTGCGGCTTGCCAATCCCTATTGCAGACGCTTGCTCAGGCACATTTGTGTTTGTTCAACACCCACAGAGCCAATCTGTGTTTTATACTGCAACTATGTTAGTTGCAGTTTCTGGGAGAGAGCGTGTTATGTAGCGTGGTTAAAAATCTGAACGAGGCCAGCACACTCAAACCCTCGGTCATGATGAACAGCCCCAAATTTCACACACAAGGCTTAGGTCAACCCGTGGTATGGCTCTCAGGTATTTCCAAAGTTGCCACACACTGGGATCCACCCATTTCAGGCCGATAACATCAGAATATCTCCTTTCTGACAAGTCAACCGTGGTGAGATTCGAACCCGGGTCTCATGTCTCTCTCTCTCTTTCTCTCTCTCTCTCTCTCTCTCTATATATATATATATATATATATATAGATAGACACATGTACACACACATATATGTATACATATACACAGTGTCTCCAAAATGTGTACACACTTTGTTTCTTCGAATATTACATGCATAAGTTTTCTTTTATACATGTTTTATTGAACATGACAGATAAGAAAAATTTTACAAGTTTTTTATTTGAAAGTGCTTACAGTTTACTTGGGGCGGGTAGGCTAAGAGAGTTCAGGAAATATCCGTAATAATTATTGTCCCAAGCGCTTTCGAACAATTCATTAGCTATTTTCAAGGATTCCGTTGTTGTATATTTACAATGCCTGTATTCAAAGGTGTGGATATTATTGTAGAGACTGGAGTTATTATATAAAAAGTAATGAAATGCTTTCGTAATAAAGAAATTTACAAAGAAAATTATGTTTCGATCAAGTTTTTTTTTTTTCAATGCTTAGAAAAATGATCGATACAAAGTTATTAGCTGATAAATTGTCTACAGAGATGTGTGTATGCATTTAGGTTATTTCTTCCCTAATTTCAAAATATATTCCAGCTTTTAATTATAAAAGTTGATGCCTGTTATGTATTTTTCTTTTTTACTTTCATTTAATATTTATAACGTTGATGAAGAAACAAAATATGTATACATCTTCGTTAAGGTGATGAGAATTCCCTGTTCCTTATATACGTGTCTTGCGTGAGCTCAAGCGCTGTTAGTAAATGTATAAACATCTGCAAGGATTTACTCTAAAACAAGTCTATAAAAAGACAGAAAAATACGGTCGGAATAAGAAGACTTTAGAGTGTAGAATTAACTCTATATTTACTAACATTGGCTGAGTCTGACCATAAAAAAAAGTCACTGAAAGAAAGAGAATCCAAGTGATAAACCTTTGGACTACAAAATTAGTAACCATCAATGTTCCGTTGTCATGGAGACACAGAATCGTTGGGCGGATGGCTTCCTTGACTGAAGTCAACGGATAGGGTGCAGTGTTTCTTCGATCGAATCAACGTATTCGTGACGAAGGCCAACATTCAGGTTGGATAACATCGGCTAGGTTTTGACCTGGAGAGAGAGGCGCTTAAGCAGGCACTATTCATGAACGAATAGCTTCACATCTTTCAACACAAATAATGACATTGTTTCGTTGGTGTTTAATGTATTAAACATTGCTTTAAACTAATTAAGTGTACATAAATATCTTTCAAGGTTTAAAGAGTACATGTGGTAGGCTTGTTAGGTACTCTGCTGTGCAGCAATCCCACTACCTTGTCATGCGAGTGATGATGATGATGATAATTATAATGATGACCTCCGGTTGGCGCCCTGAAAAAAGATCATATGTTTATAAATGTAGGTATATAAGTGTGTAAATATTCGTATTAAAAGTAGTTTAAAGGAATATCTATTGTAAATAAAACTAGTGTAGTTCTACATAAATTCATAATTTGTTTCGTTGGTGTTTAATGTATTAAACATTGCTTTAAACTAATTAAGTGTACATAAATATCTTTCAAGGTTTAAAGAGTATTTGTGTTCTTCTTGAGGTATGATTATTTCAAGGGATATATGTAGGATGATAATCCTTTAAGAAGTAAGCATCGCAAGTACATTCTCAGATTGGTCAGACATATTGAACAAGATTACTATGAAGATGTCTGTTTAAATCTCATCTGATTTACTGCATTCTCATGATTTGTTAAGAAAAGTGCTTATAATTTCCGAAAGCCTCTGCGATAAATGATTAAAGTGGCACATCCAAGAGATTCCAATGTCTTTTATGGGTGCTGATTCTTCTTAAAACCTATCTTGGCAGTCAATCTGTCAAGCAAAGTTTTCTTTTCTTCGTTTTCTTTCTTTCCTTACTCATTATTTCTTTTGCTTATAAACATTACGAGTAATTTTTCTTTCCTATTTTCTTTCCTGATGTCGCCCTCTTTTTTCGTATCAACATCGTCATTAAATAAATTTTCTCTTCCGCCTCTACTTGATAGTTTTTTTTTTTACTTTTTTGTTTTACGTGCATTCTATGTTTTTTTTTTGTTGTTTTTTTTTTCTGACTACCATTGTCAGTATCAATTTATTTCTCATGCCCCTTCGTCTTTATTCCCATTGTTTAATTCTTTTACTCCAATCATCCCCTTGCCCTTTATATGCGTTTCAACCATCAGCACTTCTTTCTCTTATCTGATTTCTCGGGTGTTTTTTCTTCTCTTCCTTCCTTTTATTTCTTGTCTTATTATACCTCTCTTCTTTGGAATCGAAGTTAAAATATTGGCAATTAAGGATTTACTTCACACGCCTTAGTTCCCTTCCATTCCTTGTCGGAACACTTGGCGTTCTTTTCAGAAGAGTAGTGACAGGGAATCGGAAGTGATTGAGTGACATGTAAGTGAACACCTTCCGGGTTCGGGATGTAAGACAGGGTTTTCTTTGTGCATGTTGAAAGTTATTCAAATGGATCAAGAAGATTTCTTGAGATATGGTGTTGAAATTAGAATGGAATAAAAGTGTGGATTTATAACAAAGCAATAAGGAGTTGTTCCAAATTTCTGAGTACTTGTTAAGTGGCAAAGTTAGTTGAGTATTTCCAGAGTTAAGTGTTCAAGGACAGGGGAAAATATAAAATTTTAAACGATGGTGTATAAAGCTCTATTCATTTCATGGGTCAGTACAATACATTATTTGTACATCCCTTTTGATTTGTTAGCCTACGGTTAGCACATACTTACCGAATCTATATTAAAGTCAAAAAGAGATTTTCTTGAATAAAATATAAAAAATATGGCATATATAGTGTGAACCTAATAATTGTTCGAAAACAATTATTCGTAAAAAAATTATTCGACAAAAACTTATTCGATTGTATTAGGTTAGTGCAAAAATAATGTCGTTTTCTCACATAGTAATATATGCGAGAAAACGACATTATTTTTGCACCAACCTAATAAATTGTTTGAATGAAAATTACTCGAAGGAGCAATTATATGAAATGTTAATTATTCGAAATACAAAATAATTGTATTACAATAAAAATGTAAAAATTAAAAGACGAAATACACAAATGATAATTATTCGAAATACAAATATGTTTAATAAAACAATTTACTAAGAAAAAAGAATAAAACCTTATAGCCTCAACTTATTTGATACTGCAAGTCAAATAGTCAACTACTCGTTAAAGGCTGCAACTAATTGTTTAAGTTTTCAATTTACATCGATGTATTTCTTGGCGCTCTTAATATTTTGGTAACCTGCTCTTTTGCAGTAGGAATTTCTTGCAAGTTCTGTTCTCTTTTAAGATCGTCTAAGAATTTCCATTTTGTGGGATGATAGGATGACACTTGCTACAAAAAAGTTCTATGCTATCCTTCAAATGCGTTATTAGTTCTAGGTAAATCAGTACTGACTCTCCCAAAGCAAGACCACATACGTATTTTAAACATAGGTATTTCAAATAATTATCATTCAATATAATTGTCCTTCCGATTAATTTTCATTCAAACAATTTGCAATTTGAATGTTTATCGAATAATTGTTTTCGAACAATTATTTTCAAACAATTTTCTCGATACCATAAAAAGCAATGAGGACAAAGATGAAAGATAAATAAAAATAAAAAACGAACGCCTATGGTAATATGATAATTATCAGAATTGTCTCAAATGGCATTTCCCTCGATAGAATGACACCTACCATAGATTGAGGGTCAGCAACCTTTTTCTCAAGAGTTATCTTGCTAGTGCGAAACATCAATTCTCACTGAGTTCTCCATTATTCTTGCTTTTTGTCACACTAAGCTGTGTTTCATAATTACTCAGGCAGCAACTGTAACGCAATACTTAACAAAATTATCTAACAAACCATTTCATTTACACGGATAGTCGATCTTCACTACTCTGGCCTTGTTCAAGACTAAACCGAGATTAACAAACATCTATATGGCTGGTAGTTAGTAAATACGCATAGCAGGTCAAACGATGCCTACCACAGCATGATTGTTACATGTACTGAGTCCGATACTCAGAAAAGGCTTCTGTACGTTGACGTTTTATCAGACAAGTAACTATTCATAGAATCTTTTTAAAATGATAAATAATGTAACTAATATGATAATTAGATGACTAATTTTTATGGTCCGGTTCCTTGTACCAAGGTGATAGTCCAAGGTAGAACCAATAAAGAAGAACTCGAACACGTATATGGAACAACACAGATATATTACAAACAGAAATATATACAGAGTAGTAGAAAGGGTTAATGCGAACAATCAGGTTTAGTAGTAATTGTCTGAACGCGACTTTGTTTCGGTCTGCCTCTGACTGGACTGACTGACTCCTGACGGACTTCACTCCAGACTTCAGACGGAACAGTAGTCACAGCCCCCCACCACGAGGGCATCATGTGGCACAAGGCCGGTTTAACGTGGGATCTCCGAACCTGTGGGATCTCCAAGCCCGTGGGCTAGGCAAAAAATAGAGACTCCACCCTTCGGCGTAGCCTCGTTCGTGTTCCACCCCGCCCGTAGGCAGAGAGATCAGCCGATCAGCCGGTCGCCCGACTTCAGTCTGAACGGTATTTAGTCATCCCCCACGAGGGCATCATGTGGCACAAGGCCGTTTTAACGTGGGATCTCCGGGCCCGTGGGATCTCCGGGCCCGTGGGCTCGGCCAAAAATATTCCCTTTGAACCCGTATAAACGGTTTCAGGGTCGGACTACCTCTCCGAAAGAGACTCCGCCCTTCGGCGTAGTCTCCTTCGGGTTCCTCCCCGCCCGTAGGCAGAGAGTTCAGCCGATCCGCCGATCAGCCGGTCGCCGGACTTCGGACTGAATTCGCTTCTTCCTCTTGAAGCGCAGTAATTAATACGTATGGAATAGTTCATTATTTTATTCTGGGTAAGGTCCCATAACACTAATGCTTATGGACTGACCACAACATGATTTGGACATAACAGACAATACAGGGATTAGCAACCAAATAACAATTTTTTAACCAATCGTAGCCGATGTAGGAGTACTTAGCACAGAGTTAGATGTAGTAAATGTCTTCGTACGATGACCTTGTGTCAGATTAAGTAACAATTCGTAGCGCAATTGGTTAGAAAATTTATGATGTCTTTTCATCTTTACTTCATTTTCTGTATTCTTTTCTTCGTTCTTTTTTTATGGATTTCCTAAATTCTTTGTCATCTGACTTCCCGGTTGTATTTTCTTCCCGGTTGTGCATTCTTCTTCGTTGGTTTTGAAAGATATTTTGGCAGTCAATCTCCCAAGCAAAATTTCTCCTGTGTTCTATCAGAAGTGGGAAGTGAGAATATGAAAAGTGAAAGTAATCTGTCCGGAGTTAAGACAAAGGAAAAAAAAAAAAAAGAAATGAATGAATGAATATATAAGTTAAAAAAAGAACGAAAATATCACTGTCGATGAAGATAATAGTTAACAATTAAAAAAGAGGAGGAAAATAAATCCCAAAAAAAGAGAAGACAAAAATATAGAAAAACATCAGCAACAAAAAAAAAGTAAAGATATAAGGCAATACTAATGCAGTATTTGTCAAGCTATGTAAAATTCTGGTCCCTTAAGACTCAAACAGTACACTTAGGGTTTAGAGATGTGTTACAATGAACAGTAATTCTTAAAATCCATTGGCATATAAAAACTGCTCACGTCTTAGTTCAGATTCATTCGTAACTGTAGCATACTGGATAAGGTAAGCTACCAGATTTAGAACAAATATGGAAACAAGTATGCTTATATTATTCCATTGCGAGTGGCCACCTCGAGGCGGAGTAATGGTTAGCAAGCTTGTCTTGCTTGAACAATTACGACTGAGTTGTGAGTTCGATCCTCACTAAGTGCCCCATACTTTCGGCCTTGTGCCACATCTAAGCTACGCTTAGAAAATTAATATTATTCCATTGCGAGACTTGTGTTGTTCACACTTTCGAGAATGACGTTCCGAATAATTGTTAGAAGCATTGCTTCCCGGTTCCCAAATGTCTTTCTCAATTCTACAGCCGCTAACCCTTGCGTTCTGTTTCCGGTCGGTGTCAGGTCTTACAGAATCCAATACATGCTTAATTTATTTATTTGCGAAACCTTCGTGCAGAGCATTGACAGCATTGAAATGTGATGTCCATCTTCTGTCGGCCATGTGCCACAATTTCTGTATTTGCAAAAATAAATATCCCATCTCCTGTCAGCCGGATATTTAAGCAAAATATAATCTTTTCCTGAAACTAATACCAAAATTTTCTATCATTGTCTAAAAGTCGAGATAAAGGAATACAAATGCTGAAAATAATCAATTACATAATAAGTATGTTTTGTGTTGAAACCCACACACAAACAAAGTTACTAATATAGTGTAAGATATTGTATAGTAAACTATTCATGGACAGGGTACATAGATTAAAATTGATTACTAGTTGATTATTATTTTTATAGGTGGGGTGTCCAGTCAGTTGAAGCGAAACTCTTGCAAAATATGAAACATTAAAAAAAGGCTAGAGACCTATCATAAATTAAAACATTTTCACTGGCAGTTATTATCTCTGTTTTATTTAATCCTATGATATTCATCAGACTGTGTCTACTGAGGAAATTTACTACTTGACAAAAAACTGATATTGATGATGTTAGAGACTGGTTTTTATTTACAATATGAATACAATATAAAAAAAAAACATCCAAGATTTGTATAAAATTAATTTTATTGTAAGAAATTCTTGTGTCATTCGCAAAAAGAGGGATTACAGAATTCTAGCATAAGTAGTTTTTGCTTCCAATGCTTTGAAGTGGATATTTTTCGTTTTTTGATCTCTGGAGACATTGAATGACTTCTGAGATCATCCTCACGTAGCCTATGCCACAAATGAAATGCTTTCCGGAATTTTTTAGAAGTGGAAATAAATGAGTGGAGTGGAAATTTATGGTAAATAAAGTAAAAAAGTTATTTTTTTAGAAATATTTAATGTCGTTTTCTCACATAGTAACATATCTGAGAAAACGACATTATTTTTGCAACAACCTAATACATAGCCTACACCTATGTCTTATCCCAGCAATAAAACATGTTTCTGGCGCGTCCTTACATCTCACTATGAACAATTTGCATTGTTATCGCTTTAAAAGACAATAACGGATATTAAATTCTTAATTATATAAATTAGAGCAAATTATCTTACAGTTGTAAACATTTAGAAAAACTTAAAAAATTAGCGGAAATAATAGTGATTTGTTTGTTTGTTTGTTTTGTTCTAAAGAAGATAAACTCCGAATATGGAGATCTTCAACGTAGATATTTGTGAAAAACACAGATAACCACAACCAACACCGGGCTCTGCTATGAAACAACAGTAACTCTTTACTTTTTTAATCGAAAGTAAAAATCGATTGACATTTCATTTAAATGTTTGGAGATTAACGTTAGTTGGAAAGCATGGAACAGAAAGAGATTTACAAAAGGGAGAGGTGTGAACAAAAGACACTGTTAGCATCGTATTCCTCTGTTCAAAGTCTACCAGAAATACTACTTAAATACTACTGTAAACTGTGTTACTGCCTTAGAAAATTATACCGAATTATTTTTTTAAATTACAATAAAGTGTAAATAACATCAAGCATTGGAAAAGCAAAATTAAACAGAGATAAGAAACAAAACAATATATGTGGCAAATCGCCAAATAGCTAAATGAATTTGGAAAGAAAAATCAAAGGAAGAAAATGAACCAGTAAATGAATCGATGAATTTTTTTAATTAAATATTGGCACGCACACAGGATATTAAATATACTAGTTTTTATATAAACTCCGATTTTTGTTGTAAACCAGAGTAGGAAAGAGAGAATGTTTACACGGAAAACATGGAAAGAAAATTTCATGTATTTTCAGCTGTATATATTACAACAGTGTAAAGGCATCACGTGAAGATATAATTACATATGATATAGTCTTGGTTATATTAGTGCCACGTCCATTAACAGAGCTTAAATAATAACAAGTTTGCATTTACTTTAAAAATACTTTTATCATTGATTGACTATGTGGGTTAATTTTCACGAAATCTAGTTGACACGGTTTCTGTTCCTCTCCTTATTAGTTTGTCTGCATGCACAATTTTCTATTTCTCTTTATAGGGCAAAATATAGAGTTTATAGTGGCAATGTTTCGGCGAACGTTTCTGTAAATATCGGTCTCTTTTATGAGTCAGGCAAATTTCATCTAGTGAATAATTATTAAGCGATATTTAAAAAAATAATCACAAGCTTTTAGGTATTACTTTAATCCATTTACAATGATCAGTGACTCTGTTTTGTATTTTATTTCTTATTTCTGTTTATTTATTTGCTTGCTTTGGTTCTCTTGTCAAGTTTTGCCTAATAGATAAATACACTTTTCTTAATATACCTACTAAATGTACTTAACAGACTTGTATGGGTTAAAGCAGTGTATTCACAGACAATTTATTAAAGCTTTTAGGAGTACGAATTCGTATAAACATCTGAGGAGATAGGCACGCCTAACGCAGTACAAGAAGACTAACTTTTTCAAAGGAGAAATTATGTTATCTTTTGCAATATTTATGACGTACATTTGAACGATGTGCGATTACATAGGGCCTGATGTCTGTTTCTTGATAAGTAAACAGGAAAAATTTCCAAAATAAAAATGAATAAGACACGAAAAGATAGCGAGAGAACAGACATTTGGGAAGAGGGGAAGCGATTAGGGGATAATATCTTAAGTGTTTTATACATTCTACTTAGATACGGCCTCGAACTCCAGTTGTTATCGGCTTGCTAACATCAGATGAGAGGAAGAGAGGAATTTTACAAAGATAAAACTGAGGTTTGGTTTATTAAGTTCAAGTTGAATCTATTGTAAAGATGACATCATAAGTTCCTATAGTTTATTATTTACAAGAATGATAAGAAAAATGAAGACAAAAGAGTGTCGGATTAATTCGGAAAAAAAAAACAGAAGGTCAAGAATCAATGGAAAAAAGTTATTTTGCACAATGTAGACATATTGTCTTCGTTTTTCCCTTTCATTTTACCCGACCTCCAGATAATCGAATTCATACAATGAAAAAACAAACAAATTATTAACATAGTCATACATACTTAGATAAATACTTCTCATTTCTTTAATACACATATTCCTACTTAAGCATATAGATACATCTAAAATACATTTATGCCTACGGGAACTCGTGATATGCACGCATATATAAACATTTTCTAGTATAACCAAGAAAGTTTTGTTTCGTTTGGTTGTTTTTTGTTTTGCGTCATATCAACAACTTTATGGGTTATTTAATGTCGTAATCTAAATATATTTTATATCCAATTTTATGACTTCAACTGTCTATATCTTGAACGCAATTTTACGCCTTCAACTATATATATTCTATACATAATTTTATACTTTCAGAGTAAACGTATGTTTTATCGATATGCAGTTTTTACTTGATCCCAAGAAGTTTAAAAGCGAAATAGTTTCTAATAAGATCTAATAAAACATATTTATCGCTTTATAACGTTTCATTAAGGTTTGGGTGTGATACTTAATGGATCCTGTCAGTGTTTAGCTACTAAAATTTAGAGAATTATGGGAAAATGACCTTTCTAAATGCTTATTCATCTACGTCTCTACACCGGTATTTTATTTTTTTAATGCTAATGATGAGCTATTTTTCTCAAACTATCTGATGAACAGCTGGTCGATTCCATAATTTTATCGATGACCATTACTTCACATTGCCCCATCGCTACACATTATCGTAAAACAATTTTGAATGTACTTCTTACTGTGATATTCAATTTTTCGTTGCCATGTGACAAAAGTTCCCAGATAAATTCCCAGGGAAACCATCGAGAAATTATCTTTCACTTGGTATGCTGTTGCCCTAATCTGATCCAGCCTTTTGAATTCATTACTCGAGTGATTGCTAAAATGTTATATTAGCAAACGGTGAGGTAGGCATTGCCAAATTTTTTTCTACTTTCTATAGTAATATTTTTGTTGAAAACAATTTATGTTCTCAGTAAGTTTTCTGTCTACGGATAATAGATAGACGATTGCAATCAATGACAACAGATGCTTACGAATTCCTTCATCAGTAAATAATCGTTAAGCAAAGCCTACTGATAGGTATCATCTAATTCAGGAGATACATTACCTGGTATAGTTGTGCAGACACTACAAGCACATAAATTATATATATATATATATATATATATATATATATATATATATATATATATATATATATCAGACTAATGGTGGGTAATTTTGTACCACAAATTCACCAATAAAAATTATCTCATTAACATCTATTCACACCATAACAATAAAATAAAATGAGACAAAACTATAAGCTTCTATTTAAGGGCAATTGTATTTTATTTTTATATGAGGAAGGGGAATACAGCGATAATACTTTTAAATTCCTCCCATATTCTAATTATTTCATATATAAGGTGTGTCGTAAATTTCATCTAATTCCTAGAATTTGAGGAACATGTAGTATATACAGTCTTCATAAAACTACATACATAATACGAAGAACCAAGTCAATAATGACGTCAACTGAAAAAAAATTATACTTACTTTAAAAAGAAGGAGATTTAACTAATCAGAACGGGACGGTTTAAATTTCTCCAACACCGGATAAGAAAAGTGGGCTTGGAGAATTTGACACTCACAGGACATATTAAAGGCAAGATGGAAAAAGGGAAGCAGCAAATAATCACCCTAACGAGATTGTGTAAAATGGTTGGCAGAACAGGGATTGAAAGAGACAGCTAGAAAGACAAGCCTTAATTAGATGTAGATAGGACTGGAAGATGTGGAGAAAATCATTGCCTACGTCCCGAATGGATACGGCACATAGAAGAAGAAGATTACAATGAGGGATATTTAAAAACTACAGCGATAAGAATAAAACTGGTAGATAGGTGAACGAGGTTGATTAGGCTGTGCATCTAGACACATCGGACGTTAGAAGTTTAAAATTTAAAGTTAGAGCGACCTTGCATCTTCTTCGTTCGTTATATTTTATCACCCAACCTACATATGTATGACCCCTAAATAAAAACATTATTTAGTCTGAAAAATTCCTTTTGTCACTGGAAATACCTATATATATATATATATATATATATATATATAAAGAAATATAGTCTTAAGGTGTGCTATATTTATGGAATAAAGTGCTCAATATCAGAGATAGAGCGTGTGTAAATATAAAAGTGAACATAGAAGTCAACACTTAGAGGCGACAGTCTGTTTCATGCTATATGCAATCGTCAGGCCACGTGTGCTGTTATTTTTCTCGGCTATTTATATATATACGGGTTAGTGGTGCATTGTGGGTATTCTGTTATGGCGGTTATTTCACCGGAAGTCGTTTGTTTATCTATTTAGGTCAAATTATATTGCTTGTTTTTATTTTTGTTTCTTATTTTATTTATTTATTTATTTATTAACGTAGTAAAAATTTGTTTATATCACTTATATAACAGTTTTGTTTTGGTTTGGGAATTTAATTAAAGCTATTTGTTCAGTTTTGGGGTTGATTGTTGTAGTTCATTCTAAGTATTATTTTGGCGGGAACAGTTTTTAATAGATTATCTTTATTTGGGATTGGTTTGTTTATTTATTTACTTGGATGAATTTAGGTTAGTTTATTTTACTTGTATATTTTCGGTTTTCGATTTTTAAGTAACATAGTATTTTTTTTTTTTATGTTTTATTTCTATTTTTTTTTTTTTTTTTTGCTTATTAGTATATTTATTTGTTTTTATTTTATTTTTTCCGTTTTTAATTTTTTAGGTTACGTAGTAAAAATTTATTTTCATGTCTGCATTTTGAGATGAGTTCGGATCTTTTGTTTAATAATTTATATATATATATATTAACATGCAACGTGTGTTAGCACGTGCGATACCCTGTCTTCATCAGCCGCCGACCAGAGGTGATCTCACGGTTTCGGTGGCTATGGCGGAACCGCCACACACACACACACACACACACACACACACACACACACACACACACACACACATGTTAATTAAATGTTAATGCAATAGGTCAGAATCGAAATCCTTCGTTCGTTTTTGATAGTGGCATATCCACTAAACACCAATCCGTCCCTAGGGATGTAAGATATAGAAAATCATTGCCAGTTTGGGAACATGGTAAATTAAATTATTAAGAGAAAAATGAGCGTAATTTAATTATAAAATTTATTCTAAAAACACTAATGTAAAATGGAAGATCTAACGCTATAAAATATTCGTAAGAATATTTTCCTTGATTGTAGAAATGCTTGGAGCAAGAAAAGAAAATAATCATTAATTTTCTACACAACCAGGACTCGCAAAATCTGATCACAGAGATAGTCTAATCAACAGGGTAATTAGTTTCATTTTTTTTCTGTTAAGATTATACTAATCGCTATTTTCGCAATCTTCAAACGAAGCAAATAATAATAATAATAATAATAATAATAATAATAATAATAATAATAGTAATAACGATAATTTCAGCTGTGAAATGTCTAAAGCGAAAACACCCTCCAAACATCCAAGATAATGAACATTGCCAAGATAATAGTTTTACATAATAATTGTATGCTGTTAGGCAACTTTGAATGCATGCAAAGATAGGAATTTACTCAATATTCATCGTACCGTTCTGGTAGGATTAGTTGTTAAATAGTCTATTTCAACTGAAGTGTTTATTTGAAATGAAATAAACATTTAGCTTAAATGTGAAGCGTTTGCTGTAGAGCAGTTTTCTACATCTTATATTTAGTTACTGCTCTTTTAGTAGTAGTAGTAGTAGTATTTGTTGTTGTGTATAGATAATTCCTTGTATTTCTCGATTCATCGCATTGTCATGATGCAAAGTATATTAATCAATGTAACGACCCCGACCTGCATTCAAACTTGGCTCAGCGATTTCTCTTTCCAACCCACTATCACCACTAACAGATTCTATCTCTCTCACAAGGACACATATATATATATTAGGTTGGTGCAAAAATAATGACGGTTTTTGATGTATTTTTTAACGTCAAAAACCGTCATTATTTTTGCACCAACCTAATATATATATATATATATATATATATATGAGAGAGATAGATACCCTGTAACGGCATTCACCCGAGGTGGGTTGAGCCGGCTCCTATATTGGAATTTCATGGGAATTTGGAATTCACAAGCGGTCCCCAACCCGCATGCGTAGCACATGAGATTTGATTATAGTGGTGAAGATTTCGTGCAGGACCATCCACACTGTTTGAAGGGCCGATTACAGAGACCTGGTGCACTACGTGTCACAAGGTCCCGAAACAACGACCCTCCGCACGTTTTGAATTCAGAGTTTTCCTTCTTCTAGAGCAGTTGCCATCAAAGGCTATAGAACCCAGTCTGTCCTGCTATTTACCCATAGCTAGGGGGAGAAGAAGAGGATTCATACCTTTCCCAAGGGTATTAGCAGGTAAGTGAATGTAATGGATTCGATTGGAATTCGAACTCGGCTCTACCGATTTCTCAATCCAACCCGATATCCATTACTCCACCGTGCCTCTTACAATCAATAGATAGATAGATAGATAGATAGATAGATAGATAGATAGATAGATAGATAGATAGATAGATAGATAGATAGATAGATAGATAGATAGATTTATTTATTTATTTTTCTTCTCAATATGATTTTTTTTACAGTGATGTTCACACTGTACAAGATCCGAGATCCACACGTGGTATAGGGTTACAGATTAAGGGCCACAGTTTATGCTGATATGTGCGGAAGATAAAGGTTAACCCTAGACTTGAACAGGTTACGATTGTTGTGATCAGAGAAGCATCCTCTTAGTAGTCGTTTCCATAAAGCCGATCATGAGATGCTGCTCCAGTGGAAGTTACATCTCACCAATAGAATGTGAAGGGAATGCGAGTGGTTCGCTACCATGTGCGTGGCATGGCGGGTCCCAGCTGCAAACGTTAGAACTTGTTGAACTAATGAATGTAGTTCGCTTGAACACTATTCCATGGAAATAATGATAGAGCACCGAGAGGCTTGCAACTGTTTGTCTATTACAAAGTCGTTGTAAACTGGAAAATAGCTCGTCAACCACATAGACATGGAGATGCTTTGGGATTCTATAGAGTCTCAAAACCTCCTGACCATATATGGCAGCAGTACTCCATTTTAGGTCTAACCTTGTTCTTGTAAAGTTAAAGGATAGCAGGAGGAGTCAGGTAGTTGCTAGAGTGGTATAATTAAACAACCATTTTACAGCATCTTTAGCGATGGATCGTATGTACGAGTTCTACTTTCGGTCTACTCTGAAGGCACGAGGCTTCCCTTAGGGAGCATTCGCTCATCGCGATTGTTAGACTTTCTGGGTTCCATCGGCGATGGTGAAATATTACTAGTTTGCTTTTAGGGGCTTTGAATGAGTCATTGAGCTATTGGAGGTTTTGAGGAGCGTGGAACCACCTCTTAATTGCTGTTTTTTCCTAGCTGCACCTTGGTCCGGGGTGGTAGCACCTGTTATGGACACATCTATGGGCAAATAATGAACCCCAAAACAAAAACCAATACACTATGAAAGTATAAAAATACATTTTAATAGTAAAAAATACCAGCAATACATATTTATAATAAAATTACCAAAAAAAAGAACACTTTTGAAGTACAGGGTGTTTCAAAAAGAATACGCCAAAATCATCACGTGATGTGTCAAAAACGAAAAAAATTACAAACCTCTAGCATGAACACATGTGTTGTATATACATTCAAGTTTAATTTCATGTTTTATAAGTGTTCAAGGTGGCCACCACCGGCAGCGTGGACAACATCAAGCCGATATGAGAATTCCTCCCAAACGCGCCTCAGCATGTCACGGTCCACCGTGTCGATTGCAGCTGTTATTCGATCTTTCAATTAATCGATACTTGCTGGAAGTGCTGGAACATAAACTTGGTCTTTAACATAACCCCACAAGAAAAAGTCACACACAGTGAGGTCCAGGGATCTGACAGGCCAAACACAGAGTGCAAGGTCTTTAGCACCTCTCATCCCAATCCATCTCTGAGGCACGTTTTCATTCAGATAAGCTCTAACCTCGAGATGCCAATGGGGTGGTGCTCCATCTTGCTGAAAAATGAAGTCATTTGAATCTGCTTGCAGTAAAGTGAATAGCCAGTTTTAGAGCATTTCAAGATAGGTTTGTCCTGTAACAGTGTTTCTTTCAAAGAAAAAGGGACCATAGACCTTGTCTTGAGACACAGCACAGAATACGTTCACTTTAGGGGAATCTCTTTCATGCTCAACAGTTTAATGTGGGTGATCTGTTCCCAAATGCGCACAATGTGACGATTGACTGTGTCTCAAATGGAAATTTGCTTCGTCACTAAAAACTAAACATGAAAAGAGAGTTTCATCACTTTCCCCCATCTCCAGCATTGACTCACAGAATGTCCTCCGCATCACCTTGTCATCATTAGTAAGTGCTTGGACGAGGCTTAGTTTGTATGGTTTCATATGTAATCATCTCTTTAACACATGCCAGACAGTGGTATGAGGGATGGCAAGCTGAAAACTTGCTCGACCTACAGACTTACGTGGGTTGCTCTCAAATGCATCATGAATCCTCTCAAATGCATCATGAATCCTCTCCACTTGCTCTGTAACATGTGGTCTTCCAGGACTTTGCACAGGCACCTACTCTCTTTAAACTGTCTAACCCACCGTCGAATGCTCTCACGATGAGTTTGATCAATGCCAAATTCTGTTCTGAAAGCACGCTGCATCGTGACAATGGCGTTTGTTTTCACGAACTCAAGCACGCAAAACGCCTTCTGCTGAGGAGTCGCCATTATGATTGATCTTCCCACAATTCAGCTGCACCGGAAGTTATACTAACGACAGCGGTGAAACTGACACCTAATCAAACTTTGATATCTACCCTATCAAATAACCACTGATTCAGTCCAGTTCAATGCTATAGACCTGAAAAAACAGCGTAATGATTTTGGCGTATTCTTTTTGAAACACCCTGTATAATAACCAGCAATAAATTTTGTCTCTAGTTGAAGCCATAAAGTTGTGTACAAAATATTTATATTACGGTATTAAATAACCCATAGAGTTTGATATGCCGCTAAACAAAATCAACCAAACAACCAAGTCTTTCATGGCATTAATGCATATAATAGCCGACAATTTCTTAAATTAAGCTGTATTCCAAAATATAACTTCAATAAAACGGAAACATAATTGTCCACACAATTGTTTGTATATGCACACAAGCTGAGTATCATCTAACATGTATTCAATTGTGAAAGAAGAATAACATATTTCGGTATTAAATGACCCATAAGCAGTTTATATGTCGTTAAACAAAAAATCAAATCAAATTAATTATACATAATAAATTTATTTAATGTTACATCTTCACGTAACTTATTTTTTATAATTGTTAATAAGGCGAATATATATACAGTAAGCGGAAATTTTATCCTATCCATAGCTTTTGATGAGATTAGATATATTACTCTGTAGCAGCAAGGATTAAACTTGCTGTCTTCCATCTCCAATAAAATATGACCAACGATTTTATTTTTGTCTTGAAAGCTGCTTTGACAAAAACTCTAACGTCTATATCATATTTATACATGTTTGTCGTTTGCTTATCTCAGACACGAGAATTAGTCCTGATAATGCTTTTTCTTTACCTCGATTCCTAAACCAAAAACAAATATTTTCAGATCAGAAACATAATTGAATTGTGCTGTTTATTGGTTTCTATTATAGCTTCTCGATTTCCTCGCTATCTCTTATTTTTAACATTTATTTTTTAAGTCTTTCTTTGTAACTGTGATATCAGAAATAGAAGTTTTTAAACAAATATGTCGAAACTCCAGTTCACTCTAAAGATTGCATGGAAAGGCAAATCATGTGGTTGGGGAAAATTAAGCTCCAATCACCTTGTATTTCGGTACCGACTGAATGTCAATCGGTAGTCAAAGCTTTGACATTACTTATCGGTGCCCACTGTCTTTGCCGCTACTCTACTGTTACACCTGATCATCTCCTGTCATGTTTTTGCGCCTACGAAGAAACATTTCTTATAGTGGGGAAAAATTAATGATTAAAAATCAAATTCTTTCGATTTTTATTTGAATTTTTTTGATTGGTTGATTGATTAATTGATTTTGTTTTTTACGGTTTATCAACCCTAAACATATTTAGGATTGTAGGGGATTGCTTACAGTACGCTATGTTCCGAAGTGGTCTCCCATCTAAATACTGACTGGGCATGACACTGCTTAACTTCTTTGATCGAAAGTGAACTGGTGATCACAATATGATTTAGTTGTATGTACTTAAATTCTCTTGAAAATATTTAGGTAATCCATTTTTATGTCTTATATTTTGCTGAAGAAAATTGTTTTATTGATCATTAATCGAAGCATGTTTTTCATATAATATTATTTCGGGCTGAATTTGTATCATTCAGTATTTAAGAATTAAAACTTTAAAATTATTATTTTAAAGTAAGGCTTGCGTAATATATTATATTTACACATGTTATTGATGCGTGTTAGTAGGATGTAGATTCCTGTCCGAAGACGCCTATCACAACACGTCTCATTATCTGCACAACATATATATATATATATATATATATATATATATATATATATATATATAGGCATGTATGTATGTATATGAAGAAATATATTTTTAAGGTATACGTTATTTATGGGATAAAGTGCTCAATATCAAAGACAGAGTGTATGTAAATACAAAAGTGAACATTGAAGTCAATACTCAGAAGCTTTGAATGTTGACTTCAATGTTCAATATATATATATATATATATATATATATATATATATATATATATATATATTGCTGTAGTTTTCTTTTTATTGTTTCTTTTTAGTTATTATTTTTCTACTGCATGTCTAAAAAAGAAAAACAAAACCATTTTTGAGTTTTCAGTCCTTTTGCACGAACAAATTATTTTTGAACTTCATGTTCCTGCACCTCTACAGAAACCATATTTAAATTTAATTATATTAATATCCTTTGAGATCTGATCAATGTTCATAGTCGATTCTCCATTCTCAGCAATAATGTATTTTAAACGTAAAACTATACATTTGAAAATAGTACATTTTATATTTACTATTTCTTTTTAATTTGATGCACTATTTAATATGTAGTCACTCTTATAAGAAGGACGACAGCAAAACGACTATAAGGCAATTTATAAATTAGCCTAGACTCAAGGTAACACTTTGCTTTACTTGGAAAAAGGAAGAGTAAATAATCGCTCGGTTATTTAAGCAGTAATTACATATAGCATATAATACTGCAACAAAAATTCGATCAGTAATTGCATATGGATATAAGTTGCTGATTAGTCGTTGAAACAAATCAGCACTGGAATATTATCAGTGTAATGAAACAGAAAAGCCTATCAAAGCAGAATACGAAGTTCTGTTTAAAAGAAGATCAATTAAAAAATTTTGATGTGTGGTCATTTTATTACATTCTATGAATCGGATCCTCCCGCCGAAAACGTTTCAGCATCTTCACGTATTAAGTTGCTGAAAAAAAAATTAAAGCTTTCTGTTGTGCAATTAGAAAGAAATGTTAGTATTACCTCTCACGTTTACTCAGGCCTTTATTTTTTCTGTAATCGGTCAAGTATATTTAATTATTTAAAAATATTAGGGAAAATTGAAAATAAAGAGTGAAATGTGGGATCAACGAGATTCTACTAAAAGGAACAACAATCAGTGCATAAGTACTTGTCTTTCTCTTCTTTCTCGGCACAGGAAAAGACTATTTAGATATAATAGTCACAGGCGATAAACAACGTGTTTATTATGAAAATCGAAAAATATGAAAATCATTCTGGGTCAAGAAATCGATAGATCACTTTACTGCATGACAAGATCCGACATCTTGCTACAACTGCGATGCACGTAACAAAAAAAATCTTATCACATGAAGTCCAAAAAATTATACTGAAGGGCTGAATGATTTTGAATGAGTATGTCAGTGTCTTTTAAAATATATTCATTTTTTAAAAACGTAATCGAATCTATAGACGATTTAATTTTTCTATCATAACTTGTTTTAAAACTGACGTACATGATGATACAAACGCAACTGATAACACAAAACAAGACGAAATGATTGTGCATTCTCACTCAATGGCTGACCTCATTTCGTCGATTTTTGCTGGTTTAGTAGCATAGACTTTATCACGGGAAGTTATTTATTATGTACCATATTTTCTGAAAGTGTCACCTATATACAAAATTTAGAAGAAGATATCAAAGAATTTCTTGAACAATTCAGAGAATAAAAACCGAAAAAACACAATTTAGCTGAAATATGAAAAGTCAATGGACATACTTCGAGTGAACAATGATACTTGATAAATTGATATGAATAATATTTTGTATAAACTTAATTTGAGAAGATCTGAATATTCTTAATGACTGATGAGTTAGATATATTTTTACCAGTCAAAATGATCTATCTATCTATCTATCTATCTATCTATCTATCTATCTATCTATCTATCTATCTATCTCTCTCTCTCTCTCTCTATATATATATATATATATATATATATATGTGTGTGTGTGTGTGTGTGTGTGTGTGTGTGTGTATTTAGGCAGCAAGAATTATTTTAAACAATTTTCTGAACTATACTGACAAACTCAGTCTGTTTTTAATACATCCGACCAAGTTGTTTTATTCGATTTGTAACGTTTACAAGTTCATTTGTCTTTTTTCATTTTTTTAAAATCTGAGTACTTTCGATTTTTCCTACAGCCATTATCAATAATTATGTCTTTCGTCTGTTTATGCAACTGTGTCTAGCTAATTCTGGTGTTTCTTTGTTTGATGGACTCAATTTCAAGTTACTTAAAGTCGATGTCTTTTACAACGTTCAAACTGAATTTTTACATGATTGTTTTTAGACATAATTCAATATACAATCTCTTATGAAGAAAGGTACCCTATTTAATGTTGGCTGCTTTGTATTACACGAACTTCCAGAATTTTAAGTCCTGTGCAATATTTTAGTAATATCTATCAAAAATTGTATTTTGTTAATATTATTTTAGGTATTCGTAATATGTTGAACAAGATGTGCACAAATTGCACTAAATTTTGGCAAATGACAGAATCACTCTACGAGATAGTTTGGTGAGTTTTTGGCCAATATTCTATTTATTTATTTAATGTCACCATTAATCGCATTAATATTTCTGATTGATTCTATGCGTGATTATTTCTTTGTGTGTAAATTATATGCTGCCTAATGTTTTATGTTTATAAAAAACTATTGATCCACAGTACAGGAAAATTCCTATAAAAAAACTACTACTAAGGCATTACACTACATTATTGAACTATATGCTTAGTTCATGACATATAAACTGAATACACTTGTAAAATAGAATTCGTGGATTTAACACATCACAAGAAATATTTAAATAAAATTCTCACTTAAAATTTTGAAAAACTTAGCGTTGCGTCTTTGCACGTTCCGAAATTGTTCCTAACCGTCATTAATAGCAGATATTCAAAAAACATCTTTCGGTTGACAAACAAGTATTTGGTCTTCAAGTTTTTGATTTTATAAGGAAAAAAACACATGCCTGATGATGAATAGAAGACTATTCGTAAATACTATCATTTTAACATCAAATAAACTGAAAACTACAGACATCAATGGTTTCGACGAGGATCACTTCACTCTATGGATTAACAGTATTTTAATGCATATATTATGTTTCTAGTGATGGATGTCACCATTAATCGCATTAATATTTCTGATTGATTCTATGTGTGATTATTTCTTTGTATATATATATATATATATATATGTGTGTGTGTGTATTAGGGCCTCATATATGAGCTATGCAGATAATATTTTTACACCATGGTTCGCCTTTTACTCGGGATTGAGTAGAAGATAGCGGTTAAACCTAGACTTGAACAGGTTAACATTGTAGTAATCGCGAAGACATCGTGTTGGGAGTCGGTTCCACAGTGAAGTGGTTCACGGGAAAATTTGCTCGAGTAAAATCTACTTCTCACCGGTGGAATAGGCAGGGAATGTGTGTGATTTGCTAATATATATATATATATATATATATATATATATATATATATATATATATATATATATATATGAGTACGCAGATAGGAATAAGTTAAAAACATCAAACATGTACATATAACCGCACACAAGCACGCACCCCCATACACACTTGCAAGCATATAAAATTGAGAAAGGAGAATTATTTCAGAGTAGCATGTGAAGTAATTAATTGAATTTCGATCTAAAATTAATAATTTTCGATATTGATATTCAACATTGAATTATAGGATGGATGCATATCAATTATGAAAATGCATGGATATGTATAGATATGTGTGTGTGAGTCAGGTCTGTCTTTGTGTAACTATGTGTAGGAATTAAGCGAGCATATGAATATGTGTACGTAGGTATATATATATATATATATATATATATATATATATATGAATGCAGATAGATCGATGTAAATTGATTAATACATGCGTTTGTTGTATTTTTTGTCTACCTGGTACGAAGATTTTAAAGGTCCATTAAATAATTACAACAGATTGATTGGATTCAGTGAACATTTTTGACAATGTCTTCACTTCTTCCCTTCTATCACTTTCATGTCTGTCACGAATTGTAATAGTTTCTTCCTGTAAGTAGTCCCCTAGAAAATGAAATTAGAGAAAGATTATTTTGGGTTCGAGAGCAAATTACGTTTCATTCATGTTAGCCAGATATAAGGTAATTGCGTAGACATATTAAGTCGAATGCATTTGCACAGAGATGATTACACGCATATACTTGCATATATTTGTACACACACATACAGATGCATATGTGTGTGCGTATGCGTGTGTGCGTATGTGTTTTGCGTGTATGTGTACAGGACAGGCCTCAGGTATTTGAAAACACACCCTAAGCTGGTCTTAAATAGAAACCGACTTAACTTTATGGTACACCTCATGCTCAAAATTCCACTTCTCACCACTCTTTTTTGATGTATCGAAAGTATTAACATAGCAATTTCTACTTTGAGGAAATCTTTTAAAAAATCACGCTGTTATCGTGGTACTAGCTGTCTCGGAGACATTGAGTTACTTGGGAGTGTACAGGTGGAACGACTGGTAGATCTATGCTCACCTCATCGAAGTACTCAGAGTGATGCACATCAAATCCGTCTGCGATGGCCATGGAGATCGAATGTAATAGGGTGTTGTCATTACGAACCACTTCTTTCCGGAACGAATTTAGGACCAATGCGTACATTGAGTTGCTTAGATCTCATCGGCAATCTAGATGTGAAAAAGGTAAGTAAGGTAAAAAATGGTTTAATTATTGACTTTCATCCTAAGTTGCACTAATGGTTAATTAACACGTTCCATTCATAATGTAAGGATTCACAGATCTAGTGAAGCAGCGATTGAAGCGTTTATGTGTGGTATTTAATTCAAATGTAGTCACATCACTCCAAACAATCTCTGTCTGAAAGTGTGCATCTTCTGTACATGTTGCCAAGTATCACTCGCAAAAGTCCACTGCTCAGTCTTCATTGAGAATATGGTCTATACTTGGAATATAACTTTCCCAATCAAAGCGCTGGAAAATGCGACAGACGCTTGATTTTAGATTCCTTGCCGCATAGATTTTCTTGATCTCTGGCGATACGTTTCTATTATTCTTTCTTGCTTTGTGTTACCAGTTAGTGTCCGCGGTCTTCCAGAACGTTTTTTGCGGACATTTTGAATAGTTCTTCTTCAAACTCATTTCTAATTCAAGTGATGGTAAGTCGCGTAGATTGATCAGTTTAACCCCCCACCCACTAAACTGTCTGTGCGCTTCAACCACTTTTTCAAACTTTCAGTAGCACTTTAGGATAAATGTTCTTTTTTCAAAGCCTGACTGTCATCATTATTTCTAATTGGTTACATCTGAAAATAACTAGAAATTAAGTATGTTATCAGTTATTAAAGTGATTATATATTTTGAAGACACCATATATATATATATATATATATATATATATATATATATATATATATATATATATATATATATATATATAATGATGCAATATGGTAAGGCGTATGGAATTTCTGGGAGGATATAGATCCCTGGAGAGCTCTATGTCAAAAGACAGAACAAAATTATTATTAATTAAAGAATATTAAACACTTAAAATCGCATAGGTAATAATTTTTATTTCATGGGAGCTCTAAAAAACAGCAGCTCTCAATCTTCAAGACCCTACTCTCTAAAGAAGATAGTTATATCTATTTATTTTAACCGGGAATATGTTTTTCCATTTCATTTGTGATTTGTTTTTAAGCCTTGAATATTGAGACCTGCTGTTTGTTAGAACTCTCATAAAATAAAAATTATTACTTATGGGAGATTAAGTGTTTGTTATTCTTTAATTAATATATATATATATATATATATATATATATATATATATATATATATATATATATATATATATATATATCAGGTGTATTCCAGAGGCTCTGAGACGTTTTAGAAGAGATGTTATGTGACCTAGACTTTTGTAATTTAGTAAATCATTATTATATCTAATAAACTAATCTGTCAACTATTGATAATCCAGATCAAAGGAGACGACTCTAACAGCTTTTTCAACACACCCTGAGGCTTGTCGCTTTTTGAGTACTTTCCAGAATACAGCCATAGCACGAAGAGAAGCATTTGGAAGCTCGCTATGCCATAAGTTTTTGTGTTGAGGCAAATGAAACTGTCACTCACCTCCCTCCCCACAGTTCAGACCATGCTCCCTGTAACTTCTGATTGTTACGCGAGCAGTACAACCTCACTGGCAGTTGTTTTGATGAAAATGAGATGAAGGAGGCAGTGACAAAGACACCTTCAGTACCATGGGCCCTTCCAGAAGCGCTACAAGTGTATTGAAGTCAGAGTATCCTACTTTGAAGGCGATTAGTGCTATGCACGTCTTTGAAATTAATATATGTCTCTCGTGAGAAAGTTTCAAAACTTCTGGTATGTACCTCGTAGATAGATAGATTCCTCAGTAAATACATACACACATATGCAATTATACACATTGGTAAATGTACTTACATGAATAAGTATATGTTACCTGCATACACACACAATAATTTAATAACAATATGTAAATTAATATATAACTCCATATTTCACTACACTTATACATAACTAAATATATGCATATTGTATGATATAAACTGACCTCTGTCTATATTTCTGAGATGAGGTATTATGTACATTATTTACATTATTCGGACTATTGTCCTCATCTTTGTCGCCATATTTATCACAATGTTTCGGCCGTTGTACTCTCCGGCCTCCTTCAGGTGGTTGGAATTTCGAACTGAACTCTTTATTTCGCTGTGCATAACTGATATCGATTCAAACATGGCACGTGGAACTAGAACAGTCTACACCAGTGAGCGAAATAAAGATTTCAGTTCGAAATTTCAACCACCTGAAGAAGGCCGGAGCGTACAACGGCCGAAACGTTGTGATAAATATGGCGACAAAGATGAAGACAATAGCCCGAATAATGTAAATAAACTGACCTCTATTAGGTTGATTTAAATGTCTCAGCATATCTTTGACATCAGCCTTTATTTATAAACATTGATATCTTCATTGTTCAATCATAAAGTATTTTCTTTTTAACAGTTCATTATTTTATATCACCTTTCAACAAAAGTGTGTATTCCATATTTAAAAAAAAAACAATTCTGTGTGTTATTCAATAGATTCTCTGCAAAATTGTTCCTTAACTTTTCCGTTGCATAGAGCGAAACGAGTGATAGTCTACACTTGACATGCCTGGTGAAAACACTACCTGGAAACGAACTCCTCATTACAGTTCCATAAACAAAGAATCTTTTTCTGATTTCCACAAAACACGGAGATTTTCGTGAGTAGAATGAGGTACTGAAAACCGTCTAAAATCAATTTTCATTGTTTTCTATTACTGTAATTAATCCATTTTGTCGCTAGTTATTAATTTATCAAAATAACTATTTTCTGCGTCGAGCATTAAGGAAAAAGTAACAGGCGATTAAACGGAGACAAACGCTTTTTTAATTTCTTAATTTTCATATTTTTAAAGGTTGTAAAACAATGTATTATAGTTTGCCTGAGCAAATAAAGATCTGAGTAAATTCCAAAATGCCTTCTACACAATAATAAATTTTATTATGCAAGTCGATGGTTTCACAATAACATTAGTATTAATCATATAATGTTGCTGCAGTTTTCAGAATATTCCAATACTTACTAGATCAATATATATTATTTGAGTTTCATTCTACAAAATTAACCTGATGAGCACTTCGACGTGGTGTAATAGCAAGCTTGTCTCGTCAGTTGCAACGCAACTGAATAGTGAGTTCGATAGTTTCAAACTAATTATTTTCCAAAGTGATCTATACTTTTGGACTATTTTCCACATCTAAACTACGCTTGGTAAATGACTGTAACATTAACCTGAGCATAAATATATATAATAATGTTTTGTGGGAATACAGATTTTATTATGCAAGCAAATTAAATGCAACATAATTTTTATTTATTAGGTTGGTGCAAAAATAATGACGTAATAATGTCGTTTTTGACGTTAAAAAATACGTCAAAAAACGACATTATTGCGTCATTATTTTTGCCCTTTCAACCTAATATAAATAAATGAAAAATATATAACATATATATCATAAACATATTTGATTAACACAGTATTCAATACACTTGAGTATATTATTATGTTGCATCTTAATATTGGCTCTTTGACATTCTTTAACCTTCATCAGTCTTTCATTCATTGATTTTGTTATTTTTTCCACTGTAACGGAACTTATAGCAGTTCATTGTTTGTACCTCTTTTCTATTGGCGTAGTACTTGGAGTGAATGAAACTAATGCATTAAGTTGGCGTTTTCAAAAACATTTTTTGTAAGGTAGCCATTAGTTTTGTAAAAAGTGAAGACGCATTGGTTGGTTAATACTAATTTCATTGTAAAAAAAACCTTACATTGCATACCTGTGTAGCAGACATTTTGAAATTTAATCATGATAATGCGGACAATAGTCAGTTTTGTAAAAAGTAAAATATTTTTTCATGTATGAATACTCTTTTCATCAACTTGAACGTCTATTTGAACTGAAATTTCTCCCAGATCTCAAGTAGAACACATATATGGGATTTATCGTTAAAGATGCTGAAAAAATAGTCGATTCTTATGTCTCTCCAGAAAGTATCTAACTTGTCATTGTCATTGCCTATCTTTACAAGATACCTATCAAACCTAAAATGGAATATTGCTCCCATATCTGAGCTTGATCTACCCAATCCTCACATTCCAGTCTTTGCAGTGTTCAAATCTTTTACGCCGCCTTTTGTTTGATTAATTATTTTACGTCCAAATGCCTTTTTCCTAAAGACGGACCATCCCAAGCACTACCCCTATTTTTATGGAAAATCTTTAGACAGCCTACATTCCTTACTTTCACCAGCTCAAATCTTTATAGCTAGAACACACCATGCCATGCACACACGGTCGAATTATCCCCATTATCTTAGTATCCAATTGGTAAGAAAGAATTTATATTAAGACAGCTTCTTCCCAAAAGTCGCTACTTTATGAAACAGGCTCCCGAGATGATGCTTCCCTGATCACTCTAGGGCCAATTGCTAGATGTCATACATATCCTTATAATCTGTTCTTACTTTCTCCTCTTATGCTAATCCACCAATCTTTCTCAGTAACCCTCTAGCTTCGGTGGCACTTAAGCCTTGGATGATTTTTTTAGCGAAAGCCATGTGAATCGTACAACTTAATGAATATAAAACTGCAATATTTCTCTTTCCATTTATTGATATCATCAACTTTAAAGAAAACTGTAATTTTATTAGCTATAATGCTAAGAAAAATATTATTCCACTTATCCACTGATGTTTCTAAGTCGTGGTGGTTGACTATTTCCATGAAGTGCCGAACCTTCAGCCATAACATCCATTCTTTGCAGCACTATATTCATCAGTAAAAATTACTGTTGAGAAAACTAATTGCATCCACTTTTTCGACCAAATTAAGTTTTCTCTTTGAGATGCTTACTTAGTTTGTAGTTTAGTTGTTGTAATACCTCCAGCCAACATCTTTTTACATTCGCTATATCTGCTTTAAACATCTTCCTGTTTAGTTCGTTTTTTTTTTCGTTTTTTTTTTCTTTTTTACTTATCACCCTTACAATTTTTTATTAATATATTTTTGTGATATTCTTAAAAGCACCTCTGTATTTTTCTTATCTTACAATTTTTTTCGGCTTGTTTTTTTTAATTGTTCTTTAATTTATTTTTTCAACTGTTTTGCTATGTTAAAATTGTGTAGTCATCACACAATAAGTTTACAATCCTTTTTATCTGTTGGGTTATATCTTTTATAGATCAGATATTAGACAATATATATATATATATATATATATATATATATATATATATATATATATATGTATATATATATATATATATATATATATATATATATATATATATTGTATATTTAGTTAGGCAGAACGTATTTTTTAAGCTAAATATTGTAAGAGAGCAGACATTTTGTTTCAATTAATTTTAATGATCGACTTTTTCAGATTATGATTAATCCTTCTCCGATAAGAAGGAAATTTCGACAGAACCTGCCCGATGTTCATTTCTGAAGAAAAGTACAAGAAAGGTTAGACCATAATTCTTGTACTTTAATTCCAAAATAAAATTTGAACAATTTCTGAATTTCTGATATAATTACCTCCTTGTAAGAGAAAGATTATCCGTAATTTGTAAAAGTAGATCATTAAATACAATCGACACAAAATATCTGTTGTCTTTAATACTATATGCGTTACACACACACACACATACAAGCACACACACACACATATATATATATATATATAGCCTACTACTCCAAACATTATTTTGTCGATGCCTATGTATGTGGATTTTTTAAACAGCGTGAATCATGTACACCGGCCTGCATATTTGAGTCTTAATAAAGCAAATGTGCTCTCCGGCAGGGTTTGAACATATCCTCCAACTTTATTCGAACCTTTGTAAGTGCACTGTCCGATCCGGTGCGCCTCAGACAGCTCGGCCAAAGAGAGCATCACAACCCATCAAAGCTCAACTTTCCCTGTGAAGTATGCGCATCCTAGTAATTTCTACAAATTATATGGATTTTCTATTCAACATTATTTCCTAATATACCATAAGTCATCTTGTCGTGGGTTAATTGTGGCCAAGCTAGTCTAATCCAATATTAATACAGTGTAATCAGTTCGATTTTCACTGGTTATGACATACTAGAAGCCTTGTGCCAAACTAGGCTCTGCTTCGTAAATAACTACATATATTCGGGTGCATTATTCATGAGGTCCTATGAATATTAGAGTAGACGTGGTCTTTGGTGCGCACAAAACTGTACATTCGTTCATACTGCGTTGCACGCATACACGCAAGAATTTTCTACGTTTCCAGTTTTTTAGTGACTTCAAAACATGCCTGCCTCCATTCACACAAAATTATCAGTACACGCCTGTATACGTAGCATATATCGATAAGTTTGACATCAATATATATTCGGTTATCAGGTAACTGGCAATCTTCACTCTGGGGAAATATACTGCAGTTTTTATTTGCTTTACCCAAAGACCTAAGAAAGAAAGAAAGAAAGAACAGAAACAAATAATAGAAAGAAAATAAGAAACGGAATAAGATCAAGGAAAAATAAATAAGAAGTGAAAACAGAATAAGAACGATAGAAAAATAGCGAAAAAATAGAAAGGGATTTTCTAAAGAACCATCAAAATATAAAAAAGAACAAAAATCAAAAAAGAAAAAAAAGAATATTGAAAAGGTATGTGATGGAAAGGATAAAGAAAATAAAAGACACCCAATTCCAAAGAGACTGAAAAAATGAAGAAAAAAATTTTAAATTTGTTTAAAAAATATATATGGGTAGAAGGAAGAAAAAATAATATAGTGAAAAAAAAAAAAGAACGAAAGAAAGATTTTACAAGAAAGTAAAAGAAAGAAATTAAGAGGATGAACGAAAAGGACAAATAAAGAAATTACACAGAAATTAACTCATATGCATTAAGAAAAAAGAAAAGGTAAATGAAAGAAGGAATAATGAAATAAATAAGTTAATATTGAAACGTAGAGTAGAAGAAGAAGAAGAAGAAGAAGAAGAAGAAGAAGAAGAAGAAGAAAAAGAAAAAGAAAAAGAAAAAGAAGAAAAAGAAGACGAATTTTTTTTTACTTATTCATTGCTCACAGTTCTTATGTATTAACCATACCAAACAGTTAATCAAGTCACTAATCGATTTCTAAATTCCTGACGACGGTGTTCGTACATTGGTTAACACAAAACTCAGCTTTGAATTTGGCCGGCATTTTTTCTTTCTCTTTTGTAACACTTTCTAATTAAATTCAAGTTATTTTCATCATTTTTCAGAAAACTTCTTCATGCCAATTTCCCAACGCCATTTTACATTCTCCTCCAATCTTTAATTTCAATTTTAATTTTTTTTTCTAAATTTTCTTGTAAAAAATATTCACATAATCTCATTTGAGACTAAAGTTATTTTCTGTCAACTACAATTTGATTATTAGAAGTAAAGACCATGAATTAATGGCCACAATAAAGGTTTCACATATTTACTTAGGGACTGAAATACTTAAAATACAGTTTCGGTATCCTCCTTGCTACTTGTGATATTTGTTGGTTGATCGCAAAGTGAGCACCAACGACTCATGCTAAACTTCAAGGGAACATATAATATACTGCCCTTCTCTTTTGTAACGAATATTATGCTTGAGTCTGGCAGGGATTCAAAATGCTACTTCTGTGATCAACCCTAACAACGACAGTTATTCAAATTTCCAAATGTAATTATTAGGTTGGTGCAAAATTAATGTCGTTTTTTCACGTTCAACTTCAAAAGACTTTCATAATAAACTTTATTAATCGAAATAAGAACCATTAGAATCGACACATTTGTGCCAACGAGAAACAAGTTTATTTATCCCATTACCATAGAAATCCGGAGTTCTGGAAGCGATGAAGTCATTGAAGGCCGATTCGGCATCATCTCGGCTTTTGAAGCATTTTTCGCACAGGAAGTTGTCGAGATGCTTGAAAAAGTGATAATCGGTGGGCGAGAGGTCCGGTGAATATGGCGGATGAGGCAGAGTCTCGTAGGCCAATTCGTTCAGCTTCTGCACGGTCAGTTGAGCAACATGCGTGCGAGCGTTGTCATGGAGGAGAATTGGTCCCTTCATATTGACCAATTTCGGGCACATACGTTGGAGCTTCTGGTGCATTTCGTCAATTTGTCGGCAGTACTTCTCCGCCGTAATCGTTTCGCCCGGATTCAAGAAGTTGTGATGGATGAGACCGGCCGCAGACCACCAAACAGTCACCATAACCTTTTTTTGGTGCAATTTCGGCTTCGGGAAGTGTTGTGGAGCTTCTCCGGCATCCAACCACTGTGCCGAACGTCGCCGGTTGTCGGAGAGGATCCACTTCTCATCACACGTCACAATCCGCTCGAGAAATGGGTCGTTTTTGTTGATCAGAAGGAGCGTAGAAGACACCTCAAAACGACGATTTTTTTGATTATCGTTCAATTCATGCGGCACTCATTTATCCAACTTTTTTGACTTCCCTATTTGCTTTAAATGGCGAACGACTGTTGAGTGGTCGACCTCGAGTTCAACAGCAACTTCTCGTATGGTTTTGCGAGGCTTCAATTAAGGCTTTCAAATGTTCGTTATCAACCTCAGTCGGCCGGCCGCGACCGTCTTCATCTTCGAGGCTCTCGTCCCGTTTGCGAAATTTCTTGAACCACCGTTGTGCCACACGTTCGTTAGTGGTTCCTGAGCCAAACGCACCATTGATATCACGAGCTGTCTCGGCAGCTTTTCGGCCTAGTTTGAACTGGAACAAGAAAATCGTGCAGATTTGAATTTTGTCCATGCTGTCGAAAAGCCTGCAAAAAATGAATGAAGAGATTGAGAACGGTAACGAATAACACGATTCGATAGAGCGAAAAACGCGCTTCAAAACGATATATAACATGGCTATATATATCAATGAATTAATTCAGAAATCATATATAAAAGTAACATGTGAGAAAACGACATTAGTTTTGCACCAACCTAATATTTTATTAATAGTTTTTCTAATCAACATTAGGAACCTTACGTTTGACTTCAATTACCCAATATATATATATATATATATATATATATATATATATATATATACTATTTTAACTGGTGAATTTATAATAAAAAAGCATAAATGTTCAAAGTTAAGAATTCCCATTTTGATTTATTACTCGGAATAAAGTTAAAAATGAATAATGTAGGAATTATTCCATTGGTAAACATCTTTATCTCTTTGTCATTACTTGATCGTATAGCATATAACAACTTCGTCTATAAGAGACGAGACCCCAAAACGGGTAATTTAAATGGTGGCATAGTGGTGTGTAAAAATACTTTGATAATTTCCTGTTGTGAAATGAAAATAAAAAATATTATATGTAAATGACTTTTATTCCTTTGTAAACAAATATCTCGTTTGAGAAATCTTTCTAATTTAATTATGCAGAGAAAGTGATCTGTTTTAAGAGTGACAGATAATATATTCTGCCATGATGTTTGATAGATAGATAGATAGATAGATAGATAGATAGATAGATAGATGAGCACTTTATCTCTCTTTGGCTGTCTTATATTATTTTCCTACGATCTATTTCTTTATTAAAATATGTTTATCGCAAAAATCTCTTCATAGAACAGCAATTCGAATCTAATTTACTAATTTCGCTTTTGAGCTGTACTAAGTTAATCATACTAAATAATTAATGTACCTTTCCGTTGAACACTTGTTAGTAAATCTCACAAATTATTGATAATGTAAAATTATTAATAATATAAAGATTTCGATTCAGCTGGGTCTTCTACGCTTTTAAACTTAAGCTCAGCATTATAGATATCAATCCTTTTTTCGAAAATGTTTTTCATTCTTGTGATGTTTAGCTTCAGTTGAACCCACCGCTTATTTCCAAGCGACTATTACAAGTCGTTTTCAACCTTACATTGTCACTTATACATTTACAACGTAGTGCTTGTCATTATTCCCCTGAAAGAGCCAATAATCTTGCAGCAAACATTTATAAGTTTTTGGCAAAATTTCATAAATTATGAGGACTTCGATTGTGAAATTTTGCAGACGGTTACTTCCTTGATTATACTACTCGTATGTCAAAGAATCAATATTAGAGCTTAACTTTCGAGTTATTTCAAATATAAAATTCATAATAAATATAACAAACTGACCAAAAAAAATAAAAGTAAAAATTTTATTCTCTTGCTTATTTCTACGTCTACACGTTCATTATAAAAGGTACGGCTGCAACATCTAGAGGGACATACAACTGCAGATAATCATCTGGAAATAGGGTACAGTGTCAAGTTCTTTTAGGGAAATTTTTCTCTACATGAATGTGGTACGAATTTCTCTTTCAATTACACAGATTTAATTGATTATTCTTTCAGCTTCTTTGCCTTTTAAAGTTGTCTTTTACTGTATATACTCAAGTACAGTGCTGAGTTACTTTTTATGTTAAGTTTTATATCTTGTATGATCAGTTCAAATACGAAGTCGCACTATTCACAGATGATTCTTTGAAGAGGTAAAAAAGTCATGCTTCTTCGGTGACTGATTGCACTATACGCAGGTAATTTTTTTTCTGGAAGTGTTAAATTTCATACTAAAACTTCAGGGGTCGTACGCTACATGAAATCGATTTATACCCGAGTATATTTGGTATTCACTTGAACTGTTTTATTTTGGTTAAGTTTGCATAAAAGAAATTATTTTCATAAAATTGTGCTTCTTCATTGCATCTATTACTTTTATTCTTTCAGTACCGAATCACATTTCCCTTGCAGGATTTAATTTCTGTAAAGTATTTTAACTTAATGCAATGTAAATATATATTAGACTTGTCTTTTTATATATCTCCAATTCATCTGAGACTTTGCATAATTTCATCAAAAGTGGTTTTATTGATAAATATGATGCAGTCATTCTTATATTGCCAAATTGTGTGGTATTTGTGAACTATATTGTTGCAGAAATTTAAGCTCATTTAGCCAACATAAGTTGCAAGCGACAGTGATTATTTTCCCTTACTCACTATTCTGCTAAGGGCCATGATTTTCTCGTAGAATGTTTATTTTTAGCAAAATCGTAGGGAGCCGAGAACGATTGATGAAAAGCATTCATAAATTTTCATAAGGACCAAATTAATGTAAAGTCTCCTTACCTGCTTCAATATCACGAGGAGAAAGGTGAATTTCGATGATTTACTGTTATTTCCTAAATTTTACTTGAGGAAGCAAAAAGCTGAGTGGTGAAAATAAGAAGAAGCATTTTGTTACGCCGCTCTTTTAAATATTGAGAAATTGTCCATCTTTAAAATCAGTATCCAAAACTTAAAACATAAGAACTCGAAAAAGAAAATAATTTTGCAACTGCAAATATATCAAAAGTAGAAAAAAACTGTCATTGTGCTTTATATATGAAAGCTCTATCCTTGAACCTACGTTATTTTTTATTTTTACCAATGACTTTCTCGATGTCATCAGTTCCCAAATAGGTATATATGCTCATGTCAACAACTGTTTACTCATGTCTCAGGAGAATGTCAGATAAGTCCGACAAAGTAAAAATGACACTGCTCTTGAAAAAGACATCTAATCAGTGGTTAACTGGGGCAAGGAATAGCTCATAAATTATAACACCTCCAAATTAAAACTGCTCTTATTTAGTATCTGTCTATATTTCTGAGATGAGGTATTATGTACACTATTTGCATTATTCGGACTATTGTCCTCATCTTTGTCGCCATATTTATTATGTATTATATTTATTATGTATTATCTCCAAGATCTCTCTACGCGTTTATCCACTGTGCCGTGTGTCCTTTAGGACACACGACACAGTGGATAAAGGCGTTGGTTAGATCCAGTAACAGGACCCACAGAGTGTGAGTTCTATACCTGGTTAAGGCAGTGGAGAACTTGGAGAGAGGAATTAACAGGAGATAACTGATAACTGACACCCATTAAAACATGGCACGTGGAACTAGAACAGTCTACACCAGTGAGCGAAATAAAGGGTTCAGTTCGACATTCCAACTACCTGAAGAAGAAAAATAATTTTCAAATATATCAAAAGTAGAAAAAACTGTCATTTGCTTTATATATGAAATGATCTAGGGCGCAACTTCTTTTATGGATTCATTTTTCAATACATTGTTTGTATATATATACGCCAGCACATGAGATTTAATTATAGTGGTGAAGGTTTTGTGCAGAGCCATCCACACTTTTTGAATGGTTGAATACAGAGACCTGGTGCACTACGTGCCACGAGATCTACAAAACACCCTCCGAAGGTTTTGATTTCAGAGTTGTCCTTCTCCAAGACCAGTTGCCATCCAAGTCTATAGAAGCCAGTCTCCCCTGCTATTTACCCATAGATGGATGGAAAATAGGATGCATACCTTTCCCAACGGTACTAGCACGTAAGTGAATGTAATGGATTCGAGTGTAATTCGAAGTCGTCTCTCCGATTACTCAATCCAAGTCTCTATCGATTACTCCATCGTTCCTATATATATATATATATATATATATATATATATATATATATATATATATATATATATATATAATGGTCGCTACTCGTTTCCGAGCACACCTATCTGTCAGTCAAGATCGCCAATCCTTGTTACAGATTTGTTGAACAAACACGAATGTACCTACTGAGATACATTCGTGTTTCTTCAACATCTATAGAGCCCACACCCAACCGATATATTTGCTAAGATATTTACTAACTTCACAATAGTTTTGATTATATCTGGTCAAATAGAAATTAAAACACCATGCAATGTCTTGAAGCTTCTCATTATTCTAATGAGACGTAAACAGAAATCAGTTAAAAATTTAAGTCTTAATTTTTTAAATTTGTGTTTTAAATATGTAAGAATTACAGCCAGTCTAAATTGAATTAGTGATTTATTATCAAATTAGGAGCTAGTCTGTCTCCATATCTATCTGTCTCTCGCACGTTTACTCTCTCACATACACCCACACACCCCACACACAAACACGTATATATATATATATATATATATATATATATATATGTATGTATGTAACGCACTATCCAGCCGGGCTTAACCACAAATTTAACAATATAGATAGTATTAATACATAACCCCACAAATCAGGACCTTCCGACATTTCTCACACAAGGCAGACATGATTACGGGGGTGTTGAGGCCTCAAATTTATACACACACCCACACGAATATACACACGTACGCACATCATACTCACTCACTCCCTAATGAGCCAAATGATAACACACACCCGTAGTAATATACACGCTTACACATATCATACTCACTCACTCACTAAGAACCCAAAAACACACACACACTTAACAGAGACACATCTTCCTTCCAGGAACCAATAAATCTGTCAAAATGACCTAGGGAACTCAGAGTAGCATGAATCCATCCAGGTCTTATCTCAAATAACAACTTAAAAGAGACTGTTTGACCAACACAAGGACTGACCAAATTTCATGTTAAAAAAATTAAATAAAAAACAAATGAAAACTACAGACAAAAGTTCATTTTCTCCATCAAGACATTCATTTCTGTAGTTCACTGCTACCAGCAAGCAGATTTTTTTTCTCCTGATGATGGCCCTATTGGCCGAAACTAGTCTAGGAATCTAACTGAAATAATAATAAAAACGAAAGAATATTAATATACAACCCAGTGTGTCTGAAGATTTTAATTTTTTAATATTTTTTATTGTTCAATATATATATATATATATATATATATATATATATATATATATATATATATATATATATATATATATACAAGAATTTCCGAAAAGTTCTCGGCACGAGAACTAGAACAGTCTACACCAGTGAGCGAAATAAAGGGATAAGTTCGATATTCCAACCACCTGAAGAAGGCCGGAGCGCACAACGACCGAAGCGTTGTAATAAATATGGCGACAAAGATGAGGACAATACTCCGAATGATGTAAATAGTGATCTCATTTAATCATCATAGAAACATTTGCTTTCTATTAGCATGGTTAAGGCTAACCTTCACTAGAGCAGCGGCTTGCAGCTTCTTGGACTCACGTTTTCCACTAACATCAAGTGAAGTGATCACAGTGAATCAGTTGCTAGGAGTACGGTTAGGAAAGTTGGCACACCCTGTCATGGTAGGCAATTTCTCTCGTCAGAATTCATCTTACACATTTATAAATCTACCATTCGTCAGTGCTTTGGATATTGCTGTCTTATCTGGTCTGGTACTCCTTCTATATATTTCGAAATTCTTGATAAAATCCAAAGAACGGTCTGTAAAGTTATCATTCATGACCTGGCATCGCAACTATAGTCACTTTCGCACTGCTTTGACGTGGCATCACTTTGTTTTTTCTATAAATATTTTCAATGGCAATTGTTATGATGAGCTTTTTTCTTTGGTGACCGGACTGAGTGCTTTTAAGCGTACTACTAAATTGGAAACTAGGTCTCACTTTGTTACGGTTGAATTAGGTTGATATAACAGTAAGCTCCTTTCTAATAGTTTTTCTCTCGCAATTCTCACCTGGGGAACGCTCTTTTTATTGTCCTTTCTCCTCACTATACCTTTCTCATTCTCTTTCAATCGAAGTAACCCCTTGCGTCTTAGTGGTTTTATCGCCTTGCTTGGGGCGAAATATTTATAAAATGCATGTGTGTTTGAGCGTGTAACAACACCAATATAGTCCAAGAATCGTTAATGAGGATTGAATTTTTTTCTGGCAATAATGTATAATCTTGCCTGTCGACGCCTGGCTACGTAATAAAGTAAAAGAAATACGCGAAAATAGAGTGAAGAATTTGGCATATATAACGGAATACTTTTAATTAAACTGATATCACAAATTATGGCATACTAATAATTGGCAAAGATAATTAAAGAGACAGTGTTGTTTTAGTATTAAAACACATTTCTTCTACATTTTTTCTCATTACTTTCTAGCAATAGATAGATTGAATTTTGCCTTAAACACACACAATCTAGACAAAAACTCGCACACACACAAGTACATACAAACACAACATATATATATATATATATATATATATATATATATATATATATATATATATATATATATATATATAGTTTGCAATGTTCTATATTTGCGGGAGTAGAGTGCTTACAATAGGAGATAGAGCGTTTAGAGATATAATTGTGGATATCGTAGGAATATACAAACAATATAAAATATAACATGAGTTTTTATACACAAGTTTCAGCGAAAAATTCACAAATCTGATTGGCAGCAAGATTTAACCCTGACTCTAAATCAAATATGGTCACCAGTCCCAAAATATGTAGTTAGATTTTTTATATTTCATATCCACAAGGAACAACATGCTTATTTTTATTCCTCTTAGAGAAAATCATGGATATACGTACGAAGACTTTTTTTTTCTTAAGCAGTGTTCAATAAAAAAAATAATTCCCGGGTATTTACAGTTTCAATTTAGATATCGTTGAATCTACCCACCTTCATGCAATAGGAAGATACTGCTTCGGGTTCCAGTACACAATGGTTTTACAACCAAACTTCAAAATTGGCGATGCTCCGGTGTTGAGATTTCATGATATGGCCAGTATAAAAATATATATTTTTGACACAGTTTCAACTGAAAACATCTTTGTGGTCTTAATATAGTGAATTTTTTTTTTAATTTAGTAAAAACGTGACTTTTTATATTCATTTCACATTATTTCAAAAGTTTCACCTTTCCTCCAGATATATTTCACCAATCCCGACCTCATATGGTCATTTACTTATATTATATTTTTCCAAACATTCACAATCTGATTGTATATTAATAATGTGCTTCAGTCTACACTTCCTTACAAGGATGTTGCATCTTTGTGGCATGGTTGCGTAATACTCTTATTCAGAGGAAACTAACCTGACCTATTTTCAACTAAATTTACGTTTGAAAAAAGCTTTAATTCAAGGGAAAATATTCGATTCTGATATCGCTAAATGATAATTCTTTTGCGGTTGGTCAATCGGTATAAAAAAACCAATCGGACAGTGACAATTGATATTAAAGTAGGTGTGCTTTGGAGATAGATAAAGATCCAAGTATTTCAAATATATTCTTTTATTAGTTGTTAAATTATCCCGGAGAAATCATTTTATTCTTGTGGGAATTCCGTATCACTGATCCATTCCTTTTTCGGCTAATAACATATTAAATGAATAAAATATCACAAATCGGTTATTTGCTCCTTATTTTACATTAGTTGACACCGCGTGAGTCTGCTATTTCGAAATAGTTCTGTAATGATTAAACTTATTTGGTCTTGTCGTAAGATCGTTCTCATCATTGTTTGTTATCAATTTATATATTTAGGACAATTACGCTATTGTCATCTTCAGATGTCCATTATTCTTTGTCTGATATATCATTTTATTTATAAGTAGTCGATCTTTGTAACCATATAAACCCCTTGGACATCTCTTCTGTTCCAGGAGAAAACATATTGTTTTAATCGAAAAAAGAGTAAGTAGAGTTTACCCGGACAGACGTGATCAATTTATGTGGTGGGTCCTCTATTTCATCCGTTTTTGGTAGTGATCAATTCTGGAATTTCATTGGGGCTATTAATTAGCACTGATAAAAATTTGATCAAGTGTTTCATGGATTGATGACAAAACTTGAGTGCCTTTTTATTTCCTGGGAATTTCCATTTTAGGGAATTTGATATATCTTTCTTAACATTATTCTTCGTTATGTCTTTCCATTCTTACACAGGTTTATCCTTCATTCTTTCACTTTCATTAAATTCCTTTGAGTTGTTTATTATTACTATTATTATTTTTATTTTCTTTGATTTCTGACGTTTACACATTTCTTTCCGGGTCCCACGCAGGGACCTAAGGTTAGAAATGGCATCATGACACTTTCCACTGACAAAAAAAAAAAAAAAAAGAAGAAATTACATAGATAAAGCCCTTCGTAAAGTGTGGGCTGTTCTTGTCAGAACAATTTTTTGTATCTCCCTGAGGCATGGACTTCCAGGAATCCCTTCAATTAGTCTACTGCAATCTTTTCCAACCAGTCCTAGGGCTTCAACTACAACAGTAGTATGTTCCCATATGCCACTTTTTCGAGATTTCTATTTCAAGGTCCTTGTATTTTGACAGCTTTTTGAATATCTACAAAGATACATTGCAGTCAGCAGGGACTGCCATATCAATAAGGAGGCACCGTTTTTGTTTGTGGTCTTTAATAACAATATCTGGGCGGTTGGCTTTGATTGTTCTGTCAGTGTGTATTGTGTAATCCCATAGAATTGTAACAGGCCCTATCTCCGTAACCGGGTCTGGGTAGTGTTAATACCAGTTTCTTTCAGTTTCCTTCCAGTAGAAGTTGCAGATTTTCCAGTGCAGATATTGGCCCACTCTGTCATGTCGGGTTTTATATTCAGTGGGTATCGTGCAACCTGATACAAGATGATCAATCGTTTCTGGATATTTATCACAGAATCTGAATTTGGGGCTGACACAATATTTTAGTATATGTGCTTGATAATTCCTAGTTAGCAAGCATTGGTCCTGTGCAGCAAGGATAAAACCTTCAGTTTCCGCTTTCAACCCTGCACTACGTAGCTACTGATGGGTACGGGTTTTCTCTACGTCAGCTTGTTTGGTACGGGCAGAGTATTGGCCATGAAGCGGTTTATCTTGCCATCGCTTCTGTATCTGGTCGGTTGCATTCGTCTTTGATATCCTTTTTAAGTATTTTGCAGATCCAGCCTGTGTATTGTGCTGTAGTTGCATCTCTACGCCCATTTGAAATTCCATTTTGAATTTGTTGACTTCTTTATTACGGAGTAAAGACGCTTACTACTTTCATGTTCCTTGACGCATACCATCATCCAGTCTTCTGTAGTTTCCAAGTATCTTTGGAGGCCAATTGTTGTAGTTTTGTAGGACAGTTCTAGTTAAACTAATCCTCTGCCTCCTTTGGATCTGGGCACATACAGATGATCAACATCAGCTTTGGGATGATGCATGAGATAACAAGTGAGAAGCTTTCTCGTTTTGGCGTCCATTCGCTTAATTTAATCAAAGCTGTATTGCACCACAGGGACAGCCAATGTGTTTATGGCTGGTATTCTGTTTTTTGAGTTTAGCTCAGTATTTAGTACAAGACGTACACGACTGTAGTACTCTTTCCTTATTTTTTCCTTCATTTGGGGGTGATGTATGCCATCTCCTTCGCTAATTCCTAGATACTTATAAGCTTCATCATGCTCCAGTTCCCTAATCTTTGTGACAAAATCTAAATCTATTAAGGGTGTTTCTGTAATTCTACCTTCCTTGAATGTTACTTTTGCACATTTGTCTAATCCGAAGTCCATACCTATGCCGTCACTGAATTATTTTACAATATTGAGGAGGCCTTTCAACTCATTGTCGTCTTTGGCAAAGAATTTGAGATCATCCATATAGAGTAGGTGATTGAATATTTTCTTATTTATTTTGTAACCATAGCTACTGTTGTTCAGTTCATGTGTAAGAGGGATTAAGGATTAAAAAAACAGAAGGGTTTACAGAGAGTCTCCTTGAAAGATTCCACGTCGGATATTCAGACAGTTGGATATGGCAGTGCCCCGGTGTGACTAAGGTATAGTTTGGTGTTCCACATTTCCATGCTGTGCTTAAGGACATCTAATACCACAGGAGAGACTTTGTTCATTTCCAAAGTCTTAAGGATCCAAGAATGTGGAACACTATCAAAGACTTTATGATAATCAATCCACGCCGCACTAAGATTTCTGCGTCGTCTCCTGCAATTTTCCAGGATCATTTTATTTATCAGAAGTTGATCTTTGCAGCCATATGAACCTCTTCTGCATCCCTTCTGTTCCAGCGGGAGAATGCCGTTTGTTTCGAAAAAGGAATAAGTACGGTTCGTCAGTACAGACGTGATCAACTTATACGTTGTGGAGAGACATGTTATCGGTCTATAATTTTTCGGGTCGTCTGTTTCAGTTGTTTTTGGTATGAGGAATGTAATACCTTCTGTAATCCATTCCGGGATTTTATTGGGATTATTTACAAGCGTTGATAATGTTTTTGCGAGAATTTAATGGGTAGATGAAAGATGATAAAGCCAGAAATTGGGCAAATTGTCATTTCCTGGGCATTTCCATTTTTGGGATTTCGTTAGAGCTTGCCTAACATCATCTGTGGATATATTTTCCCATTCTTGCAGAGGTGTATCCAGCATTCGTTCTTCTTCACGCCGGATCCATTCTGCATTTGGGTTATATTCCTTTGGGCTGCTCCAAATATTTTCCCAAAATGTCTGTACATTATCAATCGATGGTGGCCTTTCGACATGTATAGGTGTTTTTCCAATTTCCCTGTAAAATTTCTTAAGATCAGTTCGGAATATTTTATTTTGGCGATAGAACCTACAACGTTTTTCGTATCGTCTTGTTCTCTGTGCCTTTATCTGAAGTTTCTGCTTCAGCATTTTCTTGATTGATGGAATGTCAATTAGGGATTTAATGTTATATATCCGCTTGCTCTTTTTGCACTTACGTGTGGAAATATTAGGGTTTCTGGTGAACTCATCTAATATAGAAAGCTCACATCTGATTTGTTTTATTTCTCGTATCAGTTTGGTTTCCCAAGCTAGTTCTCTGTGTCTGTTAATTTTTTTTATTGTCTTGACCCCAAGCTTCCGAGTCGCTGCTAAAGCTGTTGCGTATATGACGTTGTTAACTTCTGTGATGTTTCCTGGTGGTTTATCTGTTAACAGTGTTTCCAGAGCTGCATTGTATATTTTCACGATGTGCTTGTTGGAATTCGTCATATGAATTTTGGGGAGCTGGTCTCTGTCTGACAATTGTATGAAAGTTACTCTGCTGAGTACTTGGATGACGTCATTTTTCGCTTCGGTGATTTCAGCTTCGTAGTTTTCAAGGAATTCTAACTTAGTGTCACTGAAGATGACTCCAGGTACATTTTCTGGAGAACTGCAGGTTGTGTTTAAGGTAGGGTCTTGGATTTCATTCCCTGTGAGATTATTTCGTATTTCATTCGCTTCAGCCTCCACCTCATCCTCTGTCGCATTCCTTATTTCTACATTCGTCTCATTAGAGTTTGAGTGATGGGTCATAGTATTTTGTCTTATATCTAACTTTATCCTATTTATTTCTGCCTTTGAGAGTCTGTTGTTTCGCATGATGTCCCTACGGACATTGGCAAGCATGTTTGGATTGAGGTTAAGTCTTATATCATTTCCCACCATACTTCTCCATATTTGGTATGTTTGATTGGTGGTGTTCTTTGCTGGGTTTTCGAGTGCAGTGAAGAAGGATGTCATGACTTGTCGATACCCTTCGCGGCTCCATTTCGTTCGTTTACTTTTTATTAGTCGATTTGCTATTAAGTCACTTGGTCCAAGGTTGGCAATAATCCGGGTTTGGTGACCTAGTGTCTCTTCGTGTGCGGAAGAGTTTGTTCCAGTGACAGATTTTTCGTCCTCAGACTGGTTCCTCTCTGAGGGACGCGGCCCTTGTTGTCCCGGGTGACGCCCGATCCGGTATGAAATATTATTCGTATTCATTGAAATTGGTAGAGATGCGTTCTAACCTTGACCACCAAGGGGTAATTATGTTCAGGTTACCAGCTTTAGGACGAATATCCAAGAAGATCCAAGAGCACGCCCAACCAACGAGATTGTGGATTTATTAATATATCGAAGGTAGAATAGTTTATAATAGTATAGTCTAAACCACTGAATACCATACACTAAGTATAAGTCGGAGTGACCACTCCAAGGGGGAATATCAGATTTTAGTATATAGTGTTTAAGAAAAAAAAAAAAAAAGAAGGAAAGAGAAAAAGAGAAAAGGGATCTGAAAAGGAAAGAATCAACTTGAGTCAAAAGGATTTAGAATCATATCAAACTACAGGAAAAGTATCGTTGAAAAATGGTACAACATTTACCATTTCTTACATGTTCGGAGCATGGCAGAAGTGACTTTCCACAAATGTTCAATTTTCCGTCGCCAACGACAGATACTTATCAAATTTTATGGGGTAGGCTGGACTTATACTACAGATTGGTAGGGGGGAATATCAAAGAATTCATTAAACAAACGGGTAGAAGCAAGGGAATAAAAGTTATACTTTTCCGGTCATCTCTCAATCTACTACTCCTACTACTACTACTACTACTACTATTATTATTATTATTATTATTATTATTATTATTATTATTATTATTATTATTATTATTATTATAATAATAATAACAATTATTATTATTATTATTATTATTATTATTATTATTATTTGAAATCTATTTTCCTGAGTGTTTATGCAATGAACTGAAACAATTCTTCCCGTAGACAAAATATATTTTTCCATAACAAGTATTATTATTAATATTTTAAATGTTATGCGTCTATCTTGTTTTAGTCATTATGACAGCTGTGGCTGATGTTCAGTCGCTTTTAACTTGCATTATAATGCGTTTTTGTGTTTGTTTACGTGTTTTTCATTTGAAATAACAACAGTAAAAATCTTTGAAGAATCTGAGATTATAAGAAATTGATAATAATTTCTGAAAAGCGGGTGTATGTGAACGAGGATGAGAGAGTAATATGTGACCAGGAAGAAGAGGGGTTTTCGAGACAATAGCCAAAAAGAAAAAGATACCGAAAAGAACTGTGAAGTGTGTATTAAAAATATCTGAATTAGAAAACGGTAATGGAAGTAAAAATTGGAAGAGTGAATGAAAAAGGAAAACACTAGAAGGATTAGAGAGAGTATGTACTGTGTAATGGGTGGAAAAGCAAATTACGAACATAAATAATATTTGGAAAGAAATACGAAAAAGATTCGAAGAGTGAAGCAGGTGAGAAAGAAGGTAAGGGAAGTAATTGTATAAAAATATGAGCGGGAAGGAACGTTAGAAACGAAAGAGTGAAGATGAAAAATCTATAATATATAAAGACAGTAAGCAAAATTTGAAAATAATGAGGAAGTAGGAAAAATAAGTTTGACGTTATATTTAACAGAAGAAGCAGGTGGAATAGAAAACTATTATTTTAAGATTCTACAGTCAAGACAAGGGATTTTGAAAACTCGAGGAATAGTGGTAGAAATTAATAGATTTAACCTTTTAACTCCCATTGTTCCCCATTTAAGACAGTACTGTCTATACAAGACAAGAATTCATTTTATTCATAGCGATGTGTAAGTAACACATGTTGTATTTTAGTCTTTTCTATCTATGGCATCGATAAAATAATTAAAAAATGACTGCTCGTCTGGTATCAAAAAATATGTTTTAAAATATGTTCCACGTATGTAACAATAGTAACAAATGTTAAATAAATTGCAAGAAAATAAAGAATGGAAAATATACACGATGATTTTAAGGTGCCCGCCGGTGAAGAAGAAAAAGAAAAAGAAGACTGAAAATGACATAGAATGTAGTTAAACATCATTGAACCTTGTTAGTAATAGGATGGGTGACATTTTAAATTACCATATAATCGTTACCTTAAACGGAAGAGGCCAAGATTTGTAATTAAAACAAAACATAAATTGGACATTCTGGTAAAACAGAGCGAGAAACTGAGAGATGATCATAAATATAATTACAAAATATAAGATAAGAATTGAATCAGAGGAAGTGAAATAGAGGTGGAAATGCAGAAACACTTTGGAGGGATTATTATAAGAAAAGAACCTAAATACAAAAGAAATGCAAGAGAAGAGGTTATATAAAAGAAGCGTGAAGGAGAGAGAAAAACAAACGTTTGCGAATTTGGAATAAAATATGAAAGAAAGAGATTTTTCACTTGATTTAAACATGTCTATTAACAAGCGAATCAATAAAGAGAAAGAGGTCAAGAGATAGAGGTGAAAAAACTTTTTATGAAATTAAATCTGTTGAAAAAGAAAATCGCAAAGAAAATTCTCTGAAATATAAAAACATATCAGGATTATGAAGGAGATTAAGTCAATAGTTTGTAAAACAGAAAAAACAAGTAAAACGGAGAGAGAAAGTCAACAATAACAATTATTATAATGATGTGGCCTATTTGGATAATATATATATATATATATATATATATATATATATATATATATATATATATATATATATATATATATATAATAACAATACAGCCTTAACAATTAAAAATAATTGCGATTTTTACCAATCATACACAGACCCCATCATACGTATATGCGTGCGTGCAAGTAAATATTATTCAGCGACCAAAAATAGAAAAACGGTCTGCGCGTTGACAGCGCAACAGGAAATGAAATATTTGCTACAGAGTCCAACACTGAATACAGCGACCAAATGCGTACGTGTGTGTGTGCCCAATCCCACACTGTTCACATATATTTATGTTTGTGTGAGCTCCGTTGAGTGAGCGTGCGTGTGTGTGTGTCTGCGTACGTCGATGAGTGTACGTGCGTGTATGTATGTTTGCGTAAGTATGTCTGACGTCCCGACAATTTTTCCTCACACTTCCTTAGAAACGCCAATATACGCAACCATATAAAAATTCAAAATGAAAAAAATTATTCAGCTTGTCTGACGATCGCAAATAGCGTGAAACCCAGGCTCACAAACTCACATCAATCAAACAACTATATATATATATATATATATATATATATATGTCGAGCACATCCGGATAACCATTCACCACTACGGGCATATTTATCTTTGTTCAACAACAATAGACCTCACTTGCCAAGCAGGCCTTAGTTACTGTTTCTGCGTGAGTGGGCAATTTAAACAATGCGAGTATGCTCAAATCCCGACGACTGATGACATCGTGCTAGCACAGCCATCCCGTAGGCTTCGTATAAAACGGGGTCGGGTAGCTTTTTCCCTAGACGAGACTCTACCCTTCGACATAGCCTGGTTTGGAGATCCTCTTTGCCTTCGGCAAAGAGTTTGACCAGCACAGCGGGAAACGAATCTCCGACTTCAGATCCACATACAGTATATACTGCTGTATTATTGTGAATGGGAACATACATATTATCGTCCTTAGGTATGCTAAAACAATATATATATATATATATATATATATATATATATATATATATATATATATATATATATGGTGTATCAAAATACTTTTACAAAATTTGGTGGCAGGTTCCTAATACCAAGACGAGGACAAAAGTCCACAAAACCATATGTCTGCAAATCCTTCGTTTTTAAGTCTAAAATTTCCGGTAGAATCTGTTAATCTTTGAGGGTGGTTCCCTGACATTAAAACAAGGTAAAATCTCCATATAAACATATTTACACAGCAAATCATAACAAATGTTCAAAATCTCTTCCGCTTACGTCTACACTCGCATGCACTCGTTGAATCATTGACTGGCGGACGCTTTCAAATACTTCCACGCGGTATCGAATTATTTCGCAGACCCCCATGACACGTTCATGAAGCGTTTCTGCATGATTTATGTCTGCTGCATAAAGCAATTATTTTATAATGTTTTTCTGACTGCTCACAATATGCATATCCAGCCATTGTTAAACGAAGCAATTCTCAGTGAACTCGCTACTACACACATAAAACTTTAAAGACAGACTAGCCATAAATGTAAACAAATAACAAATGCTAGTTTACATGGCAACACAGCGCCATCTACCGTAAACTTTCTTTAAACTTTGCGAACATACGTATATACGTACTTTTGTCTTTGTTTTCGTGAGACAAAAAACGCCGTAAAAAGTATAAAAAGTATTTTTGATACACCTTGTATATATATATATATATATATATATATATATATATGTGTGTGTGTGTGTGTGTGTGTGTGTGTGTGTGCGTGTGTACGTTTGTGTGTGTGTCAGAAAAAATCAGACGAAAAATCAGTCAATTGTAATGATTTGAAAGCGGTGATGGAAAATGATCCAAAAACCTCAATCAGAAAACTCGCAGCAAACTGCAGCGTGACGACAGTGTTTGAGACTTATTCTTTATTAAAACCATTGATAAAATTCTGCATTAATTCAACAGAGCAACAAAAAAATATCACACATTTTTGGTTTTCTGGCAATTGTACTCAATATTAAAAAAAATATATTTTTTCTTGACTTATGTTTAAAAATATCAAGTATGTAACGATAATCTGCTGAGTTTATTTTAAATGTCGTTGAGTAATTGAAATTGTAACCGTAATACTATTATTATATAGCAAATATTTGGTAGAATTTAAGTGGATTGATAAATCTTAGTGTCATGGTTCTTTATCTATAACTACAGAATTAAGTCTTCCTAACAATATGTAGACTTCACCTCTCAAAAAAGAGGGACGAATCGAGTCGATCCGATAGTAGTTCACTCCAAACCAGACTGACAGTCATACTGACACCTTCCACATATTATTATTTCGTGTAATATACCTTCGTTATTTCTGCCCTTGTGTTCGTGTTGTTCTTCCTTGGTCCTAACCTGGACCATAACACTTAGCAAACAATTATTTTACGAATCATTAGAGAGAGAGATAGAGAGAGAGAAAGATGAGATTGAAATAATGAATTCAATTTTTGAAAACAGCATCCATTTTGGTGAATAGAATCTATCCGCTTTTGTTACACGTCTATTCATCTGAGCTCTCCCCTACTGATGAAATATTTTCAAGAATATAAGCATCATCCTTAAAGGCAAGTTTTTAAATAAATAAAAATGAAGACGTCTTCAACGAATTTGTCTATTCTTTCAGTGAACAATTTGGGGTGAAATGTTAAATAATAATAATAAAATAAGTGACCTCTTGATATCAAAGGGAATTAATAAGTTGTTGCAAAGACGGAGAATATTTTGATAGAAAAGTATCTGGTTGGAAGGGAAGTTCACTCGGTTTGTAGAATATTAAATTTATTTAGGAAAAGAGAGAATTTTTCTTTTTAATTTTTAATAATTTATTTTTTAATTTGTTAATTTGATTTAAATTAGTTGAGAATTCAAGTCTAGCATGACATATAAAATAGATATATCTGTGCTTGCGTCGTAATTATAATAGCCGGTTACACTTTTTCGAGCGTGCCTGTCTAATATGGCGACTAGCCAATTCCGATTGCAAGACACTTGTTGAGGCACATTTGTGTTTTTTCAGTACCCCAGAGTACAAATGGTTTATAGTGCAACTATGTTTAGTGGACCATAGTTTCAGTTTCTTCTGTGAGAGGTCGCATCATCTGGTGTACTCAACAGTTAGATGACTTGTGAGTTCATGTTAGACCAACCATCGAGAGTTTATGAATAGTTCCATCCATCGAGGACTGGCTCAAACCATAGTGTGTTTTTCAGGTACTTGCCAACCGTGCTGCACATAGGGAATGACTCTCCAGACATGACAATAAACCGTCTCGCTGTCAAATTGAACATGACGAGATTTGAACCCGGGTAAGAAAGCGAAGGTTCTTACCACTTGGCTATGAAGAACCCGGGCATCATGGTCCGGAAACGAAAGTTCTAACCAGACGTCCGCTATAGATTAAAATACATCTACCAGACATGTGTGTATGTGTGTGTGCGCACGCGTCTGTGTATGTGCCCGCAGGTGGATGCGGGGGGTGTAAATCTATATAAATGTAAGGTATATATTTTAAATCCCTATACTTAAGTTAGTTCATTACATGTCCATACTAGAGTAATAACCAGTGAGATTCCAACACTCATCAAACGAAAAACTCTGCGAAGAAGTTTACTAAGCTTCACGCTCCTTAGACTTTTATATCTATGATTACGAGTTCGGTTGATGCAAAACAATTTCCAGCATTTTTTTGTCCAAATTAATAAATTCTTAGCATTATTGTTTAAACAGTAAATTACTTACTCTGGATTCTTCGCTTTCTTTCTTTCTTTTTTTTTTTCAAAATTGTCTCAGAAATTATTCTGGTTTCGATATGCTAAACACTTAAAGAAACTAAGTAATATTTTCATCTTCTTTGAGCTGCTAGCCAGACAACTTGCATTACAGGGAGATTAACATGTACTATGAAGAAGAATTTCCCACATCACTGTTATGATCGTTTTGCAACGAGAGAACAGGAAAGCTGCAGCATAATAACCGATACATTGTATCAATAAATACATGCATCAATAAAATATTTTTTCTGCTCCAACGTGTTATTCAAATATGCCATTTAATTTTCTTACAAGCTTACGGGTAATGCTACATTTTTTTCTTTTTTTTTTAAATGCCTTCATTATATCAATTTTCAATTTTTAAGATTTTCTGGTATATTCCTTACCGTTCAATCGCAAAATATTAATTTTTAAATATCGCGAAGTCACTTGATACCTGCTTACGCCCAGTTCATCATTACTATAGGTTTAAATGATATACTGCTGAGATTCCATTAATCTTTTTCTCGGATTAAGTAGAAGTTAAAATAGTATTGAAAGTGCATTTTCACTCAAATAAAATCAAATTAATATATTTCTGCAAAAAATATTTTATTCGCACAATAAAAAAACTGAACAAACTTCAATGACATTTTTAATATTTCACTCACAATATTCAAATAATGGCGTTAAGAACACGCTTGCGTGCATGTTCGACTGAGTGAAAGAAGAAAAATATTTAATGTGTCTGTTTTCGTTGATCCAGTATCAGAAATATAATCTTAAAAAACTGTGAACTTGGAGGCTTTTAGAATTACCAGCCATGTTTATATATGTATGGAAGCGGAATTTTTAGGTGTATTTCGTATTGGGAATAATGAGATTTTCTTCCTGATGCCCGTGTCCATTTTTCTTTTAAATATTTTAGATGGAGGAATGCACCGATGCACCTTGTGATCACATATCTTAAATCGGCCATTATTTGAGAGAAGGAGAATTTTTCAGTGTTCTAGAAGGTTCTAAACGACTTGATGTCATAAATAAAAACTTAAAAATCATTGGGTAACTGATGAATTCTTTTTTTAAATTATACATCCATCTATACATCAGCACGCACGCTGACACACGCACAAACCGATATATATATATATTCTGATATATATATATATATAGTCAGTAATTCGACTTTTTGGAAGGGAGATGTGAAAAGATAATTTCAGCAACCTAACGTATTTTACAGGACATTTATTTGCAAGATCTTTTAAGTCTGATATAGATCATCAAATGAATTTTACAATGTGTCGTCAGTATTGATTTTTCACAAAAAAATCTTTGTAACTAATCATTCTTTCAAATTATAAATGCAATTATATGATGAGTATGAATATATGGAAATCAAAGAATATAGATATATGTGCATATATATATATATATATATATATATGTGTCTGCGTGTGTGTGCGTGTGCATGTCTTCGTCTCTGTGTATTCTGACTTTCATTGTTATCATATAAGAAATCTGACAGAAGACATTCCGAAATTACCAATTCTGTCGCATACATAGATATTTATTATAATTTTTGGTTTTTGTCTTCAACATGAAAGCAAATTCATAAAACCGAAACGTCATTAAAGACTTACAATCTAATAAACTGAAAATAAAAAATACACATGGATGGCGGCGAGTACATACTTTTATTTCGAAAGTTTCTATTCAACATATATTTTATGTAAGAATTACCATATTATCCGTAAAAAATGATAGGAATATTTACGTATGCATTAACACTTCCACCAAGGATAAGAGCTGCTACTTGCTGCGCTCAGACTCGGCTCGAAGTGATTCTGACTGGCCGTCAACCAAAGATCATTGGAATATCTTAGTGCTCTTGTAAATAATTTACAAGCATATATATATATATATATATATATATATATATATATATATATATGTATGTATGTATGTACATATGTGTGTGTGTGTGTGTATATATATATATATATATATATATATATATATATATAAATTCATGAATCATTCATACAAAAAACAAATATAGAGTTTAATGATTTAAATGGCGAGAATACTTCGTCGCAAACAATCTAAATAAGATACATCAACCCCGAACCTGCATATGAATGATATGATCCCCGTTTATAAATTCCAAATTTTTGTATGAATGATTCATGAATTTATAAATTATATTTGCACCTTTTAATTGAAATTAAAATAACTGATCCAACGTGCAACTCTCGGATAATAAGTGTGACATTACTGTAATTATTGAACAATATAGTTCATGCCATATCCACGGAAAATCTACCAGTAAAAAGAATTCTCTTATTGCTATATTTGTACAAAAACGCAGAACCTTAAAATTTAAATTCAAACTCAGCGTTGCGATCGCACGTTCCAAAACAATAACACATTTCTCATAGCATTTTTTTGGATTACATCTCCATTTTCGTTGTCCTCTTATTACAAAATCTACTTCCATGCCTGATGATGTCTGTGGGGACAGACGAAATTTTGTAAAATTAAAAAGACCTTATACAACTGGAATTTATAAACGGGGATCATATCATTCATATACAGGTTCGGGGTTGATGTATCTTATTTATATTGTTTGCGACAAAGTATTCTCGCCATTTAAATCATTAACCTCTATATTTGTTTTTTGTATGAATGATTTATGAATTTATAAATTATATTTGCACCTTTTAATTGAAATATATATATATATATATATATATATATATATATATATATATATCGGAAGCATAGTAAATCCAAGTACATCACGTGATGACTAGTTTGTTAATTGCATTGCAAACCCAGGGCATTCTTTGGTTCACTGTGTCATAGGTTTTAGGAGTAAAGAGGAATAAAGCTTTGCACCTTAATCCAAGTGTAAAAAGCTCTCGTTTTGTCAATTCATTTGTATGGCTCTGAAACTTGGACACCTTATAGATGGAAGATTAAACGATTAGATGTCTTCCATAAATGTTGTCTCCGTACAATCTGTGGCCTAACGTTTGATGAGCGAGTGTCAAATGGCGACCGTTTTGAGAAATGCAAGATTGATACCATCGAGATTTTTATAATGCAGTCACAACTACATCGGGAGTTAATGTAATTTTATAATTTTAATTTTTTTAATAAATTTGTTTGCGAAGATGCATACTCGACATTTATATCATTAACTTCACTAATCTGATTTTGTCTGAATGATTCATGTAATATAAATTGAACTGCACCACACACACGCACACACACACACACACACACACACACACACATATATATATATATATATATATATATAGTTTATGCAAACTTAGGTAATCCGTATGGGTAGACCCGAGGAGGATGATATCCGGAGAGCTCAATGTAAAATTCAGAGCAGATATGTTTGAATAAAAACAGACCACTTTAAGGTACCATGTAATAAATTATTTCACCATAACCCCTTTAACAGGGCTCTGGATCATCATTTAAAGTTTGATGATCCAGAGCCCTGTTAAAGGGGTTATGATGAAATAATTTATTACATGGAACCTTAACGTGGTCTGTTTTTATTCAAACAAATATATATATATATATATATATATATATATATATATATATATATATATATATATATAGCGGGATGCGTGTGCGGGTCTGTATGGTTTTATCTATGTTTGTTCTGACATTCTTTCTTATCGTAAAGAAATCTGACAAACAGAAGAAATTCCGACATTAGTAATTCTGTCATATACATAGCTGTTTATTATGATTTGTATGCCGTTCATTGAATATGACAGACAAGGAAAATCTTTTCTAACGTTCTTGAAGCTTTCCTTGGGTGGGTGACGGTTATGAAAGTGTAGAAACTACACCATAAAAAAAGACCTTGACACCTACACACAATTACCATTAGAAAAATTATTGTTTATAACACCATCAATCTAAAGAAATCTAATTTTAGAAGACATCTTAGAATAATATAGGATCTATATGTTGAACACTTCAACCCGAGCATCATCCGTACCTTATTTGACAAGAGGATATTCACAGCACTCTCTTGGCTCTGTGGTAATTCTTTGGAATTTCAATATCTTTACATGTAGCTTGCAAAAATTCCAGAGACATATCAAATCAAATAAAGTTTAACTGTCTTTCTTTTTTTCTGATAAAACCGGGGCTTCCGGACTTTTATTTATTGCGGTGGGGGCATCATTGGGAAGGTGAAGGAGTAGGTGTGTTTGTGAATGTTGCTCTGGGTGTATGCTTGGGGGTATTTTTGCTGATTTTTCTTTAGATCTTATCAAGGAAATCAAGATAAATATAAGTCACTGGCCCATATATGGCAGCAATATTTAAAGTATGGACGTTTGGTAGACTTATAGATCTGTAAGATAAATTCTGCAGAGAAGAATTGTCTCGACAACATTGTGAACTAATTTTCTTAGCAGTTGACCTACAATGGATTCAATATAGTCTTTCCACTTCATATCAGTAGAGAACCTGAGCCGGAGAAGGCGCAACGAATGACTTTCCTGGTTGTTAATATACTGATGGAACGCAGCGAGGGGTCTCAAATAGGATGCGTTAAAATTAACAAGCCATGTTTTTCCCACTTAACGATGGACTTGAGGACGTTTTGAACATCGGCGTAAATTGTGTCATCAGAGATACCAAATTGAGAGTAATGTAATCAGGAAGGTCATTAATAAAAATTAAAAAGAGAACAGGACCTAGGTTGGAGTCTTGAGGGAAATGCGTTAGAACGAATGTGTCTAAACGAGTGGCCGTTCAGAATAACTTAAATTTAATGATTTGATAGGAAAGAATAGATCATTTCAAAATGGTGTCCGGAGACACAGAAACATTTCAGCTTGTGGAGAATACCTAAATATCAGACCCTGTCAAATGCTTTTAAGATGTTCAATGCTACAGCCCGGGCTTCATTGTTTTTATCTAGAGCAATTATCGTCAGTACATCGGCAATTGAAACGCAAGTCATATTACTTGTCAGAGCAAAGGTCCTGTGATGAGAGATGATGAACCAATTCAGCATCGGTTAGGACCTCTAGAAGATTCTCAAAAAGATGTAGAAGGCAGATAGGCCGATAGTTGAAAGTGTCGGTCGTTAAAACATTTTTTACCATGCAAGGAGTAATCAGAACGTGTAAAATTTCTGTAAAACAGGAGATTTAATTTTAATTACTCAGAATATATCTTTATTATTTATTTGTTTTAAAAATGATTAAAATGAAAAATTATGAATTCAAAGTGATCAACTCTGACAGTTTGTCTGTTGTTTAGATTTTTCCCTTAAAACTAATTTAAAATATTCTAATATACCCCTGAGCTTACAATACCTAAACTCTTTCTCTCTGCCGTTCTCTTTCTTTCCCACTCTCTCCCTCTCCACCCTGGCAATCTCTACTTCAGTCTTCTCCGTGACATCTTTCTTCCTCTGTTTCTTTTTTATTTTCAGTCGTTTCTTTTTTTCTCTCCAATGACAATAACGTTCAACAATAATTTCTGGCTTGTTATCAAATCTCAAAACTTATTGACTTGATTTTTAATATATATTCTATCATTTTTATCTATACAGTTAAATCGTAAAAAGAAAAGTTCAAAGAAAGCGAACACAAAACAAATTCAATAAAATGTAATATACTACAGACCTCGTTCATATAAGTTCGAATAGCGTTCATGTTCCCATAACAACTGAAAATCTCATATAGGGAAGATCAAGAACGTAGGTATATAACTTTACCCTGTCTTTTATATTATATCATAGATATATCGTGTTTTTTGTTTTGTTTTGTTTTGTTTTTTTTTATTAGGTTTTGTTTTTTTGTTGTTTTTTTTTTGTCAAAAACGTCAGTGAAATAAAATGCGATTAGACAAATGGAGAGAATGTGAATACAAAATAACCGATTCTCTGTATTTGATGTCACAAAACAAATGCGATGATAAATTTGTTTTTTATCGAAAATTTGAAATAACTTAATACTCAATGACACTGGAAACACTGTCGTGGACAATAATTAACGATCGAGTGTAGCAGAACATTAAGACTTCTACTGTAATTATCTGTTAGATGTGAAGCCTTGGACAATGCATATCCTTTTCATTGGGACAGTGTATTCCAGAGAGAATAGAAATATAAGGAAAATAATGTGCTATAAAAAAAAAAAAAAAAAAAAAAAACGACCACAAGTATAACAAATGGATCAACGAAACAGAATGACCTATTCATTTCTATAATAACATGTCTATAAACTGAGCAAGGTCAGCGGCAGGACTTTAAAATGAACCTATTAACTTGAAGATGACTGAATCGTTATTGACAACAAATGAATAAGGGTGATTTTTTTTCAACAGTTTATCAGTTTGATTGATTTCAATTTATTTCTTTACCTTTTTTCCTAATAATGAATAACGGTGAGGTTACTATTTGTCGGTTCTGAAACATTTTATCAGTTAATTTTTATTATGGTTTGAAGTTATTTTTTTCTCCTTTTTTCTTACTTAAGTTAAATCCAAAACTATAGCGATAACATGCTGTTAAGGGAATCTTAAAATTTTAACTTTTAAATTGTAGCTTAGAATATAGCTTTTTCTTTTATTCTTCCCTTCCCGCCAGATGTTAGCTAACTTTCTCCCCAAACATAGAAAGTTACTTTTTCTTAAAGACTATATTCGAATGATAGAAATTGATTTAAAACTAGGTACGTAAAACCGAAAGTCGTTATCATCGAGAAGAAACAAAGCTATTGTTTTAATGTCTCTCAGAAGCAATTCTCTGTTTTTGTTTGTTTTAAAAGTCGTTCTCAATATGTTTCTTGATTTTCCATTATTTTAAAATTTTATTCAGGAAAAGCTTTGCTTTTCATGAGTTAAATATTAGTTTTATGCAAAGGTTTACAGCATTCTATTTAATACTGATGCTAATAGTGTGGTAAGTCGTTTTTATACAGGAAACACTCGATATTCACTGACCGAAGGGTTAGCGTTAATGGTGTTTGATTTTATTTTTTTTTTTTTTAAATAAAGGTTCCTCAAGTTCACTTTCTAGTATTTATGGATGTTTCCTCCGTAACCTTTTGCTTAAAGCCGTATAGAAAGCTAACGCCCTGATCATATAATTATATCAACATCTATTAGGTTGGTGCAAAAATAATGTCGTTTTCTCACATATGTGAGAAAACGACATTATTTTTGCACCAACTTAATAGTTACACGTGTTGTTCATTTTAGCTGTCGCTGCTGCTGAAACTCATCATGTGATGTGGTTTTGTCATTTGGTAAAATTCTTTGGGATTCTATAGCGCTAGTCTATAAGATCTGATGAAGAGTTGTCCAAGAGGATCCATTCCCTCGACGCCATTTTTAATAACTAATCTGAGAAAACGGTTGAATAATTCATAGTTTAGTTTCTTCTGAACGAGTTGGATGCCTACATGAGATTTATGTAAGAACCTAGATCTAACAATATAAGAACATGACTTGAGCTCTTAGGTTAATATTTTGGTTTTGCTGCATTTTACGGTCTTATGTTCAATTTCTTTAACTCCTATAATAAATCTGTTATAACTGATCCGTACACCGAGATATTTGAAGTGATCAGAATTTATTCATTGGACATTCGGCATTTTCATAATAGATTCAGAGCATGCGCCATATAATATCAATAAGCAGCTAATTAATAACTAGTACATATATGTATTAAACATCAAAATGGTTTACTTAACTTCTATAATTCCACACCAACGTTTAATCATGTTAAAATAACCATGGCTTCAACCTAGTAATACTATCGGTTAAATTTTGATTATCAATGGTAGCTTTATTTTTTCACCAGATGCGAAATTTATAAATACAAATTATAATCTGATGGTGTTAATTCCCCGACTTAATTCTATAATCCTTTTTGACCGAAAAAGCAATGCGTACTAATATCATCATGCTGTATGTAGCATAACTTTCAAAATATTCTTCTACATTCTATATTACACAGACCAAACCTCTGAGGTGAGACATGCCACACAATACAGCAGGATTTTAACGCTACACATTCGCAATACAGTAAACAATGCATACCCACAAAAAATAGAGCAATAACATATTTCATAGATTTTTTTTCTGTTGATGCTGCAGTCTGTCTTCGAGCCACCTGTGTTTTTAATCTGAATGCACTTTTCATCTTCCAACATATTTTTAATATCTGGCATGTATTGAATGCAAGTGGTAATACGCATTTCAATGATTCTTGAGGATTATTCATTTTGCCACTTTTTAATCTACTCCATATTTTGCAAACATCTTACAGCTATTGAGTGGCGACACAAAGATTGTAAGACAATATATATATATATATATATATATATATATATATATATATATATATATATATATTACATTCAGCATCTCGACTCCAGAGTTTCGTAAATGGACACTCCGGAAATCAATACCTCCACTCGTCAAAGTGTATCAGCACTTGAATGCTTATACTTCCCGATTTGTCATTTTTAGGTGTGAATCTATATCTTCTGTTTCCCGCTATGGATTAAATAGTCTTTTTTCTCTAGTATGGTTTGATAACCAGTCTAGAACTCCAACTCCAACTGTGTGCTAGAACCGGTTCTATGGATTGCCAGCCTAAGCATAGAAGTGGCAACATTTAATGTCTAAAGCAACAAAAATTATGTGATCACCGCTGCCGAATGAACATCGGATAGTCTGATCGGTCAAGGTAGATATTCATAGGACCATATTATTTCAAAAGACTGTATATAACTATATAACTAGTGCTAAACATTATTAGCTTAAAATGAAATAAATAAAACACGACTAAACAGGTTATTTAAAAATAGCAGAAAGGAATTATTGCTGAGAACTATTTCGCATGTTGTGAAAATTAAATTGCAAAGCTATACATACTAATAAGGAAATCTAAACCACTTTTCAAACAGCTAATGTTGATCAGAAAAATGTTTTCTAAGATGGTGTTGTGATCGAAATAATTGGAAAATTCGTTGAAGATTCTGCGAGACTATACTAACCATCGTCTTATTTTCTTTTCATCCGTTTTTTTTATCTTCAAATATTGATATTAACCAATGCGAATTAATAGCAAGACATCTGCGCTTATTCTTTTCCTTTCTAAAGGAAAAATAATTTTATAAAATATCCAAAATTGAGGTATTTCATATTTAAAATTCGAATGGCATCCCCCATTTTTTTTACCTATAAGACGGTATCTTTAGCGATGCGAAGAATTGAATATTCCTCAATAAAAACACCTGTTGCAAAACCTAACATAATAATATTCCTATCACCCACATGATAGGTTTTCCATTGAGGTGTACTTAATATTTGCTGAGTTTAACTTCGTACAGCATAGTGTCAAATGGGAAAGAAAGAGAAAAAAATAAACTGTGTTCGATCAGTATTCCTTGTATAAAGAATGTTCCTAGAAAATCAGTATTCAAATTCATGATTTTTAATTAGTCTTGAACATTGATATCTGAAACATGTAATAGATTGGTAACTGAATTTGACGGACAGGTCCCATTGTACTTTAATTGATATATCAATGTTAACAACCCGTTGTTTCTGGAGCGCCTTCCACATAAAGGGATAATTATAATTCTAGTTATAATGGTCATCTTTTGATCGTCAGTAGAAATTACTAAGGTCGTTAAGTAAGCTTGGCTTATCAAATAAATAAGGAAATGTATCTCTTTTTGTAGCATGAATACCTGGTAATTCACCATCTTACAAGATAGGAATCTCGTTCCATTTACTAGTTTATTTTTATCTCACAAGGTCAAAATTTACTGGCAGCTTTCATTTGAAAACACTGAGAAGATTTAGGGTGTCAAACTGGAATTGGTCGGTCGTTGTGCCGAATAAAGAAGAAAGTTTTGGCCGATTAAAGAATGACCCGTCAGAATCAGTTTAGTGTACCGTAAGCGGGGCTGAAATTCTCCAGTTGATTAGCAATGGTAGCAGATTAGCAGTTTCATTAAGAAGAGAATATATGCTGGACACCATATTTTGTTCTTCTTTGATGTGCTGTTTTTCTTCAGGACGTGGGCGATCAATGATCTCCACAACTTTCTATCTGTTCTATTCGTAGTCCTAAGCAATGTTTGTTCTCTTACTATCTCTCCCAGTCCTTCTTATTCGGCGTTTCCTTTTGCCCCTCTTTCCTTCAGTATATAGCACAAGTTTCCTTTTCTGCCCATTTTCTTACAATGTCCTTGTTCACATTTTCTCTCCATCTAATTATCCTTCTCTAGAACCAAATCTCTATTACCTCAACTCTCTTCTTCATTTATATTATTTATACAGTTCGTACTGTTGTCCTTGGCCTACTTCAGTTGATATACGTACGTTGGAATTTCAAATCGAACCGTTTATTTCGTACACCAGGATAGATTATTCTAGTTCCACTTGCCATGCCTTTTTCTGGTTTTCTCATTTTCAGTTATTTTCCTTTAGTAACTCGGCTCTCCAAGTTTTTGTTCACCCCTTCTGTCTTAGGCATTGAACTCACAACTGTTTGGGTTAGGTGGAACTAGAACAATATATCCCGGTATATCCCCTGAAGAATTCCAACGTATATCACCCGAAGAAGACCATATAGGTCCGAATCGTCATAAATGAAAATTAAAATGAGAACAACAGTCCGAACAATGTAAAATAGTCTAAAGAGTTAAGATACCTCATCTCAGAAATATAGACAGGTCTCTTCTTCATGTGCTGCCATATATAATATCTGCTGCTATATATTACATTTGCTACCAGTGTTTTTTAAAACATTGCTTAGTTTTTGGAAGCTGTCGTTTGATATTCAAAAAAGCTTTAGATTTCTCTGTCACATTTTCATCATACGTTATAGCCTTCGTATAGTGAGTTCATTTTCTTTACTTACTCATTTTGACGTCTCCAATTTGTAATTTGCATCTTGGATTGTCCCTGATTCTAATGACCATAAATTCCGTCTTCTTAAAATTTATGGTTAGTCCATTCTTTTCGATTTCTTTTACTACCCTGTCTAGGGGTACCTGCAGTTTTCTTTCTGTATCTGTCATCATCACGGTGTCATGTGAGTCTTTAATGCTGTTTTGATAATAAATCCTGGTAGAAATTCTAGTTCTCTAGTAGATACTCCTATTTCAAATTTTTTTTTCTTTCGTTCGTGTTACACCTGAGTTAAAATAGAAATATACATAAATACCCATCTACAGAATTTATAGTGCTACCCGCTTTAATATTTGTTTTAAGCTCCATTCCCATCCGACATGCTATGCAATTGTATATCGTTTGGTAAATGTTTCCTTTTTTGATAGGTGTCGTTCATTTTTTAACACAGTACTAGTAGTGATCATATCCCTAGTGTGTGTATGTGTGTTTCTTCTTTGCTCTCTCTCTCTCACACACACACACACACACACACACACACACACACACACACACACACACACACACACACACACACACACACACACACTCACACTGAAAGTTATTAACCATGCCCACCTGACATTATTGGCGCATATGCAATCGTATATTGTTTGGTAAATATTGTACAATAGTAATAAAATAATAACGATACCAGTATTTCATAGCAAAAAGAACAACTATTCTCTTGCGTGAAAGAGTTTTCCTTATTTTATAATGTTTATTTAAAATAAATAGGTTGGCGTTTATCCCGATATGGAGAAATGGTTTTCAGAGCTCATCTATCAGGCCAATAGTGCTGTTCTGAGTTCGATCAACACTGAGTCGCAGTACTTTCAGCTTTCCAAAACCAAGCTAAGTTCAATAAATAGATAGAATAACAATTTGTCTTCTATTTTTTATGTTTTAAATATACCTTGAAATTATGACGGGATAAATTTCCCAATGATAATAAATGTTGCTTTTTCTCTGGGGAGAAAAAGGATTCTAAGCTCACCACACAGACATTTTCTGTTTTTTCTTCCTATGTTTCTTTCTCGCTTTTTTTTTTTTTTTTTTCTCATTTCAGTTTTTATTATCCCGTATTTATTTTTTCTTTTAATTCTTGTTTCTTGCCTTAATCGATCCTCGTTTTCTTTTTCTTTCTTTCCTTTTCTGTCTTTTCCTTTCGTCTTCCGTATTTTCCCATTTTCCCATTTTCCCATTTTTTTTTTTTTTTTCGCTTGCCTTTTATTTTTCACTTCGGCTTAATCCGTTTCTCGTTTAATCTCGTTCCCTTCCGATTTTGTTTTTCTTCTCATTCTTCATCGTTCTTTTCTTGTTTTATCATTCTTCCTGTTTTTGTTTTTTTTTCATTGTCTGATCTTTCCTTTACCACAATTTATCACCCTCTTTATCTTTCGCTCTCGCTTTCACACACTCACTCACTCACTCACTCACTCACTCACTCACTCACTCACTCACTCACTCACTCTCTCTTTCTCTCTCTTCTTTTCTACTCTGTTCTATTATTCCTTTTTCTATTATCTATCAGCTGTGCTCAGGTGTGGCCAGGTTACTAAGATAATTCTTAAACCAGACAATTTCTGAATCTCCAACTGTTCTTTGTTCATTGTGGATTAATAAATGTGATCTCGTTGACTCTTTAAAGAATATGTGACGGAAAACTGAACTTAAATTATATGCCATGGTATCAAACATGTAACCGAAACTTACCATATTTTTTCTCAAAATAAGAGATATTAGCTTTTATCTTCAGTCCTTCCAAAACAAGAAAGCCGCACATTAATGTAATAAAAGAACTGATCAAAGAATAAATATAAAAATAGTAGCTTATTAAAAAAAAAAAAAATCTAAGACAAAAATACAGAAATTTACAGTGACTTTTAGCAAAGAATGTTGAAACTGTTGATAAACCGCGATTAGTCAAATAATAATCAGTGAAGAATTAGTAACATTTTTTTATGTCTTTCGAGAATTTTGGAAGGTGTAAGAGTGGCAAGTAAAAACGAATGTTTTGTCAAGACTGATAATGAATGGAACAGCATTTGCTGCTACTACAACTTGAATTAGGTTGTTATAGGTTAGTGGTTTCACCAAATACTAACTCGCGGATTTTGTCTCCATCAAAGATCGTCGCATATCTGCGGTTATATATGTTGCCGAGGTCTCTGCTAAT
>OZ010588.1:34644413-34699413 GCA_963932145.1 Acanthosepion lycidas
GATAGATAGATAGATAGATAGATAGATTGGAATAGACTGAGATAGATAGAGAGATAGATAGATAGATAGATAGATAGATAGATAGATAGAAGGAACAGAATGAGATAGATAGATAGATAAATAGATAGATAGATAGATAGAAGGAACAGAATGAGATAGATAGATAGATAGATAGATAGATAGATAGATAGATAGATAGATAGATAGATTGGAATAGACTTAGATAGATAGATAGATAGATAGATAGATAGATAGATAGATAGATAGATAGATAGATAGATAGATAGAAGGAACAGAATGAGATAGATAGATAGATAAATAGATAGATAGATAGATAGAAGGAACAGAATGAGATAGATAGATAAATAGATAGATAGATAGATAGATAGATTGGAATAGACTTAGATAGATAGATAGATAAATAGATAGATAGATAGATAATCAGAATGGGATAGATAGATCATCATAATGGGATAGATAGATAGATAGATAGATAGATAGATAGATAGATAGATAGATAGATAGAAGGAAATACGTTTCTTTAGTCAATAAATCTTTATGGTTGTATCATTGTCTAATATCTAAACTAAGAAAAATGATAGCGTTATTTTTCTATATCTATTTCTTTCTTTCTTTCTCTCTCTCTCCCTCTGTTTCTCTTTCTCTTTCTCTCTTTTTAACTTTGGTTGTGAGATTCCAAAGGATATATGCAACATATGTATATATACATGTAATATATATGCAATACACACACACACACACACACATATACTTATGCGCATATAAATTTCTATATGTATAGGTATGGAAAATCGGTTTTCAAAATAGTTATAACAAAGTGTCGTTAAATACAAAAACAAAAACAAAAAAAACAACCCTAAATGACATTACAATCCTTTCCATTATGAAAATTCTAACCTCAGCTTTTACAATTGTCTATCTTCTCTGGTATCAGATTAGATAAATATTTTGATATCAAATGATATACAAGTGTGCTTCGAATAAAGACGTTGCTCAATAGAATATAAATAAACAGCGCTTTCTTCGTTGATGTTATATTATTTTTTACTCAACAATTAACATAATTAAATGTATTTGTAAATCTACAGTGTGTGTTTCATTATTTTTAATTTAATTTTTTTTTATGGATTTAACTATAAACTATTTTCAGATACTGTATTTTGAAAGATTTGAATTGAAAAATTATTTTAGCTTCACAATTTAAACCATATCCTCCTGGGGTCAGTTTTAACTGGCGCCTTCTTTTGCCATATATCTAAACTATAATTATAAATTATAATTTCTGAAAACTAAATACTCGTTGGAATAATATCCATGTTTTCCCCTGAATTCAAGAAAATTGTCACATTATATAGAATAAGGGTGCTCTGTGAGTTAAAAAATATATTTAAAAATAAACCAAGTTCGTATATATATATATATATATATATATATATATATATATATATATATATATATATATATATATATATATATAATCAAGTTGCGCTTCATGTAGTATCGTACTGAATCATTACTATGTGGTATCAATGTTAGATTCGAGTGTGTATTGTATTAATTACTGTTGTAAATCAGGAGATTCTCTGTTGTATTATGCTGTTCCACAGAAAAGGCATATCAATTCACAATTGTTCATGAATGGATCGTATCAAAAATGGATGATATCAAGAATGGATGATATCAAGACGGCCGAAGACGTTGTGAATATGGCAATGAAGATGAGGATAATAGTATGAATAATTTAAATAATGTAAATAGCCATATTGCTTATCTGGAAAAAGACCGTGTGAAGTGAGAACTTAAAAAATATTAGGCTTAAATAGTTGTGGGATTTTTAATGGAGACTTTTTTTTCTGAAAAATGTTTTCTTCGATTTTTTTTTTTTTTTTTTAATAATGATCATACTTGTTCGCCCAAGAGACCCTACCGAAACAATACTTATTCCGCAGGCGATCCTGAAGCAAAAGTCCACCGAGCACACAACAAATGGACACACTAAGTAACTGCTAGTGCTGATCTTGAAATCACAAGCGACCAATCAGCAACGACCTACGTCACTTCCTCCTGAGTCAAGACGATACAAAAAGAGAATAGACAGTATGCTCGTCTTTTTTCCGTCTTAGGTACAACATGCGGAAAGACCCACATTCTCAACGAACAGCTTGACATATGAAGTCAATTTAATATTTTTTCTCTAAGTTATTGTTATTCATACCAACAAATAATTTATGATGACATTTAATTTTTATTAGACATTTATAGCTTTATTTCTAAAAGGTATTTTTAAGTTTAGTTCATCATTAACAACATGAAATAGAAGCAAATGTAATATTTAAAAATTACAAAGTTAATGAAAAAGTAATTTCTTAAGAATGTACTTTAACCAAACTTTTCTGAAATTCAAACTTTAGGAGTCGTAGTTGAACCATGAGTAGGCCTGTAGCATAGAACGCCATGTATGAACCAGAATTACCTTTGGAGGATTTGTCATTTTCTAATGAAGAAAATATAAATAAATGTCTCAAACTTACAAAAGAAAAAAAATAGGTGATTACCCTTTCGATAAGCAATGACGTCCTGTAATAGATCTGCTAACGAGTTCAAACAAGCTGTTTCTTTATACAGTTGGTGCAACCAAAGTTTACTTTGGTCTGTTAGGATGCCAAAATACGTTAGAAGATTGCGTTGTGTCAATCTGACAAGAGCTTTTCTACTTTAGATATCGGTACTCGAAATCTTTTACCTTTACTCAACCAATGACAAATGGTGCTAGTTGTAAGCCCGTGAATACTTCAATGACCGCGAAGGCCTGTGTATCTCGACGTAATATAGGATGCACACAAAACACAAACGATGCACATATCTTTATTGAAGATATTATTGTACATTCTACGAAAAGGTCGACGTTGGTTGCAACACAGAACAAAGACACCACACATAACTGCTTTGTTATATGGATACGAGTGGAACCTGATAGATAGTTCAGGTACTGCCGAACAGGGTACAGAAGCTTATTTCACTACTACTGCTTCTAGTAGTGCTGTTCGTGCTATCAGTGCTGCTCATGCAACTGCTGCAAGTGTTTGAGCTCCCGGTGCTGCTGCCGCTGCTGTACAAACTACTTCCGGTGCAAGTGGTACTGCTTGCTGGCATGGAGCCGGAACTGCAGCTGTGTTTAGACATGCATGTAGCACTGAGGATTTCACTCCTGCAAAGGCTTGATGTGTTGTCAGACGGCTGGGTCGAATCCGAACCGCTTGTTGATAAAGTAGACTTAGATAATTCACTGTTGACTGAAGCGAAGGTAAAGGTGTCAGTTGAACTGGAATTGGGAGAATCCAATAGATTTGACTCGCATATCTTTGTAGAGCAAAGCATTTCTTGTTCAAGAGTGGTACAAAGGATGCAAGGACACTGAAAGAGGTCGCACGTGTCTTCTAAAAAACTTGGAAGAGAAGTTAAGGAACGGCTGATTCTTGCAAAGTAAGGCGCGCATATCGAATCACTGTAAGTACAACTGTCTGTATTTAACGAGTGACATGATTGGTTTTTGGTGCAGACATTATCTGAGGATTTTTGGTGAACAGGATCTAGACTGACTGACTGGAAAGGTTCGGAAAGGGAGCTATGACTATCTTTAAAATCTTGCATATTCCACTGATTTGGGTTAACTGGTTCATCGTTGCTTACGTCGGAAAGACTAGGTGAAATGCTATTAACATCGACGGGCTCTTTCTCACCAGAAGTATCGTCATCGATATCTTCAACATCATCCTCTCCTACTAATTCTCCTACTTCCTCTTCCTCTACCTCCTCCTCATCCACCTCCTCCAACTCAACATCATAAACATAGTCTTCCTCTTCTTCCTCCACTTCTTCTTCTTCTTCTTCTTCTTCTTCTTCTTCCTCCTCCTCTTCCTCCTCCTCTTCTTCTTCTTCCACTTCATTTTCTTCTTCCTCCTCCTCCTCTGTTAAGATTTGCCTGTTATACGTATTTTCGGGGAAGCTGACAACTGTGCTACTGAAAAAGCTTGTGTTCGAATTTAAATTACTCGTACCCAACAAGCTGGAAACGTTTGTAAGTGATTCATTCGATTTGGTCCGAGTGCAAGGATGAAATATTCCCCTGAATATTTTGGCAAACTTTTGACCCATGGCCGGCCAGGCTAAGAAGAAAAAAAGAAGAGAATAAAAACAACATATATATATATATATATATAAATATATATATATACATAGATATACATCAACTTTTCACACATACTATACCACGAATTAGATGAATTTATTTTTGTATATTTTATTAATGTTTGTTTAACACAAGGCCCAAGGTTTACTCAAGGTAGAGGGTTACTGAATGATTTTACTGTATGAGTGTAAGAGGAGGAGGTAGTAAGTTCAGTGTAAGAGGTTCTGGAGGAAATATAACAGTTAACCCAAGACTTGAAGTGGCTACGATTGCAGCGAGCAGAAAAATTAACAAATGTACCCCACCAAAAATGGTGTTTCAAAACGATGGATTTTTCTCTCACAACGTTATTACTGTATTCTCACTCAGCAACCTTTACTGTTTTAAAAACATATTTTTAGAAATTTAATAAAACTCAAATATATCAACGTCGATTTATACATTTTCTTTTTTCTCGTGAACTGACGAAATTATCAAACATTATTTTATTAGATTGTTTATTTACAAGAATAACTTTATAAAAACTTGAACCAATTACAATGCATTTTTTATTATTTATCATTATAATGACAAAAGTATGTAGATGTAGGCTTTAAGAAAGATTTTTTTCAAGTGAGAATACAAGGTTCGCGTATAGCGTCCTATTATAGTCCCAGTAAAGAGAAATAGCTCTCTCAAAGAGGAGAGTAACAAAACAAGGGGAGACTACTCTTGATTATTCATAACAATCACATCATAAAAAATAATTATGAACACAAAGAGAACGAGTTGCTTCACCTAGAACCGAGTCTCTATTGTTATGATATGTACAACACCGTCTATGGTTTGCGCTTTCATCTCCAAACATACGAATTAGATATAACCGTAATTGTCTTAAAGAAATATGCTTCTGTTCTTGCTAAAATCTACAGCAAATAATCTTTTTGTCTTCCTGTTTATTGGAAATTCTCTTCTTTAAAGCCTCTTTATAAGATCCACGTTAAACCATTTGATCCTTCGATTTATCGACCTTATTAGTCTTTTACCTATTACTGGCAAAGTACTAGAGACTCTAATCAACTCCGAATTAGCCACTTCTTTGAGACAAACAATGTCTTTCGATTCTCTAGGTCAGCCGTCGATGTGTTACAGGTTATTACTGAAAGAGTCTCTCAAGCTTTAGATATCTTGAAGATAGTTTGACAGTGGTGGTCTTTTACATAAGCTGAATGGCTATGGTGTCTTTTGATTTGATCCAAATTTTATAATGAAAGTTAGGTTGAACGGTCATTCTCCCAGATCTTCTTACATTAATACGGGTGTCTCACAGGACTCTATAGAACTATCTTTCAGCTTCTTGCTTTCTTTTGAACTACGAAGTAAAATCTAAATGCTACAGGAATGGCCATCTTCTTTCTTTCTAAACCCTGTTCTTTTATTGTCTTTTTCCTTCACTGGCATTTTCTCATTTTTCATTCTCAGTAAGCTCTTGCGGCTTAGTGGCGTTATCAACTCTAATCAACTCAATAAACACATAACGAAGTAATTTAATTATAAATTTATAAAAAATTAAAATTCCACGTATATTTTAATTGGCTCTCGCCACATAAATTCCCTAAAATATGTTAAGAGCCCAGAAACAAAAATGCATAAAACGAGTTTCTTATGTTTGGGTTTTTTGAAGACGACAACTAGCTTTTTGAAGCAATAAACATTACTGAGGGTGTATGCAGTAATTGACAAGAGAAAAATCCGACCTGCGAATACGTTTGAGAAACGTCACCAAATTTTCATATGCGTGTTAGTAGAACAGAATTATCTCAGTCTATTTTTATAACTGCCCTACTCATTGATAAATAATTATCATATCATAACCTATTTGCCTGTTAAAAGATCGGTCGAATTAGCAAACAGGAAATCGGATAAACAAAAGTAGCTAATGACAAATAGGTCAAGAAGTAACTAAGTAGAAAAAGATGAGAATCAGCCACTTTGAAAATATCATTATCATCAATCCCATGACCGGTTGTCGTCGTACAGTGAGCTATGATAAGTTTTTAGCCACCCTTAATTACAATTTAATTTTGGCTTGTGTATTAACTACTCTTATCTACGAATGATAGTTGACTTATATTTTGCAATAAAAGTTCGCGGAAGTAAGGAAATTAATGAATTTCAACGAGGGCGAATAATAGGATGGCATAAGTGTAGCAAGTAAAACAGAGAAATGGCTGGGTTTTTCCAGGTTAATCATCAAAGGGTTAACAATATTGTCAGGAAATTTAATGAAGAAGGCTATTGTCATGTGGAACAGCGTTCAGCAAGACCAAGCATAATGTCTGAGGAAATGAAAAGGGCGCTGAAGATGGAAGTCATCAGAGCGTCAAAGATGTCGCAAACAGCGTGGAGATGTCGCCATATTCGGTGAGAAAGCCTCTGAAGAACTAGGCTATCAAAGAAGAGTTGCAAGAAAGAAGCCCTTGATTCCAGGGGTAAACATGAACTGGCGTATAGTCTGGGCGAAAGAATTCGAGAGCAAAGATTTGAGCTGATTCTACTTGATGAGCGGATGAATGGTCCAAAATACTGTCAAATATTAGAGAAAGGATACTCCCACTACTTGAAACCAATCAGATTGAGAAGAATGTCTACCTTTTTGAAGAAGATGGAGCGCCATGTCATACGAGCAAAGTAGGAAAGGCCTGGAAGGAATCGCAAGGAATCAAGTCACTGACATGGGTAGCCCAAAGTTCTGAATCCAATGGAGTATATTTTGGAGAGCGTGTACCCAAAATAATGTTAGTGGCAACCCTTAAAGAATCATTGCTAAAGGAGTGGCAAAATATGGGTCAGACTAGAGTTGATAACTTGATCAAATCCATGAAAAATCGAATACAACCACTGAAACTAGTAAAAGGAGAACCTATTCTATAGTAGTTCCAAATACCGATGCTTTATGTTGGGATTGCGTAATTAAATTTTGAAATTGGATATAGTTTATTTCTCCTGGATTAAAAAAAAAATTCTTAGGCTACTGCAGGGTCACTACGCAACTGAACACCTGACCACTTCAACCTCATAGCTGGTTTGAAAACCGGAGAGGAATTCATTTTGTGTGTAGCGTGTATCGAGGAAGTAGACCTGGCGGAGCCAATCTCTCTTCAGGTCAGACCACAAACTATATCCAGCAACGTGGTCTCACAGACGGTTGATTCCATCGGAAAAACTCTCCATTCTAACCGTTGTCTTCAGTCTTGGAATCCTTTAGTCCAAAGATGCCATGTCGTCACCACACGCTGCATCCAAAACTATGGAGCTGAGTCTACCCCAATCTTCTAGATGACCGATGAACCTACAAGAAGTTTCGTTGTTCCTTTCAAAATATTAGGTTGGTGCTAAAATAATGACGTAATAATGTCGTTTTTTACGTTACAAAATACGTCAAAAAACGACATTATTACGTCATTATTTTTGTACCAACCTAATACTTCCTTTTAATCCTGCTTGGTACCAAGCTCCCTCCTCACCAGAAAAATGCCTGGCTGGGTACCGGTTTAGTCGCCGATGACGCAACCATGCAGCAGATTACATAGTAAAAATATTAAACAAAAATTCCAAAGAGTAATGGGATAGCAAATCTTCGGAAAGTGCAGATGGTGTAATGGATATGGGCTTGGAATGAGAAATCGGGGTTCGAATTTCAGTCGACTTCGCTACATTCACTTACGAGCATATACCCCTGAGAAAGGTAGAAATCTATTTCTTCCCCTCCCAGCTAAAGGTTAAATAGTAGGACTTGTATCTGGTTTAAAAATCATTGCAAAAAAAGAATTGTTCTTACAATCCAATAAATTTAAATAACCCATAACTGGTCGATGAGCAGTAAAATAAAAACAAATCGATCAAATCCCTCAGTATCTCTCACTATTCTAACCAACACTCCTTTATCTTTTAAGCTGATTATAAATCAGAATAATCAAAAAGAATGACAATAGCAAATGTATTTAAAAAGTAAACTAATGGCAGACGCAGATACCAATTCTAAATGTCATGATAGGAACTTTAGTTGCTTTATTGTTAACATGATAAGAAATCCATCTGCCGACTTACTGAATCCTCTTAAAGCAATAGAACTTTCGCAAATCCCTAAATCCTGCGCTACTTTTTATTCTTGCCAATGTCGCTTTCTTAGTAAAAACAAAAGGTTCGTGTTTGATTTTGTACACGCTCGGAAATTGGCAAGTTCAGAAACTACTGATTTTGAACATTTTTAACATAAATAAATGTGTATTACTTCATCAACCAAAACAACGTATACATTTTGACGATAAGAAGGCTTAGGAGAATGTAACGGTTAGCGACTCGGACAGAGAAATCGGTAAGTCAAGTTCGAATCCCAGCTGAGTTCGTTAATATTACTTTCGCACAAATTCACATAGGAAAGGTGTTAACCCATCTCTTTCTCTTAAAACGCAGTGTTGGCTGGGCACTGAGTTGTCAACCACTCTAAGAGAAGGCAAACTCTGAATTCAAAACCAGCTAGAAGGGAGATGGGCTCTTCCGTGCTAGCTTATGCTAAACACCAACATAGCTGCTGTATCTGAGGTTCCCAAATAACCCTAATGGATTACAGGAATTGTAACGCAACTAAGATTAGTCAGTACATAGAGTGTTGTTAAAGAATTTTTGAAACTATTATATGTAAAACGAACAAAAAGGCCAGATATTTACTAACGTTTTTAATCATTTCACTCCAATCAAGGCGATAACGCCACTAAGCCGCAATAGCTTACTGAGAATGAAAAATGAGAAAATGCAGTGAAGAAAAAAGACAATAAAAGAACAGGGTTTAGAAAGAAAGAAGATGGCCATTCCTGTAGCATTTAGATTTTACTTCGTAGTTCAAAAGAAAGCAAGAAGCTGAAAGATAGTTCTATAGAGTCCTGTGAGACACCCGTATAAATGTAAGAAGATCTGGGAGAATGACCGTTCAACCTAACTTTCATTATAAAATTTGGATCAAATCAAAAGACACCATAGCCATTCAGCTTATGTAAAAGACCACCACTGTCAAACTATCTTCAAGATATCTAAAGCTTGAGAGACTCTTTCAGTAATAACCTGTAACACATCGACGGCTGACCTAGAGAATCGAAAGACATTGTTTGTCTCAAAGAAGAAGTGGCTAATTCGGAGTTGATTAGAGTCTCTAGTACTTTGCCAGTAATAGGTAAAAGACTAATAAGGTCGATAAATCGAAGGATCAAATGGTTTAACGTGGATCTTATAAAGAGGCTCTAAAGAAGAGAATTTCCAATAAACGGGAAGACAAAAAGATTATTTGTTGTAGATTTTAGCAAGAGAAGCACGTTTCTTTAAGACAATTATGGTTATATCAAATTTGCATGCTTTTTTTTGGAGATGATAGCGCAAACCATAGACAGTGTGGTGTATATCAGACAATAGAGACTCGGTTCTAGGTGGAGAATCAAACAAAGATACTTCAGGATTCGAGAGTGAAATTGGTAAAATCTGTAATAAATGAATACACTTCAAACTGATTGAAAAGAGAAGGGATTAAAGATATACCCTAGTTTAACACCCTTTTACAGAGCATCCATTAATCACAAAAAAACAAACTTATGACTGGTTATTCGTTGCCACACTCCGTCTGCGAAGAGCGACTTAGCCTCATTTAGGAGACGCTTGCAATTATTACAAGCTGACACAAAGAAGCGTCTGTTATGATCTCAGCTATTACGTTGGACATGTCCGGAAGAAATTATTTCCGTATGATATAGCGGCTGAACAAGCAGGAATGGATTAGGGAAAACCTTGTTATTTCCGAGATGGCACGAAAGCAACGATCCTGGCTTTCACCCAAGAACAAACCTCGGTGGCACAATTTTCTATGAGTAATGTTGAAAATTTCACTCCAATGGAGGTCGCAAAGAAATTCATGAAATTAATATCATCAGTTAGAAAATGATGTCTTCTGAATAGGGGGTTCTTGCCTAATCATCCAGTGCCATGCGTGATACATGACTGACGAGGCAGATTTTTTCCCGCTGTAGGTTGCAATTTTTTTCTACGGTAGACCGCTTGCCATCCAAGGCTACAGAACCTGGTCTGTCTTGTTGTTTAACCATAGCTTAGAAGAAGAGGATTCATACTTTTCCCAAGGGTATTAGTGAATGTAACGGATTTGATTGGAATTCGAACTCGGCTCTCCGATTCCTCAATCTGAGCCGCTATCCATTATTCCACCGTAAACAAAGGAAAAGAAATATCTAAAGACACTAGTAACCACACCATGGTCTGAATTGCTAAGAGGGCAGACTTGCAAGGTCCAACATGAGTCCGGAGAGGATATAAGGTTGCAAATCAAGTAAAGAAGCGTGCCGACCAGAATTACTCGCGAAAGAATTTGGAAAATTTACTATTTTGCTGAGATACTGAACAATTGAAAAATTCTATGTCTGGATACTGGCAAGATCTGTAGTATTAGAATTATGACTCTACTTGACACGTTGAGTTTTGAAATCCCCAAACACAAAGATATTCGCAGATGAGTGTAGAGAGAGGGAGAGAGAGAAAGAAACATTTCTATGCCGTCACATAGTTTATCTAACAAACTACAATCCTGTAAAGAAGGAGAACAATAAATGAAGAATAGACACCTAACAGAGTTTAATAATGAAAGTCGAAAGCACATATAAAAATAATCCGGAGAATTAACAGATAATTCCCTTGCCATTGCAGACAGAATCCATGCATGTGCACCCTAGAATCCTTTCAATAAAGATGAAGATAGCCTAGAACAAAGAATTCAGTAGGAGAGTTTAAGTTAGTTTCACGGAGCATTTAAAATATCAGGAGAGCGAGTGAAGAAAATGTGAGTGGTGCCAATCTTCCAAATAATGATATGAATGTCGACACTCCTGGCTTTTTACCTGAGCTTGAACACTAACCTCTGGTATTTACGCGCAATACAACGCAGCCACCAGATAGACCAAAACGCAACAGAGACGATAACATTTTCCTACAAATATTTAGTTATATCTTGCCATTTTAACACAAACAGCTTTTCAAACATTTCGTATAATTCACAGATCGATACCACACAAGTTCATTGTACATTTATCATTTAGAAATATTTTATATATATATATATTAATAATATTGCATGAATCTTTGTTGATCGTCTTTTTTAATTGTCCCAACTAAAGTGTAAGTATTTGACAAAAATTCTCATAAAAAAATGTGTAATATTAAGAAAAAATGTTAGTCGCCTATTTTTTAAATTGTTTCACCCCAAGTAAGGTGATAAAGCCGCTAGGATGCAATGGTTTACTGAGAGTGAATGAAACTGTGACATTGATGCTGGGGAGAACAATAAAGGAAGAGGATTCAAGGTGACAGAGAATGACGATTGACGTTGCATTTGAATTTTTGAAGATTGTAGTCGACCGGAAAAAAATCAGTCGGAAGAGATTTCCACAGGGGAGAAGTGCGAAAGAAGAAATTATTAGAATAGAACTTACAGTTGCATCTAGAAATTTCAAATGTAACAGCCAATCTAGCACTACGCTTTAACTCATGGAATCGTATAGGCTAAATGCTAGTTTAAAGAAAAGTCTTACCTTTACCTGGAGATAGCAGAGAGAATTTGCAGAAATTTGGGTTTGTAAGGAAGCCTTGGAGAATGTAATACTCACAAAACTTTGAAAGCAAGAGAAACCGGGAAAACTAGTGAAATAGCCTCAATGACAAATTTTAGTAAATGGATAGGCGAACAAATACCACAAAGAACAGAGAGGTGATAAAAAAAAACAGTAACAAAAAACACGAGGGCTGTGGATGTCTATGATCGTCCCGACCCTGGAAGAATTCGACACGGGGAAAGAAAGTTGGGAAAATTTCGCATTCTTTACATTTCCCTGATTATTTTTTAAATAGCTGAAAGCAAGTATTATTAACAACAATTTTGTCTGTGTTATCGTGGTTTTAAACGGTATCAATTTTGACAAATCACATAGATTAAAATATTATCTCTAAATGCAAATAACCGCTTCTTTTTTTTTTTTTTTCAAAACATTATTAAAAATTAGAATGAACGAGATTTAAACATCTTCCTTTTATTAATACTAAAAACACCAATCTCTATTTTTATTCTATTTATTTCCAATTAGAATTAAGATTTGAAAATAATGACCCAAATATTATTACCTATACAGACTCCTACAGCAGTAATTATCGGCCATACATACATACAAATGTAATTCAAAATATAATAATCTGTAAAACCTCTTAATTTATGTCAAATGCCCATGACACGCGGTTTGAGACGATAACAAAATGCTTATCTTAAAATAAATGATTTATAAATGAACTCTTATTTCGTCGTCTACTTACCATTATCCGTTGGCTTGTTTTAAAATTAAATAAGAAGTATAAAATAGCAGTTGGGGTTAAAATTATTTTACATGACATGTAATCAAACAAAATCACATAAAATAAGTTTGGTTAATCGAAAATGTCGGCAGTCATTTTACGTCACAAAGTTATTGAGCAATAAAATGAATGACGTCAATCAAATTAGGCAGAATATCTTCCTGTTATAGTTCATTGTCTAAGGCATCGTGAAAAAATAGACGTCTTTTAACTGATACACAATTTATCGAGTTGGATTGATTACAAGCTAGACAGTCTCACTGTTACAAGTTAAAGCATAAAAATTTTTGTTTAGAAATTCTCATAACCGAATTTTACTGTTATTTATGTACACAACAACTGTAATTATTCTGTGTTATGGTATCTGTAAATAAAAAGCTTTCATATATTTAACTTTTGTACATAATATCATCCCAATTTTGTAACAAGACGCATGGGCATAGGCTAGTGTTCATAATTGGTTTTTCATCCCCAATCTGAGATCAAAAGTACACAGCCAGTTAGTTACTTCTTATAATACAAAATGGCGTTAAGTGAAGCACCTTCCCTAAGTTACCAATAAAATATATTCTGAATATATAGTTTTACCCACTCTGCTTGGAAAAATGGGCACATTTAGAAATTAATTTATCGGGACTTGGTACATTTGGTCGAGAAAGAAATTAGAAAATCGTTTTCGGTTGTAGCTGATAGCTCCTCAGTATAAATTCATTTAAAATGTAAATTTAGTGCCTATTGGTTCATAAAAGGTCAGAATATCTCTAACATCAAACGCAAATTACGTCATATGTAAATATGTATACTATATATATATATATATATGATGTGCAACGAACAAAATCCTTACAGGAACTGTATTTCCATACAAAACATAGTGTTTTCATGAATATTCGATTTTATATTCCTTTAAAATTCAAAATAGATGATTTTGATTTGTTTTGTCTTTTTAAGCCAGAATAATTAAGTATACGTGTGAATTATTTTTCTTGAAAATACTGTCAAATAATTCAAAAATCAAGAATCAATAATACTATTTTAAAAAAAATTAGTTATTCAAGGGATGCAACTTACTCGGATATTTATCTCCCCTGAAAACAAATCCAAGGGAAATTACTTCGTCTTATTATTTCTACCACGAAATCATTGTGTAAATTATTTTCCCATATCCGCCGGATAAGAGATGAAATCTTGAATCGAAATGTTTAACTAAGAATTGTATATTTTACATTGTCCATTCTAAATTTTTATTGTTATTATTCACAAGCTTCAATGACCATTTTCTGCTACACTGATTATGGATACGGATTACGATTGTGTTTTTGTTTAGAGTATGGTGAAAAAGCAAATAGATTTCATTTGTTCGAAGTAAGTATCCAATGAACAAATACTGTGAATAGTAGAAAATATATAAGAGTGTGGAAAAGTTCTTAGCCCGACTAAGTCTAGAATTTTCTTAAAAAATAAATTCTGATGCTTAATTATTTAGTGTAACTGATATATGTCTTCTACTTTTTTACAATCTCAAGAAAATTTGTAGAGGTCACTTGCCTCTTGAATTTTGTATTAAATACAAAATATAAAACAATAAGAAGGAACACAAAACCTTTATGACAAACTTCATTTTATATATACTATAATGACATACAAACAATTAAGTGTGTAATTAATCAATAGGAGGAGTTATGTACCTTTAACTTCAATTGCTTAAATACCTTTACGAGGGTAATATTTTTATCTGAGCTCACAGAAAAGAATTTTGTCTATGAATAAAACGATTAGTTTTAACAAGAAATGTTCTTTGTCAAATAGTTGCAAAATTGAAATTTGAAATGAAATTCTGGAAACCTGAAAATAAGTTTGATACAAACTTGTAGCTTCAGGTTTTTGAAGTAATATTTTTCGCTGGTGAATATTAACAAAAGTTATTTTTGTTGCTGAAGAATATCTCACTGGTTGGGTTGAGCCAATTTTTGGTTCTTATTCACTTGCTGGGTGAACGGCTTGAGTGAGAGAATTTTTTTAATTTTTATTCTCATACTTAATATGTTCCGTGTTTTTGGAAATTGTTGAAAGTGTGTTTCAGTAAATTCGTATACGTGAATTTTCCGTACGTACATATATGTGTATGTGTGCGTATGTGATGGCATTTTATAGCGTTTCCTCGTAAAGGACGAAACGCGAGTTCTTTAGTTACTACATCATGTAATGTCAGAGAAGGCAATTGAGACCAAAAGAGAGAGAGAACTTGTGTCAATGTATTTATTTATAACCAACGTGGTCACGTGATAGGCTCGAAATGCCTAGATAGATTTTTGGCGGAATTGTATTTTCGTTCAGGTCAGAAACTAGGTCGATATTATTCAGACGTAGTTGAGAACATGATTTTAATATTAAATGACCAATGAGAAATGAGAAAAATATAAAGACTCTGTGATCCACTTTTTGTGTTTAATTTGCACAAAAATTGACATTGAAAGGAAGTGGTAAGGGAATGCTAAAAATTCTTCTGATGAGTAGGATAATCTTGACGAAACTTTGAGTAGAGACGAGTAAACATTTCATTTTATTTGATAATAATAACGCTTTCTATTGATATTGAGGCCTATCTTTACAAGAACAACGTGTCTTTAAAAATATTAATATTCTAGTTAAATGGTTTTTTGTAGTTTTTGCTTTTTGTTGATTTTTCTTCTTTTGTTGTCTTTTCCGTTGTTATGGTGTTGTTTTTGGTAATCAAAGATTAGTCACCGTCCCTTTATTCCATCCTTGCAGCCATTTCAGAGTAGCACGGAATTTGTCGATGAAAATAACAGTTGAAAGTTGGTCTTTACGAATTCTGATGCTAATTTCATTCAGTAGAATATAAATTTTTGCCTACGTTTATAAAGAGTCATAGAAAATATTTCGAAAGCAAAATAAATTTTGAGAGCAGATTTTATATATTTAAATTAGATTTATGCAATTTTTACACCAATCTATAATATATGAGAATTGTTGAAAAGTTTTCGATCCTACCTACTTATATATCACTAAATCTACGATTTTATTTTCATTTTTTAATGGTCTTCATGGTTGAGCAGAGAATGTTGTAGCACTTATAACAATAATAGGGAAACTAGCGCCTGCGAGTCGCATTCGAACTTGAGTTCATCCGACAAAAACATTTCAAAACTAATTTCGTGCATTATTCAATTTTCGTCTAAATATTTGTGTCTTTAATTTTAACTAACGCCCTATGCAAATAAATGACAAATTATACGACAATTTACTTGAACCTTCATGATAAATTACCAAATTTAAGAAAACACGAGGTCATTTCGTATTAGCCGATGCAAATTGTGTCAATGTATTTAGTTTATTGTATAACGGTAACACATAACTTCCAACAAATCAGCTACTATTAATTGCCAATGCTAAAAAAGGCGGTTTCTTGTATGTTCATTATTCAAGTATTTTTTATACCAGCGGCTCGCCATGAACCTACCAAACAACACATGACCTTCCGAAACCAAAACAATGTTTGCACATCCCTGATTTATATAGTCTTATATTAAGTAAGGGCCACACGAAGAAAACGATAAACAGGTGTTTTGCTAATAAGAACAACAACATGGAAACTTCTCTGAAGAAATATAATCTGATAGTATAGCGCTTTGTAGTAAAATGGCGATGGTTTCAATTACATGATAACACGTGACTTGAATGTTTATTAATTATCATTTTATTCCCTTCCATATGACATCACTAACTCTCACTCAGTCTTTGGAGAAAAATGGTTTCTCTTGTTCAGACATGGATAATAAAAAAACAGTCTTACACTGAACGTTTACAAACAGTGATTGTTACTTTAAAATATATTTTCGTTTAACCAGGAGGATGAAGAGACATTTTTATTTTATTTATTTTTTTTTTTTTTTTTTTTTTGTTTGTTTGTTTTTTTACACAATGAAACTTTCGTCTGGATTCAAAAAATATGCTTACCAAATTTGAGGGCTGTAGACGAAAGTGTCTGGCCATGTATAGTGAACCAGCTCTTCTTAAAGTATATCAGCCAAGTTATGTACCATGTGTGATAACACGCTTAGGCGATCATGCCTCTTTCGATAGATAACTGACGAAACAGATTGCCATCCAAGGCTATAGAACCTAGTCTGTCCTGATATTTACCCATAGCAGGAGGGAGAAGAAGATTCATACCTTTCGTATTATCATGTAATGGATTCGACTGGAATTTGAACTCGGCTCTCCGATTCCTCAGTCTGAGCCGCTATCTATTACCCCACCGTGCCTCCTCCCCTAAAGTATATACGACGAATGAAAACAGACAAAGGGTTCACATCAAGAACTATAGAATAGATGGAGCAGGTTTTCAACTATAAAACGCAATTTTTCAACAGTCACTACCACTAACTATGCATTTTGATTAGCAATAAACAAAACCAAAACTTACGTGTTGCACCCGTAAAAACCTGCACCTTAAAAAGAGATTAACTTTTTCACTGAAAACGTATAAACCATGTCGGTGGGTGCATTTTTTCCGCGTAGGGGAATTTAGGGACGTACTTTTGCTTCGTAGGTATTTTCATATCAGCAACCATATATACTAGGTACCTCCACTTTTTCGCGGGAAAACAGCATAGCGTAATAAACAAATGCCACAAACTTACCGAAAATAAATTTTTATCGTCAAAACGCTTATGTTATTATTAAGATGAAAGACCAAAGTGTATTTTAATTATTTTTTGATATTTTTTAATATTTTTTAACACGTTCGAAATTTTGGTTAAAATTTTCTTTTTTTTACGTCATCGCGGTGCTGTAAAAATAACATTGTTTTTTTTTGCGCTTTTTTCCCGTTGAAAACCCATTGATTTGGAAATTCTTGTAAAATTAAAGTAATTGTCCGATTTTAATGAAATTTTCAGGACTTATTTCACCAATGAATGAAATTATTTTTGAAATATTTCTTTTTAGTAAATTTTAGTAAAAAATATTTTTTTTTTTAATATGTTACACCCCACTTACTTATTTTCCCGAAATTTTTTTCAATTCTTTTTATTTCCTTACAATTTTTTTTTGTTTAAAGTAAGAGTCATTGGAGATGGTAAATCACCTACTTTTATTTTTCTAATTTGTTCCAACTTTTGTAAAATGAGCTTTGAATAGAAAAATAATGAATCCAATAAAACTATGATATTACTTAATTAGAAAAGCTTTTAATTGCTTTTGTAAATAAGTAATATTAAGGTCATTATTGCCTGAAGAAATAAATTTTTTCTGATGAATAATTAAATTTTACAAGAATTTTTTATTTGTTTTACATTTTGATTATAATAATTTATAATAGTTTAAAAATCGTGCAAAACTCTGTATTAGCTTATTTCCTTTTGATAATTAGTAATTAAGTAGAAACAAAATTTACGAGTTCAAAATTGCCAAGTTTAATAAATTTATTGATTCCACTTTTTTTTCAAATAATTTTTTATGTTGTATTTTTCTACTTAATACATTCCTTATTTCCATGTACGGTAGACTGAAATTGCCATTATTATAAAAAGAGTTTTGTCCCTTTATTCTAATAAATAGACATAACAGTAAAACTAAAAATAAAAGGGTTCACTCAGATTTCTAGTAATTTTCATTTATGGTCATCCGTCATAGCTGTCATCACTTGTCAATCGACACGTGGATCAAGTATCGGATCAAAATTACGGTACCAATCGTTAATAATTCGTTGTATATTTCTTTTTTATGCTATAATTAAGTAATATTTTTTTTAAATCAGATTAATTTAACATTAAATTTTCTAATTTTACTAAAATGACGTGTCAGAAATTTTTTTAAATATTTTTAAAATCGATAAATTTGTGTTTGTTTACAAATTTCTTAAAATTAAGAAAATGGCGGGTTTTTTGAAAATTTAAAAATTTAAAATTAAATTTGACATTCCAATGTATATAGTTTCTATCTGAAATATACCAGAATTGTTTACTTAATGGAAATAATAAATTTAATGATTCAACTTTCAAGTAAAGCTAAAATGAAATCTTCAAGCATGTTTTTTCATTTTAAAAAATGTATTTTAAACTTGGGTATCGAAATTTATGCCGAAAAAGTGGAGGTACCTAATATATACAGATATGTCTGCAATAACAATAAAAAAAAACATAATATTTATTTAAATTTATTATAAAGTGAAGTTGGATGTTAATTTAATTTTAAATAAAAAGCTTGTAGAAGTCTGTTCTCGATTGAATTTAATTTCGGCATTAAATAATCCCTAGTATTTATATTCAACGCAAAATACCACAAAATATGAAGCAATAAGACGGAACACAAAACGGTTTTATAACAAGAACAATATTTTTATTTTTTGTATGTCAAATGATATACGTAAATAATTGATAGGAGTTACTTCCCTTTGACTTGAATTAAAGTCTTTACTAAATATTTTTTTATCTACGCTTATAAAAAGTTGAATGAACTTGCCACTGAAAATGTTCTCTGTGACAGAATTTAAAGAATTTTGTAAAGCTGAAAAAATGTTGATGAATTTTTAGCTTCAGAAGAGTTGAAGGCGTGAATGTTCCATTACGTTTAATTAGTTTGCGTTGCTTGTAGTTGAATATTCGTAAAAAAAAAACATAATTTTTAACCAAAATTTTCTACGTGTTAGAAAGGAGTAAAAAATTTCAAAAAATATTTAAAAAATACTTTGGTCTTTCCTCTTTCATAACAACATAAACATATTGAGACAAAACTTTGTTTTCGTTGATTTATGAGTCATTTTTAATCGTGATATGCCGCTTTTTTACGTGACCTAGTGGACGTACCTACGTAAATGTAATGTTCGTAATGTTTGTAAAATTAAGTTTTCGTAAGATTCACTAGTGTGATTGAATAGTTTTTAGCAAGTTCCAGAAGAAGAAGAAGTTGGTGAGTGAGTGGTTTAGTTGAATGTTTTAGCTTGAATTACAGTGAAGTTATTTCATGTTAAAGAACTTAAATTTGTACTTCACTGCAGTAATGATACAAGCGTCATGAACTAGTTTAGCAAATGCTAGTCTTTCGTAAATTCTCATTGTGAAAGAGTTGAAAGTTCTCATATGTGTTGATTAGTTGAAAGTTCGTACATGTTTGTAATTAAGTTTTGTACGTACGTATATGTGTGCGTGTTCGAATATGTTTACATAGCGTCCGCCATCAAAAAGTCGAGACGCGATTTCTTTAACAACTACATTTTAGGAGCGATAGAATTCAAAAGAGTTTATTTATTGTGCAATAGAAATAAATTAGAGAGGAAGAACGAATTCGTGTCTGGTATTTATAATCAACATAATCACATGCTACGAAAGGCATAGACAGAATCTTGGGTCAGGAATTAGGTCGATGTTATTCGGACGTAGTTGAGAACATGATTTTAGTATTAACTGACTAATGAGAAGTTGTGGTTTTTTGAAAATATGTATGAAGCTCGATAAGCTCTGTGATCCACTTTTTGCACAGATTTACACAAAAATTGACACTGATAAAAAAAAAAGAAAAAAAAAATTGGTAGCAAAATGCTTAAAGCTGAGCCATGGCCTACAAAATAATTTTAATTACATTTTTTCAGAAACTTCCCGTAATTTTACCTGTTATTTAGCTTTAAATTGTATATACTTGATTATCGACCCTTTTTTGTACGCTATAATATCGTTTCTTCTACATACGTTCTGCTTTGTCGAATAAATGAATTCAAGCCGTAGTTTCAGTAGCAACCAAATTTACGACGATTCATGAAGACAAATATCTCAAACAACTATATATATATATATATATTTTTTTTTAGATTTTTCAGAAAATTGTGCATCAGTTTTGACACGTGCTAATTATTAAAACATTTGTCACAAACCAAAACTTCGTTTTGAAACTGAAAACCCAGATACAACGAAGTCACGTGTCATTTATTAAAGCGAGAAAAACGTGATATCTCATGGATTAATATTCTTCTCACGCACACGTCGTTAATATTTCGACATTCAGTACGTAGAGACGCTTGTGAAAATATGTTTTTACCTTCTTCACACACACATTCAATATGATAAAGTTCTTTCCCCTGGCTAGACTCTTTATCTAGTCACTCAGAGTTCGATCCTTCCTAGATTACAAAGACGTTACTTTGAGCTGAAAATCGTGTCCAGTGGGAACTGCTTCTGTGAGGTTGTCATAACAAATCAATATTAAATATTATACAGCGTTTTATGTTATTTAAAGTTAATAAAGCAGTATAGTATAAAGTTTACGAGTGTTGAACACGAATCTCGAAATATCAGAAATGTGATCATATACATTTATATATGAAGAAATGCATTTTGATATAAACCAAACTTAGCTTGCTAAAAGTCCATAGGTGAAGGAAAAGAAAGAAAAGTTGGATTATATTTCGTTCCTCGCCATGTGTGAGGAAGATTTGCCACCGTAGAAAAACGTATTCCCGTTCAAACATTTGCACCACTGAGAAATACACTGTTAGTTGTAATGCTGATTCCTGTCACAAATGTATTTGATTTCTATGTTCATAAACGAATAGTACTAAAAAATTATTGATATGAAATGTACCGGATTAATTAAATTAAAACTTATTTAAATTAACAGTATACATTTTAACGGCATAATAATCGTTCTAGTTTTCTCAGCAGCGAAGCTCAATTCATTTAGTCTAAGGTGGGAGATGTTCCCCCGACATACCCGATAGTTATATAATGGTACTTACTTCCTCGAACCCAAATTTGACTAGTCTATTAAAATCAGAAACAGGTTTTCAAAAACAGTGTTCTTGTTGGATCCTGAGCCAAGACGTTTTGACATTCATATATGTCATAGATCTGTAAAGGTGATGTTGCTACATGCCTTACTTCTTGCCTATCTCACATTGCGAATTTTTTCTGAGCTCTATACTAAACATTAAATCTGTTATGAAAAAAGAACTAAACAAAATGAACACAAAACGATCAGCATGGCAAAGGGCACTCCTTAAAAGGCAAGGAAGGGCAAAAATATTTTAAGTCAAGTGATAGCGATTGCTGTATGAGTCGTATTAGGATAAAGTGTTACTTAAGTGCTTCAAAGCTGTCATTTTAAACATGCTAGTGTGTGCATGAGGTTTGTGGAGGCTAAAACGTTTTTAACAAGCCGGTAAAAAATATTTAAACGACATTTTCGAACGGCTCATAAAAATTTTGAAAATGGTTTAAAATTACTTTTTCTTTCCTAACGACGACATCAAATTAAACTTTCTCTTTCCATTATTAAAGTTAATTTTCTCGTCGTCGGCCGATAACAAAACGCTCCAATTGATTAAAATAAAATATAACCCCGTGATACCATATTTTTCAATAGTATATATACTGTTAAAATGAAACTTGAACCCAGTCCATCCCGCCGCTCACAAACTCACAAAGTTCAGCCGATGTTTAAACTCGTCTTCATGAGGTGTTTAACAAACTGGTATTGGAGTTCATAATTGTTGAGTAGTGAGTTCGATCCTTACTCGGTGCGCCATAATTGCAGCCTTGTACTACTCTTAATGTAACTGTATATGTTTTTTACTCCCACTCTTCACCTTTATGGAACTTCTTCAGGTTTTTTTATTTTTTTATTTCTAGTCAATTTTGATCTTCAAAAATTTAAACGCAATGTCATTCGTCATTTTCTATCTTCTTAATTCCTGTTCTTTTATAGTTCTCTCTTCTCAATAATGTTTCCTTTTTCTCATATTGTTTTCTATTCAGTAACCCTCCTTGCGTCTTAGTAGCTTTATTGCTTTACTTGAAGTTGCCTTGTCACGCTTCTAAGCTATGCTTAGTAAGTCGATATAAGTCACTATAAGAGGAATTGTTAGTGAATTTCATATCCGAATGGAATTCAATGCTTGGAGATGAAATTTGCCAGAACCTAATCAAGTCAATGCCGAAAAGGGTTGAAAAAGTTATTCAAAATAAAGGAGGACTCATAGATTATTAAATATTTCGAACTATATTACCTATTATAAATAAATTATACCTCTATTATTCTTTATTTAGAGCTGTTCGGTTATGTTTCTATTGATTACTAGTTGCAGGAAATAAGTGAGTCACTTTTTTTGCACAGTGTTTTTTCCTGAATATCATTTATATCCAAAATTATATTTATCAATAGAATACCTTAGGGTGAGTAAACTTTTTTACTAGGTGATCGGGAAGGGGTCTTTATATTAGTAAGATTAAAGATTATATTAACGCTAAAAACAATAGACAAAAAATATTTTTAGTAAAAAAAATCAGGTGAGTCACTTTTATCGAACAACACTATATATATATATATATATATATATATATATATATATATATATATATATATATATATACACACACACATATATATATATATATGAGTTTTTATACATATATATATATGTGTGTGTGTATATGAGTTTATATATATGTATGAGTTTATATATGTAAATATATATATTAGTTTATATATATATATATATATATATATATATGAGTTTATATATATAAATATATATATATGAGTTTACATATATATATATATATATATATATATATATATATATATATATATATATATATATATATATATATATATAATGTTGGCGAATGAGAAACAAGTTTGCTGGTCAATGTTAAATTCTAGTTGGAGCCAACGGTCATTTTCTATAAGAAGGACTGCTATCAGCGATTTAGGAGAAGAGGGCTGAGGCAGATCCATTAGGAGATGATCAGACAGGAGACAAGGATGTGTCGTTGATGAGAACTGAAGGATTAGCTCCTGTACTTCAAAACGACGGTCCAGTCTTAGGTCGTAAATTTGACAAGGCAGATTCTTACAGCAGTAAATTTCACACCAAAAATACGAATAAAATTATGACAAAATTATAAAAACCTGGAGAAAACAGTTTTAAAAAAAAAATCCTATTTAGTCTTGTTTGACGATTGTGATAAGGACATAGGTGGGTGCTGTTTGAAAAAAATCTGCTTTATGCCACTGAACAGTTTCCTCCGCCTCCTGAATATAAATTTCTTCACTGAAATGTCTTCTAGTCTTTAAATGATGTGATTTCTGTTATCTGGTGTATTTTTTGTGATTTTTTGGCGGACCGGTTATGCGTTTCCCAACTTGTTGCTGGAATTAGTAACATCGGTGAATTGAATACGTGTCTCCTAAAATACCCCACGGCTAAAATGGTGGACTCGACCAGCAGCATTTCCCCTGTTTCGACCGTCGAGATATTCCCCTAGTACACATTTCTCACCTGTATCGGCCGTAAGAAAACACACCAACGTCGACCACCCGCATTTACCTCATTCAATACCTTCTAACTTCCGATCAGAATGAATCACTACAAACATTTCCCTTTTCAACTGCTGATTACATATTGGAAAATATTTACAATCTTTTCCAAGCTGCGGGGGAGTTATTGTAGAACCTAATTTCTACATTTCAGTGGATCACACTTAAATTTTCTTAATGCTGTTATTAAACAACCATCCCGATTAGAGAACAAATATTTAAAAAAAATATTAAAATTGTATTTTGTATATCTTCAAGTGCAAAGTTCTAAAATCGTGTGCAAGCTAAACAAATATAGACTCCAAATCAATTTTCAGCAAGTTACATATCCTAATTGGTCCAATAATGCCAAAGTCATGTTTCCGCCTACGCACAACATGTTAAATTCAAAAATGCGTCAAAAAGTGAAAACCTGTTCTCGAACCTATCACGTGTTTAACACATAAATATACATGATACACTAGCATATTCGCCAGTGAGAATGTGACCAGCAACCCAACTTGCCAACTGAGTTTATGTCACTCTGTTCTGAGGCTAAAGGTTAACCATTAACATAATCTCATACTTCCAGAACATCCACTCACTCGCAAACACAGCAGTTTTCTTACATTTCTGTCAGTTAATTAACATCTAATTATTCAACTTCGCTTGTGAGAAAATCAGCCTGCTGAGGAAAACACTCACGCACTAACTTGCAGAGCGATCATAATTCATTCTCGCCGCTGAGTTCAACAAAGGGAGACAACTTCTGAATGAACTGTGAATTGGAAACTCCTTTATACTTAAAATTCAGCTCTCAAGAATTTGCTTAATTTAAACATACGCAGTTTAATATTCTTCGCCAGGGAGAAAATCAGCCTGCAGAGAAAAACACTCACACGCTAACTTGCACAGCGGTCATAATTCATTCTTGCCAGTGAGTTTAACAATCAAAGTTAAGTTTAATATTCTCCCGGTTTGCACAAATCATCATCCAACAATTTAGTTAATACACATTCTTTCAAAAAAAAATCTTTAATTACTATTTCAAACAAACAAGGAAAGGACAGTGAACTAAAATTAAACTACTACAAAACTGTTGTACATAAATTTCAATGCAACAAGAATTTCAATACAAAACATCAACAAAATTTGTATCACTTTTGTCACTGATAAAAGAAAAATCTATTTTTGTTATTGCATTGATCTATAAATTTCTTATTTTTCTTGTTGCTTACAGTTCCTTGGTACATTTGTTAAAAGTAAAAATAGTAAGGGTTCGAATTGAGGTCGTTCGATCCTCTTCAAAATCATTTGCATTGATATTCCCTGCAAAGTTGATAAAGACACTTTGCAATACAAAGCGATTACAAAGGAAAACAGTGAAAAAAATTTAAAAATATCAAAGAACCAGAGGTGTCCCAAACATTGGTGCAACTGGTACTGTTCTAGCAGAGGATGTTGCTGCTGTTTTAGAATAATTCAACAGCATAATTTCCATTAAGTCAGTTCTTGTGAACAATATCAGTACAAACACTAGTTGTGAGGTAAGGTCTTGTTACAGCTCTGGAGGAAAAAAAAAAAAATAACAGAAAGTTGCACAGAATTGGTTATTCACTTCGTCAAAATAAACTTCCATTTACAGTTGTTTTTTACGGACACTGATGAAACAAGAAACGTTACTACTTTTACTGGTCCTTTAGGGAAACTTTGTGGAAATGTTTACCAGCATTTGTCCCAGATATAATTTAACACTATCAATAGCTCTAGATATTAGGTTGTTGCAAAAATAATGTCGTTTTCTCACATATGCTACTATGTGAGAAAACGATATTATTTTTGCACCAACCTAATAACTTCTATGTTACTGCAGGGGTAATAGGTGATTTAAGTATAACCAATCACTGCTCTTACAATGTGCAGCAAGAATTTTTTGGGGGGAAAGTGAAACCTAGTTTTGGTGCTTGAAAAATTGGGTCTCTAAATCAAGCACCATCAGTTTAATGTGTCTAGGGTCCAAGAGGTGCCTATCCACCAAAATACTATGATAAATTATATACCCTTATAAAATTTCTTATTGAAATATATACAGTTAGTTGGTCTAAAATTAAACGGAATAATAAATTCCAAAACTAATAACTGTATATCTTCAATATGATCCAGAGAATAAATCAACAGTCGACTAAAATACTGAATGTTGCATTAAAAATTTACAATACAAAAATATCTTTCTGTTTCAGAAGTAGCGAGCCACCAGAGAAAAGATTTTTTTTTAAAAATTACGTTCAACTCTGAAGTGAAAATTTGGTTAAATTTGATTAAGTTCTTATAAAATGAAGTTTTTGAATCTGCGCTTAATGAACTGAAAGAGGTTCTAATGAATGGAACAAAATTGCAGTTGCGAAATTCACCTGCACATCCGCTAGTTATGGAAAGAAAAGTTAATTACTGAAGCTTCACAAATTGTAGATGAACAAAAAGCAAGGCACAAGCAACTTATTACTAAATCATTGTGCTATTTAAATAATATCTTCATTTGCTTCAAAGAGAAATTCTACTGAACAATTTAGAAATGATACATTTTATTTAGTATAGTAGTTTTAATACGATTTTCAATAAACAATGCAAATTTAAAACTTCTTTTTCAATCCGTGCTCAGCAATATTATGGTGTCATATACATTTGTAGGCGTGGCACTACAATAGCGTGGCATTACACACTATTCGTTTTTATTTTTTATTAATTATTGCCTAACAAATGGTGTAAGATTCATTTATTCGCCTTTTTGTAATCTTGTACAATTTTTAATTTTCACTTATCAAATATAGTAAAAAAAATTGTGTATTTTACTTGTAGTGATTTATAATTAGAATTCTGACTTGAATAGATTTTCTATTCACCGTAACTGGTATCAATTTTATTTGGATTTATTCTTGAAATAGTAGAATTTTGAAGTCACTTTATAAGCAAAAACTTGTCGAAATTAGGAATGCCTCTACATTTTTTAGATTACTTTTAAATCTAAATGGTCAAAAATTGCTCAAATCTATCAATCTAATTTTTTATGTCAGTTTTTATCATATTAAATTCCTAGCTTTCGCACTGAGTGCAATATTGATTTTATAAAAACGGTGAAAAACAAACCTCTCCTAATCTAAATATGGAAAACTGTTGAACCACACTTCATACCGAAAACCCAAACATAATTTTTTTTTTTAATTGTTAATTTGTCTTCTTTCATGAAGTAAGTAAAATTGGAAATTAAATATATTAGGTTGGTGCAAAAATAATGACGTAATAATGTCGTTTATGACGTTAAAAAATACGTCAAAAAACTACATTATTACGTCATTATTTTTGCACCAACATAATATTTCGGTTAGTTTTTGTTTTTTTTTTGTTTTTTTTTGGTAGGTAGAGAAGTTTTGTGTTTGTTTTTTTAGTTACAGATGTACAAGGGAGATAATTTAGTGTCAAACACGTCTTTCTTTTTCTGCTTGAAAATTTAGTAACTTTTATTTCTATTTGTTTCTTTGATTTTTTTTTTTTTTTTTTTTTTTGACAGGTGAGAACAATATTTGTGCTTAGACTTTCTCTCCGAAGTGCGTAACTATGACAACCAACCGTCTACTCTGAGGACCTAAAAATGTGTTGTGCTGGACAAAAGTGAGACCAACTCTACAACTTCAATGGATTCATTTTTATTCATTTTTAACAACATCAGCTGTAATGAAAAAAAAAAACAGTATTGGTGACGCCATCACAGGCATCACCACATTCCACATCGGATCAAAATTTCAAACAGTGCACAAAACAAAGGACGAATTATGGTAGCAAGGGGAACAAACAAACACTAGTTGCATGCACGGCTTTCTTATTAAAAAAGCTGAAAAACACATTTTAAGTAATTTACACATCTTCTTTGAAGTTAAATTTTAGTTTTATTTGATACTTAGCTTTGTTTGATACTCGCCCGATAGATCATCATTTAAGCTAGCTCATCCAGAGGGCTGTTGATAAAGCTTAATGACAATAGATAGGGAGGAGTAGATGCGATAGGCAACGATAAACTACTGAAGATCTCAAAATTGATCGCAGCATTTAATATTTAAGCTTATCTTTTAAATGTCCAGCGATAATTCTTCTGTCGCCACTTAATTTAAAAACAATTTGATGTACGTAGGTCCTTACTTTCCGTACAAACAAAGGACTTTTATTTCACGGGTCACTTTCGTTTAAATGCCGCCTGATTTTTTGTGATGTGGCGAAAATGTGCATGATTTTGGGGGGGACCTAAAAAACAGTTCCTCACCAAAACACACGTTTATTACCGTTACTTCTGTAGCGATTTTGTGATGATCATCATCACACACATACATACATACTTACGCAAATTCAAATTATACAACAACAGACATTCATTGGATATTAAATCAACACTACTGTGTAATGGACAATTTATAAATCACAGCTATGCCATAATTTTATAATCGCTATATTTTCATGTCGATTTCATGCACTTTTGGGATAATCGGATCCCAAAAGCTTTCGTGAGTCTCCCTAAAGCTCACTCGCTGATTGGTCAATTCCAACCAATCAGATTGTCTGCACGTGAAGAATAATTCTTCCCGCGCAGCAATCTGGAGCCTATAGTCACTTATTTAACAAAGAATTTTTCTTATCTAATTAGTGAGAATTCAGCTGCCAAACGAATCCACGACAGTTGAAACAATGCGCTAGTCTTCTCACTCACACCACCACTCACATGCTGAATATTCCCTATAATCTCATATTTTTTCCTTACACAGCAGAATAACTGTCGAAAACATTTATTACCAGAAACTATCACAAACTTTCTTTCAGTGAACTTTGGAACACAAATAATAGTTAAAGTGAGACAACTCTTGTTTTACTCAATGCATGCCTTTATTTCACATCCTTGCCTGTACATCTTGTTAAATACAAATTTTATGTGTAATGATGTCTTTGGCTTATCCTCTTTTTCTTCATGTCAGTTTGGTTTCCTAAGTTAAATTAACGTGGCGAAGTCCGCCACAATTTCGTTTCTCATTGTGAACCTCCATATTAGTGGCCGGGCCATATCCGTTTTTGACTCAACAGATCTCGTTACCAAGAAAGGCTAAATCCGTTAAAAGACTTTAGCGTCATTAAACATTCAAAAACTACAAAAGTTTTTCCTGTTTGATATATATATATATATATATATATATATATATATATAGTAATGAGGAGGATTTGATAATTATATTAATTGATTCATCGAGTCTGATAGAAACCTCAGGAAGCACTGGACGGCCGTTTCGTCCTATATTTGGGACTCATCAGCAGTGCGCATCCACTACCGAGGGAATCGAAACACCGACAGTCAGGTTGGTAAGCGAACACTATACCAACTGCTCCGCCGGGCCTAGGCGACGAAGAGATTGCAAATCAGACTCTAAGAAGCGGTGAGAGTAGTCGTGGCTCCAGGAGGCTCAGTCCTATGGTCAGAGAGAATCTCAGTTGAGTTCCACCACGGAATGTGAGAGTGAGCGGAGCAGTTGGTATAGTGTTCGCTTGCCAACCTGACTGTCGGGGTTTCGATTCCCTCGGTAGTGGATGCGCACTGCTGATGAGTCCCAAATATAGGACGAAACGGCCGTCCAGTGCTTCCTGAGGTTTCTATCAGACTCGGTGAATCAATTAATATATATATATATATATATATATGAAGAAATATAGTCTTAAGGTGTGCTATATTTATGGAATAAAGTGCTCAATATCATAGATTGAGCGTGTGTAAATATAAAAGTGAATATAGAAGTCAACACTTAGAGGCGACAGTCTGTTTCAAGCTATATGCAATCGTCAGGCCGCGTGAACCCTTACTTTGTAACCGTTATGATAGATAAAGCAAATCAATTCTAATTGTATAAAGTAATTCTCTGGCTGAGAATTTTCTCGCCAGAAACCAAACTTCACCATTTTTCCTCTGATATTTTTCTGACACTCGAAAGTCATGACTTGACTAAAATGTCTACATTTGTAGAATGAGGAATGGTCATCAGGAGACATGTAAGTTTTCAGCAAATCCAATTCGGTGTGTCGCCAGCAGCAATACAACTGACATATATATATTTATAGTCCAGTGTACATTTTTGAAATTCCTTCTCCACTCCAACCCAGAGTTATATGAAATATGATCCAATTGTCGATAATATTATCGAATATGATATCGTTCAATAAATGCTCAGTTCAAATCGAAGAACTTTTATCAAAAGTTCTAATAAAGCTTTCCACAGAAATTGTTCAAAATGTCTCCCGGTGACCAGGTTTCCATTCGTTTTTGATATTTTAATTTCCTCATGACCACACCCGATTGTGTCTGTGTGTTCGTTCCGCGGAATTTTCCCGTAGTTTTTTCCTTGTGTCTGTGTGTTCGTTCCGCGGATTTGCGTCCAGGTTTTTCTTTGTGCCTGTGTGTTCGTCTCGCGGAATTTGCACATAGGTTTCTCCTTGTGTCTGTGTGTTCGCCCCGCAGGTGTTTTTGTGTCTGTGTGTTCGTCCGGTGGAATTTACATGTAGGTTTTTCATTGTGTCTGTGTGTTTGCCTCACGAACTTGCATACAAATTTTTCTTTGTGTCTGTGTGTTTGGCCTGTAGATTAGCATGTATGTTTTTCTTTGTATCTCCTTTATGTGCTGTGTCGCCTCAGGATGTAGACGATCATGGCTCTCCACAACTTCCTGTACTTTGTAGCCCTTAGTAATTTTGTATTTTAAATATTTCTCCCAAACCCCGTTCCGCCATCCATTTACTTAAGTTCATCAAGTATGTCATGCACTGATTTCCTCTTACCTTCAATCTATCTTGTGAGTATCAGATTTTCCAGGCCCATCTTCCTCATTATGTACCGCAGAAATTTCAATTGTCTCTTCCTGATGTTAAGTATTAGTTTCCTTTTGTTTCCATTTTCTCTAAAACCTCGCCGTTGCTCACACGTTCAATCCACGGGTGACATCTCCACATGTTCGCTAAAAAATGAGCAGACCATGATGAAAAAATGCTCCAAACTTTTAGAGACAAAGTTTTATCCTCAAAATCTTTGTTATTATTAAGATAAAAGACCAAAAGATTTTTTGCTATTCAATTATATTTTTATCCTTTTTAGAACGTTCGAAAATTTGGTAACAATTCTTGTTTTTTTCTTCCGTCACTGGGGAAACTAAAGATTAGTATAGGAATTCTAGCGTCTTTTTTTTTAAGGTGATAAACACATTGATTTGAAAATTCTTGCAAAAATCAAATAATTGTTTGATTTTAATAAAACTTTCAGGACTTATGTAGAATTGAATTAAATTATTTCAGAAATGTTTCTCTTTTAGAAAATCTTGTTAAAAAAACTTTTTTCATGCCCCCCCCCCCACACACACTTATTTAATTTTATGAAATTTCGAGAAATTAATTTTTGTACTGCTTAATATTTAAATTAATTAAAAACAGAACGCCTTGGAGAACATAAATCATTAGTTTTTTGTTTTGTTTTGTTTGTTTTTTTTGTTTCTTTGTAAAACTGGACCTTCAGTTACTAAAAATCTGCTCCGAATCGTGAAATTGACAATGCAATGAGATTAAAACATTATTTAATTAGAAACGCTTTTAATAGCTTTTATGAATAAAATATATTATGGACACTTGTTTTAAGAAAAAAATGAATAATGAACTTTTTCAAGAATTGTCTTAAACTTTTTTTTTTAATTCTAATTAGAATAATTTATAAAGTTTTAAATCGTTTACATTTCAATATTAATCTGTACTAGTTATGTATTGTTATGGAATATAATCTAAATTTACTAATCATAAATAGAAAAAGTTACTGCAATTCAGCAACCAGAAAATTTTATAAAGTATTTTGATGTTTGTGTATGTGAGCGTGTAAACGTACCGACTTTTGTAAAGACGGACGTCCCTATATGACGTTATCAGAAAATAAGTGCGATAACCATAGTAAGTTTCAGGACAAGTTACCTAAAATCCAATAAAACATTAGATTACGTAGAATATTTTCCTAGGTTTTCAAGAATACTAGGTATTTAAAAAAATTATTTACACTAAAAAATATCAGATAAACTTCCGTCTGTCAGTCAAGCTGTCAACACTTTAAATGAACACCTACTGAGTTTAAAAAAATGCATTTCTGCGATGTTTTAAACTTAAAGTAAATAATATTTGTTACACATCGGATTAATTAAACTTTAAACCAGCTAATATTCCTCAAATAAAGTTTAAGAGAATTATATTTGATTTTTGATTTTTATTTAATTAAAGAGAATTACATTGTGATGACAAATGGCTAAAATGACGATAAAATCAGCTATTTTAGCGATTTCAAACCAAAAACTCCTTCCAGTCAATTTAGATTAGTTTTGAAATACAGAAAAAATGTATTTTGCTTATTGGAAATCTTAAATTTAATCAATTAGCTTAAAATTAAAACTAAAATAAAAGATTCAAGAAATATTTTTTTTATTTAAAAAAAAAAATTATTTTAAAATTTAGGTATCGCCTTTCTTTTGCGACACTTACTTTTTTTTTCTTCCTGAGAGATGTGAAATTTACTACTAATTTCCATATTGTGAAATTATATCAACTGCATTCTTAAAATAAATACATTAAAATACAGTCTATTACTTGAAGATAAAGACGATATTCAGTCACCCCCCACCCACGAGGGCGTCATGTGGCATAAGGCCTTTTTAACGTGGGCTCTCCGAGCTAAAAATATGCCCATTGAACCCGTATAAACGGGTTCAGGGTCGGTTTACCTCCCCGAAAGAGAAACCGCCCTTCGGCGTAGCCTCCTTCGGGTTGCTACCGCCCGAAAGCAGAGAGTTCCACTGACTCGACTGACTTGAAGATAAAGACGTATCCATATCAAGTAAACAAACTGACTATCGCTTGCGTTATGCAAATTGTTGTGTTATCTATACATTATTAGAGTAGTATTTATTTTCCTGCATATGTAAATTATGCGTCATGCTACTTTAAAAATCAAACGAGTAATAATAGTTTAGACTGTATGCTTGGTCCTTTTTCTTTCTTTTCTTTCTCTCTCCTACTTTCCTTTCACCAGCTTTTCCTTTCTTATGCTTTCTTATTCACTATCTTTCCTTCTTCACGTCTTCCTTCACTCTTCCACCTTTACTTTGGCCTCTTATCTATTCTTTTTCAGTGGTAATAGTGAGATTTGCCGTTTCCATGCATTCATTGACCGTACATTTAGCGTTATTGTTGGTTGAAGTTTATAAAATCTTTTTTCCCCTTAAAACAGGTTTTTGGTGAAAATAGACTTCTCAATTTCACTTGTGGTAATAGAGAAATAAATTAGTAATAAATGGATAACAGGAAGACTAAAATTTTACCATCCCTAAAATGTACGGATAATACAAATCTCACGGCAAAGAAAGCCATAATTCGGCCAACCAATAAAATAGTTTTCACAACCAGTATGTAAGAAAAAAAAAATTCCACATTTCTAAAAATAGATAATTCTACCAATCAATCAATCAGAAAGCCTTCACAGCCAGGATGTAAGGCCCCGGGCCAATAAGAAGCGTCATCCATTTCAAAGTGAATCTATATCATACCTAGAGACGAAATACAGCATTTTCACGACTATCTGGGGACATTAGATAGCTAAATCGTTCTTAACATATTGAAAATAAACATACTTTCCTTCACCACGTCATCAAGCGGTGGTAACTACACATACATACATACATACATACATACATACATACATACATACATACATACATATATTTACCTGTGAAATCTTGACACTTCAATTTCTCAACTTATTCTTCTGTATTATTATATTATGTATATTAAAATTTATTTGTATTTTTCAACAATCTGCACATGTCCTTTAATCATTAAACCATTAAACCTTTGATATATGACCAGAATGATAGTAGTTAGAAGATATCCTATAAATTCCAATAAGTGATAGCATAAGCTCTTTTTACTAATGGGAGTTTCCTTCCTAGACTTTTGTTTAAGGTAGTGTGTAAGGTCAACATCTTCATTTTATCATTATTTTCCTTTCTAGTTGCATTTTTATGGTTAATGTTGAAAATCTACAAGTGATAAAAATTTCAAATGAAGAAACTTTAAATGATGTTGTCGATTCTTTAAATAAAGACTTACCGGATAACAGAAACCACTTCACCTGAGGACTTTCAACATCAGCAACAAATAAAACGCATAGCACATGTAATTCGAAGGTAAAATAATGACATAATCAAAATGCTGACATTCCACACGATTTCAAACAAAAGATTATTAAGACTCCCCCCCCCCCATTAATACTGCGATGAGCTTTAAGAGTTACGGGAGTTAGGAAAACAATTTTCCTGAAAAATTGCTTTAATAGACAGGTTTTATAAGTTTCAACCAAAAATGGCACAAGCTCCTCGGAAAATGAGTGCCGATTGTTTCTGTATAAGAAAACAGTTAATATTAGCATTACCATTCCAGCAATAGAACCAACGTCTTTCTGTCAATATGGCATGTTTAAATAATCTCTATGAAGTTATCAGCTTATTTTTTAATACCTCCACAAATTTATTTTGAGTACCGTGTGTGTGTGTGTGTGTCCAAGGATGGATGGATGTCATGACGCTTAAAAGAAACTCGTTTGAATTGCTCAGTATGGACGTCTGTTTGCACCCAATGCCTACTCGCTCTAGAAAAATCCAGTTATAACTTTCCCGTCCCCAAATCGATGAGTATTGTCACATAATAAACTCCAACAAATGTTAAATTCGTTCTCACGAAAGCCCGTTAAATACGCACTGTAAACACTCCTAGATATACATTGTTCACAAGATCGAATAATAATAATTGCCAGCAATATAATGCAAACAAAGAATTATTGAGTCTCTTATGAGCATCGACCTCTTCCCATAAAGCAGATGTCACGCTAAAGTGTAGCGTTGAATGTTACAAATTTAAACACCTGTTGTGTTTGTGCTTTTCTTGGATAAAGACGAGGAATCAAATCAATTAGAAATAAACAGAGTGAGCATTACAGAACATTTTTTCAGCTATGAGATTACATTACAATAGAATACATTTTAGAATAAATGAACAAATACACTTCCTCGTTACCAAATTTTAAGTATAAGTGTGATGACATTTTTTTACAATTATTAAGAGCGCCATATGCTAACAAAATAACGTTGGTGTGCAAATGTATGAAATCCATCATGTCACCCAGTCTAATAAGAGTATATCAGACACATGCATCACAGCCAAATGTGCGCATATGGTGACAGGTTTTGATGAAAGAAGCATATAACCATGCAAGTAGGGCCCAGTTAATTACCTTCTCATCGAGTAACTCAGTCTGCTCATACTGTCTCCAGTTGAGTGATTTAAGAGTTCCATTTATTTACTCAGATAATCAATTATTTCAAATAAAAATAATATGAGGTTATTTGAAGCAAGAAAGATAGTTTGCTGTATTATTGGAGAGGTAATTGAGTATGAAGTGTGTCTTTTGTTAACCATACCTATGGACTACAATGGATATGTCCCAACCCTCACAAATATAGTAGAATATACAGTCTTGGGGGTTGGAATTCACCACTAGCATGGATTACTTTCTACACGCCGTTGTCATATCTTGTATGTTGTTAATGTTATAAAGATTAGCGTTCCATTTCCAAAATTCGTTTTGGTTATTCTTATTCAGTAACCCTTTCTAGGTTACAACATTTTGCCGACGAGCATTTGGCCGAACTCAAGTAAACTTTCACCAGTACAACGTTTGGCGAATAAAGATTTCAACAGAACAGAACTCACGTAAACGTTGATGATTTCGAAATTCTACGAACGAAAAACGAATAAGTACTAATTGGCTACAAGGATTTTATAAGAATTACGTGGATTTTTACCAGTGAGTCGAAACACAATATTCAGAAAAACACCGGATTTTATTCCAACTATAACGAACTACAAAAATGTAACGAAAGGTACGTGAAACTGAATTTTACAGAAATCATATATTGTTGAGAGGGTTTCTTGGTGTAAAGGCGTTGCGTTGGAAGTTAATTGGTAGGAGTGATTAAAATGTTTTTAGAAACAGTTGTGTAATAGTATATATATATATATATATATATATATATATATATATATAGTTTTGTGGAAAGTTACTATAAAATGGATTCTAAAACTGTTTTACTGGAAATATTGAGACGACAAGACAAAAAACAGACATTATGAACAAAGACTTGAAAAACTCGTAGAATTATGGGTAAAACAACAAAAGAAAATCTTAACAAGAACGAATATCCAGAGGCGCTATGGTAAATACGATTGCTGAATTTCATTATATGCCAGAAGAAGAGGTAACTTTTTCATCGTATTTCCGTAGATAGAAAACTGACTGAGTAAATTGGTCCGACCACAAAATGGTTAGACTAGAGCTTAGGAAACTAGGCGCTGTCGAGTACAACAAGTTCATAAATTACATATTATCGACAAGAAATAGTGAACTAATATTTAAAGAGACGCTTACTGTATTTTCGGAAGTTTTCAGTCCCAAAACGTCGTTGTTCCATAAAAGATGGAAATGTATGAATTTAGTAAAAAACGATTTAACAACGTTCGCGAGAATTGTGAATGATCAGTGTGAGAAGTTCAAACTGGCAGAATTAAGCCCTGACATTTTTAAATGCTTGATATTTGTTCAAGCTTTGGTGTCGACAAAAGATGCTGAAATCAGAAGGGTTTTAAATAAACTGGAAAACTAACCCAACCTAATTTTACACAACCTAGCAGAAGATTGTCAGAGGTTTATAAATGTATTGAAAATTATTGAAATAATCGGTGTGCCACACATTAAAAACATACGTCAAAAATAAGATTAAGAAGAAAAAAAAAACAAACATTACCCTTAACCCATGTTATGCATATGGCGAATTACATTGCTATAAGGAATGTCCATACAAAAATAAAGTTTTCAGTGCGGAAAAATGGACATAACAAAAACCCACTGTAAGACAGAAGTAAAAAGTCGAGTGAGGAATTATGTTAAAGTTACTAATATGATTTGTTTGTTTGTTTGTTTGGGTTTTATGGCATATAAACCACTGTGGGTTATTTAATGCCAAATCCAGTTTATATGAAATTTAAATGCCTATTTTGTATGGAATAAAAAATGTATAGCTGGCAACATTTTTTCAAAAAAAAAAGAAAATCATATAGCTGGCAACATTACTTTCTCTTACAAAAAAAACGTATAGCTGGCAACATTACTTTCTCTTACAAAAAAAACGTATAGCTGGCAACATTACTTTCTCTTACAAAAAAAACCGCATAGCTGGCAACATTACTCTTTTACAAAAAAACGTATAGCTGGCAACATTATTGTTTCGAAAACTTAGAGCTAGCCACATTATTGTTTCAAAAACTTAGAGCTGGCAACATTATTTTTCTGAAAACATTATCTGAGACCTTGCTGTTGGATGCAGTTTATCGCCGTACCCAGGACGCGGATGTAGTTTACCGTCATACCCAGGACGCGGATGTAGTTTACCGTCATACCCAGGACGCGGATGTAGTTTACCGTCATACCCAGGACGTTACTAATATGAATGAATCTGCCGGTCGAAATATAAAGAAATTTGTGCAGGTAAAAATCCTTAAGAAAAATATCAAATTACAATTGGATGGCGGATCCGATTTAAACATAATATATCCGCATGGAGAAAAAAAGGTAAACCAACATTAATGGTTACCTAGAAAATCGCTTGTAGCGTTAAAGTTTATTTACTTGACCCCACCCCCTACTAAGTCAGGTTGTGACACAAGGTCAGTTTTTAACGTGGGGTCCCGTGTGTTTTTCCTCAGACCGCTGGTCCAAACTCGTTATAATTTGTCCAAGTTGGTCTAAGCTAGTCTTGGCTTGTCATAGCTGGTCCAGGCTCGTCAGAGCCGGTCCAAGCTAATCGTAGTCGTGATACCACTAGCAAGGATCAGAAGGTGTACGCCCCTCAAGTGAGCGGCCGACACCCCCAATCCTCATCGGCTACGGTACCGCATCTGCGCAAAGCCCCTCTCGTAGTGTTACGGGACAGAAAATAACATTCGAAGGGGAATTTATAACAAATGTAATGTTAGACGATAAAATTTTGAAACTGTAATGAAAAATACAAATAATCTTTTTGGAACGGACTAGATGGAGCAGTTTAATTTATGGAACAGTCCGATAAGCTCGTTTTGCCAAGAAATTTACCAACGAAGCAGACAGTTTGAAGAAAATGTTAAAAATTTAATTCCCAGATGTATTTTCTGGTGGGTTAGGCAGGTGCAAGAAAATGTAAGGTAAATTTGAGCTAAAGGAAAATGTACAACCGGTTTTCCAAAAAAGAAAAGAAAGAAAAAAAAAGTACCCTTTTCATCATTAAAACAGATCGATGACACTCAAAATTGGGTGTTTTATTTAAGGTGGGATATAGCTGTTGGGCTTCACCAACGTTGTTTATAAAGAAAAAGTGACTGCGTGGATTTCTCCATGGGCTTAATCGATGCCCTCAAAAGTTATCATTACCCACTTCCGGGACCGGAAGAGGCTTTTGCGCATCTTAGCGGGATCAGATATTTTCGAAAATCTACGTAAGTGACGCGATTGAAGTGGACGACCAATGTTCAGAATTACTTACGATAAACTCACATCGAGAATGTATAAAGTCAGTCGTTTGGCTTTCGAAATCAAAATCCCTCCAGCTATTTTTCAGCAAGTAATAGATACCATGCTTAGTGGACTTGACTTTGCAGCCGCTTATCTTGACGATATTTTGTTGAAAAATGGAAACCCAGAAAAACAAAAGAAATTTTTTTTTAGGTTTTCAGAAAGATTCAGACTATGGATTAAAGCTTAAAGTCAAAAGTGTGAATTTCTTATGGATAAAATCAAATATTTGTGACAAATTATTGGCAAAAATGGGAGAAGACCAGATCTAGCACGGGCCAGTGCAATAAAAGAGATGATTTTCCTGACAATGTCAGTTCCCTAGAACGTTTCCTGGGTTTGGCAAGTTATTACAATGTATTTGTGCCAAACATGCATTGTTTGCAAGCTCGATTAATTGAACTATTAAACAAAAGACTCTAAATGGGTTTGAACTACGGAGTGCCAGGAGGCATTTGAAAAAATTAAATAAATGACATATTACGATCCAAAAGAAGTAATAATCGTACCAAGTCACGCTAGTGCATATGAAATAGGAGCCTGCGTTATGCATAAACTCGAAGACGGCTCCATTAAACCTATTGCACACGTATCCAGGACGCTTCTTCCAACCGAAAAGAATTATTCCGTGATAGAAAAGGAGAGTTTAGGGACTGAATTTGTCTTAAAAATAATTACATAGATTCATTCACAGAAGATGGTTTAACTTATAAACAGATCACAGACCATTGTTACCTATTTATGGGTCCAAAAAAGGACTATCGACCCATACAACTAATAGGTTACAACTATTGGGAACCGTTCTATTAAATTACGATTTCAGAATGGAATTCTTGACATTGAGTAAATTGAGTCATTGTCCAGCCTTATTCCAAGAAATAGTGAGACGTTGGAAGACACGGACATTGATTCTCTACAAACGGAAGTAGAGTTAAAAAAAATGTACCATGTACTTCTCGAAAAAATTAAGAAAACAAACTAAAAGATATGAGTAAGACAGAACCCGAGAGATATTCAATTTGCAATGACGACGTTCTCATGTACAGAGAAAAAGTGGTGATACCTTCATCACTACAGAAACTTATCCTGAAAGAATTCCACACGGGACACCCTGGTATATCCAGAATGAAAAGCTTAATGAGAAGTTATATGTACTGGCGTAGCATGGATAGAGACATCGAATGTTTGATTAAGTTATACAAAGGCTGTGATTTGGCAGCTAAAGCACCACCAATAAAGTTCAATCCATAGCCAGAAACTGACCGCCCATGGTCACGTCTGCATATTGACTTTCCTGGTTCACTTAATGAGTCATATTATTTGATCGTCGTAGACAGTTTTTCCAAGTGCCCAGAGATGTTGAGATGTAAGAAACCAACCACACACATAGTAATTGGGTTTGTACACGAACTGTTCGCGAGGATCGGGGTAGCAGATTCCATTGTTTCGGATAACGGCACCCAGTTTACATTGAGGAATTTTGTAAAATGTTTGTGGTAGAGCACATAACAATTTCTCCCTACCACTCTAGAATTAAGGGCCAGGCAGAGCGTTTTGTGGATACCTTTAAGAGGGACCTAAAAAATTCAACGGTGGATCCACAGATGCAGCACTGCAACAATTTCTACAGGTGTATCGGTTTACACCAAAGAAAAATGCGCCTTCAACCGTGACACCATCAGAAATTATGTTTGCGCGGAAAAATAAGATCGCTTTTTGACAAGCTGATACCCCCACCCAAAATAAGTTCAAAGGCAAAAGTTACCGGCGAAATCAGAATTCCACCAAAAGAATCGTAGCCACAAATTACTAAAATTTGAAAGATATCAGAACAAAATATGGTGTCCGAAAACGGCTAAAATTTAACAAACCAGAACCAAGAAGCTGACGACAACTTAAATAAAGACGGAAATGTAACGGTCGCAGAGATGCCATTTTCCTGGACGACGTCCCCGCTGAAATGAAAAATCAACATTATGTAATTCCTGGGGAAAGCCAAGAGCTACACAAACTTCGAAGTTGTTTGCGCAAAATTTGTCGCTCCACAAAAGGCACCGTCATTAAATCGTTGACATCCCTGGGGGTTAAACCACAGAGTCAAAAAAGGAAAAGTGTTTTTCATGTGGGACATAGTGTTACACACGCCCGCCAACTGTGAAACTACCAGCAATCGAGACCTCATTTTGAGGACTGAATATCAGGGCAATCGTAGGACTAAACTTCAGTATATGAGGTCCCTCCTCAGATTCTCGGGGAACGCTTGCTCGCTTATCTGTGGCAATTTGGACAGATACTCAGTGCATCCTCTGACGATCTGCCTGGGGGATGGAGATTCAAGATAATGATAGATCGTAAGGTCTACGCCACCGCTCAATCCTCAACTGCCTAGATGTAGACAGGCATAAAATGCCTATAATCGTCACAGGCCGAAGACCAAATTGATGAAAGTGCGGAGAGGCTGGTCACATTTCTTTTTCCTGCCCATACTAAATTTTTCAACCCAAATTTTAACCATCTTTCGAGAAGTCTGAAAAACTTCAGAAATTAAAAGAAACACTCAAAGAGAAGAATATTCCAAGAAAATCTTGCGCTCTCTCCCCCGAACCGTCTTCCCCTTTCGCACCTCATGACTACTCCTCCAGTCCTGAGATCTCACACTCCCTCTAAAATGATCATCTTAAAGATGGCCCCCAATAAAGATTAATCATCTAAGGACCATACCACTTCTTTCATCATTACCCCTAGGCCATCAGAACTATCAGAACTCCGATCGGTTCTGAAAAGTCAAAAAGAAAAAGAAGTCCGTCACCCGAATTAACTGGAACAACACATAAAAAAGCCTAAACCCGTTTATAACATAGAGGAGGACTTGTGCCGGGTCTCTAAAGAAATGGACGACAAGGCTCTATAGCACTCGAGGAAAATGAATTTTTTTTAAAAAATCTTTTAAAGTTAAAATCTCTTGATGTGGAAACCCAAGAAATGGTACCTCGAGAGATCTGTTGCCTCCACCCATCTGAAGGTGGTCTTGGTATGCTTCGCACTACGATTCGTCAATATATGCCCCGCAGTGAGTCCATGTAATGTAAAAAGTTTTCTTTTTTTTTTTTCATTAAACAAGCAAAGTAGATTTCATCCTTTCAATGGTTGAAATACAAATACAACACAGAATACACAGAATTCAAAACGGATTTACCGCCAATATCTGTTTAGGCCGCATTTTTATTTAAGAAAATTGTCTTACGGAATACCGGAAGTTGGGTGAGAAAGTTATGCTTTAAATATTGTTGTCAGGTTATAGCTTTCAGTGACAACAACAACTTCTACTATGTGCCGTACCCTCCTTGTCGCTCTTATCAACGTTTGTCCCTCTGCCAAATGTCCCACTCTCCCGTTCAACTCTCCAAGTCTATTCATACAAAGTCGTCAGGTAGATGACCCGCAGCATTCCCCTCTGTCCATTTAACATTCGCTATATCCTATGAATATCAAATTCTCCAAGTCCTCCTTCCTCATTTATCTGTCCTATACATTTCAGCTTTGTCTTTCTGATTCTGAATATATTATGATGTTTTTGTTTCCATTGTCGTTAAGACTTCTTCGTTACCTACGGGCTCCTTCCATAATATTCTCAGCATCCTTCTGTAGAACCACATTTCTGTTGACCCCAGTTTTCTCTTTATCTGTGAGAAGGTTGCTGCCATATAGGAGGATTGATTTTAAATAATATTTCATCATTCTATTTTTTGGTTTCTAATTAAATTTTCCTGATTCTCAGTACCTTGCTTAGCTTTTTGAATGCACGCTTTGCTATTCCAATGCGCCTTCAGATTGACATCTTCTAACCATATATATATTAACGATGTTAATTTATATATGTTTGACAAATTGATTCTCAATTAAAATGGGGAACAACAATAAAATCACATATATTATACATATATATATATATTATACCTTAATCTATTGTCCTCCAACTTCTCTAATACGTTCAATCGTATACTCTTTCTATTGAGCTCACGAATGTATATTGCTTTGATGAACAGCGGACTGCAAACAAGTTCTTTATATGTGGAGTGAATAAAAGATTCAGTTCAAAATCTTTCGAAATTTGCCGAATATGATAAAAACGTAAAGAAAACCATGCGTACGTAGCCGAAACGTTGTGATAATGACAATCAATATAGAGACACTAACCTGAATAGATTAATGCATAATGATAACTTCTTATCTTAGAAATTCAGATAGAAACAACTATAATCATCTGAAACTCAATATTTATTAGGGAACCAAATGGTGTGTTAAGAGTTTTCGAATCTTTCTCGTTAAACATTACTACCGAACAGTGCGTTCGATCCAGTTGGTTTTCATTATTTTTTTTAAAAAGTGCTAAAGGGATAATGCCAGTGAGATGCCAGAGGTTACTGGGAATGAAGAAGAATGAGAAGACTTTAGCGAGGAGAAAGGACAGAAACAGAACAGGTTTTAAGAAGACGGGAGATGGTGACTGACGTTATAGTTGAATGCGAGGGAAGCAAGAAATCGGAATGGAGTTCCACAGGCGAGAAGTAAGAGAAAATAATTTATTAGAATAGAACTTACGGTTACATCTAGCTGTTTAAACGGTAAAACAATGAGACCTAGTTGGCAAACGAGCAGTACGCTTAAATTCACGCTGTCGAGGTATCAAGGACGGGAGCAGATTAGAACAATTGCCATTAAAATATTTATAGAAAAGACAGAGCGAAGCTGCGTTACTGGGGTGGGAAAGTAACTGAAGTCGAGATTTCAGTTCAGGGTCGATAATTTGACAGACCCTTTCTTTGGATTTAGCCAAGAATCTCGAGGCATATAACAGGAGCATCAGACCAGATATGGCAGCAATATTCAATGCACAAATAAATGGTAGATTTATAAGTGTGTAAAATGGTTTCTGACAAGAAAAATTGTCTGGCACGACACAGTAAACTAACTTTCGTAGCAAGAAGTCCGAGCAATTGATTCAATATAATCACTTCATTTCACTTCAGCTGAAAAAACATCGAGTCAATTTGCGGGGTCTAATGGATAGCAGTTTCTAATGAGATCTTGGAGTCCGGAGATCGAATTCCAGTCGGACTCAGTGCATTTCCTTACGCACAAACAACCTTGGGAAATGCATGAATCCATCCCTTTCCTTTAACTATGGGTTAAATAGTAGGACGTGTATCTGAAACAAATCTTTACCATTAAAAAAAAATGCTTAATATGGTATTCATTGGCAAAAAAAAATAAAGAATTACCGTGACGGAGTGGTGCTACCCGTGTTTAATTTAAGACACTGCTAGTCTGTTGGTTCCTTACCCTAGTCTGCCACTGCTACATTTCTGTAGATATTTTTTATGATACTTAATTTACTACCTTATACAGGGTATAGTTTATAAAATTGATAGATCGCATACAGGAATTTAGTTTACCGACTGGTATAGGTAACCTTCCTCTAGGGTTAGCATAGGCCTAAGAAAACCCTAATCTTCGTTCTCAAGGTCGCATGGTAAATATTCAAGACCTATTTCAGGAAAATAATGCATGCTTGAAGCCAGCACATACAGTATTCTTAAAAGTCCAAAATAATGGTTCAGTTTTAAATAACCCTCAAGCCGTAAAAAAAAAACAAAAAACATATCAATCTATTATATCCATCGACAGAAAATTTAAACGATTTATTGCATAATTCAGTTTGTTTTAATAATAAACAGGTTCAACGGCTGTTTATTTTGTGTTTATTTTCCATTCAAGACAGAGCTGTTGTTTGACAACGAAAAGGATTTCACAATAAGTGTATATCTTTTATTGTTGAATGAAGCGGATCGATTTTAGTTCATGCATTATATGTGTGTTTGGTATCGGGTATCATGTTTTACCGGTTCAATCAACCTAATCGCAAACAGCTGGCAATTGATATCGAGTTGGATTTATTGATAAATTCCGGTAAACTTTTCTCCGTCTTAGTTGTCATTGTTTTGTTTTTTTTTTTTTATATCGTCGCTTCTTTAAATAAATATATTGTTCTGTTACCTGCGTACAGGTCTGGCCAATGCAAAACACCTCACACATTTACAACGGGTCCAGAACAAACTTTATTTCGTATCTTAAAACTGACACCTTTACTGTGTGTGTGTGTGTGTGTGTGTGTGTGTGTGTGTGTGTGTGTGTGTGTGTGTGTGTGTGTGTGTGTACCCCATGTGTGTCCAGCTCATTTAATTTTCTGTTTTTTAAGTTTTAATCAATTGTCAGGACACACCAGTTGTCTCCCTTGTACTTGTTTTTCATGATAATTTAATCGCATTAAACGTTAATGCATTCGTTATTTTTAAAAGTATTTTCGTTTATTTATTCTATCAAGCATTTTTGTTTCATATTTTTTTTTCTTTTGTTTATTCTTCGTTTATTTATTTAGTTAGTTTTTGCAATTTTCTTTTCTGCATTTTCTCATTTCTTCCTTCCTTTCGTTATTTTCTTATTTTTTTTCTTCTTCGTTTGAAAAACCATTTGTCTTTCATTCGTACCTCCTTTCTTGAGATTGCTTAAATGACATTGACTATGCTGGACTAGGTAACTTCTTTCTCATTTTCGTCGTTTGAAAACCATTTCTTTTTCACTCGAAATAATAATCTGTCTTTTGTGATCATTTAAATAGATTTTTACTTGAAAACATTTTAAAGATCACTTTTAAAAATACACTCTACTTTGGAATCAATCCACAGTTTGCTAAATACTTATGATTATATCCACAAGAACTGCACTGATCAACCATACATTGTGTCCATATTTATTTAACTGATAATCATGTACAAAATTTCCGCAGCCTCAAACGAAATCGTAATAGGTCTTTCATATGTGTAATATGTCGAAGTTGGTGCAGAGAACGAAAAGTTGCACAAGACGACATAAGAGAAAACACGAGATTAAATGAAAAAAAATACTCAGAGAATAAATGTTTAATAATGTATGTATGAAAAAAAACATTTCCACTGGAAGTGACTATGTTTGTAAAAAAAGAAACATTTAGCTGAGACAGTTGCTTGTTTGCCGCCAGAGCTTTGTGTACAATCATGATTTTGAATGCCAATGTTCAAAACAGAACCACTTTTCTTACGGGAAGAAATGGCGCAACACAGTCTTTCTTTTTATTTTCACAATTTAAGTTTATTAGAATAAGTTGGCCAAGGATTAGGCTGAGATTGTTGAATGATGGTAGTAGAGATGGGTGTTCGAGAACATATCTATGTCTATATTTGTTTGCATATATGTACCTACATATGTAGACTTAAATTATATGTTTACATATATATATATATATACGCGAAGGCATTTCAATAAACAGGTTGCCGAATGATGGATTTCTTTTTGGCAATATATATATATATATATATAGTACCAACTAAATATACTACAGTTTTTGCCATTACTTTTTTTTCGTGTGCAAAATTGCAATCAATGAAATAATTTAAGGAGACAGCGAAAACGAGAAAACTATTTTTTTATTCAAAAACCCTGAACCACTATCTCATGAAGATGTCTTTTGATAAGGATGATTTTTTATTTGTTTGTGTCTATGTAGTTGAGAAATAAAATTTTAGTCATTAAAGGCCTATAAAAATTATATTATTTTCATACGTTTTTCAAGATAATATCAGTTTAAAATTAGTAATTCTATGTCATAATCATTATCGACACAAAAATATTTTTTATCACATGCAAATATGAAACATTACTTCGGTTATAAGCAATTAATAACTGCACTTACCAAAATTATTGTTCAAGAGATATTTTTTTTAATTTTATCATAAAATTGACTATAGATCTTATATATTTGAACACATGCTCAAAGGGCTGGGAAAAATAAGATGAGATATGAAAAATTAAAACGAAAAAAATCATCGGTTTCATGCACATGTAGGATTGATTGCTTTTTATCGATTCGATTGGTAGTATTGCATCGCCGTTGAGTGATCCGTCTGGTTGATTCCAATGATGAACAAAACTTCAGCTTTCTGACTCGTACGTTGACGTATGTGGTTCTTCAAAGGTGGGTACAATGTTTATTAAGCCCGGTTTTCTCACGCATTTCTTAGAGCAGCTGTGATAAAAAAAAATCGTACAAAGCAGGAAATTGATCTGTGATCCTCTTATACAGGAGAATCACAGAAACGGAAATTGATCTGTGAATCGCGCTATACAGGAGTTTTCATCAGGTATTTCATCCTGGCCCAAGAGAGCCGAGAAATCCTACAGCGACCTCTCATAATAAGGGCTTGGCCTCTAATCAACTCCATGAACAAAAAATACCTGCTAGGCGCATGTTTACACCTCTCTGCGCTTTGTAAGCACCAAGTGTCGCCATTACCAAATGACTGGTTTGTTGAAAGCCTCAGAAATGCCCGACAACGTCGTTAGTCGTTCGTGTCGTCTTCGGCTTGGCGGGAGGTACCTGAAGAGAATGACTGAATCCAAATAGTTAAGAGGATGTAAATGTCGTGACCAGAAAATTAATTAAAAACTAAGTTCTTTAATTTCCTGTTGATGTGATTTTATCGAAAGATTAATGAAATATCTGACAAGACACGAGAATCACTGGGAAACTTGACACATGATCAAAGTGACCAATCTGTTTAAAATGCATGGACTTTTGGTTTGTACCGCGTACAACATGAGAAAAAAATTATAACAGACCTTAAAAATATGTACAGAAAAAAAAACTGATGGCGTTTTGAAAATATTTATTTTCATAGTTAAAAAAAGTCAATGTCGGAATATTCTTCAATTTCTCTTTTTAAGAAAATATAATCGATTGGGAAAATCGATTCGTTGCATCAAATATCTTGTGGCATTTCAGGTATCTTGTCAAGCGTTTCTGAAAAGATGCGAAAAGAAAAAAAAATTAGTAGATATCCAATGCTGTAAACAGATAAAATCTTATTTTGAAATCTTTATTTTACTTCAAAATATTAAAAAGTTGAAAACAACTGAAGACATCTCCTTTATTCCTTTGACTCCTTGGCCTAGCAGCAAATGGTGAGTGAGATTCATAATAAATCCTCATGAATGCCATGTTTATTTTAATGAGTTATTTCGCTCGATATGATGCCACACAAATATCCCTGACTCAAGAAGTTCATCGAAAATTTTAGAATTATTTCTCCATTTGGTTATGAATAAGTAAAAATTTAACAATATTTATTTCTTTAAGTAACCCCGGAATATATGTATGTTTAGTATCAAATATTAGATTTAGACAAAAGTAATGTGACTGATTTTGAGATTTCATTCTTTAATCATATCCTGTTTAAAGCAAAGAAATGAAGAGACTCTCGTTATTTATTTATAGGAATGCAAATATAAATAACAAGCAATAAATAAATAGAATCAAATGGAATAAAGGGTTCGACGAGAAAATGTATTTGATATCGAATATAAAGGACGCACAGCATTAAGAACAATTGGTTATTGAGGAAGCCGGAAGTTCTCTTGTCAAGATTTTAATTCGTTGTTGTTGTTATTAATGTTCTTCTCATCATCATTATTATTATTATTATTTCTCCTCGTCGGGAACTTCCCTTCCTCTTCAATATTTACACAGATTATCAAACATCTCTTAAGTACTGGATGTTTCCTCTATGCAAATGATTTTTGCGTTGCACCCCAAAAGCAATTTTTCAAGGAAGTTGAGACCCTCATTCACCACTACTCTGAGCGGCCTTATCCCATACTATGCTGCCAACCACCTTCGAGCCAACGCTGAGAAGAGCCAAATTAGTGCTTTCATTAACAGAACATGGAAGATAACTGCCAGCTCAATATCAATTGGAATGGAAAACAGTACACTTTCAACCCTGTCTAATATGGGGTCACCGGTTCCTTGCATACAAAGATCACATTGCAAAAACTAAAACCAAATTTGGATCAAGAAACAATATCCTAAAGAAGCTGAATAACAACAAAAGGGATGCCCATACCGGTACAATCCGCTACTCCACAGCAGAATATGTCTCACCAGTATGCAGTTGATGATCACATACAAAGAAAATTAACCCTGACTTAAATGCATCTTGTGGATCAGCCACTGGGTGTCTCAAACCAACCAAAATGTATGATCTCTACTTGTTTAGTGGTATCGGTCTCCCTTACATCATTAGGACAACCACTGGAGACGGTGAAGCAGGAAAATAACCCTATGAGCCTATGAAAAGAGGCTGAAGTTAAGACACATTTTTCTACATTTAGTCGAAACATTGAATAACAGAGCTCCTAGTCAGAATCTGTCTTGTGGTGAAGCTACCTTAAGCTCTCTCTTTCAGCTCTAAAGAATCCCTCGCCACTGGCTCAAGTGATGCCTGACCCTTCTGGTCTTGAATGAATCGCCCACGAACAGCTGTTGGTCGCCGTAGAGCCAACATTCAGAGATGAGGATATGCCACCGATGATGATAGTAACTGCCAATGTGCTTAATTACAAACTATAGAGCATCTTCTAGTTTGCCCCAATCTTGAAGATTAATGCCCGTTTAATGACCTTAAAACCTTAGCACCCCAGGCAAGTCTCTGTGTGCAACACTGGATGATTGTGTAATGAATCAATAAGAAGAAAAGTAAGATTATTTTTTCCTTTTATTTCTTTTGCATACTCATATTTCCTTCTAGGTCACAATCAGAGACCTAAGGCCAAAAATGGTATCATGGCGTTTTTCGCTGAACATTAAAAAGAAATAAAATAAAACAACCTAAGGTCCCACACATTTTACATATAGCCCTTCGTATGGTGTGAACTTGTGAGAACAATTTTTTGTAATTCTTTAAGGCATGGCCTACCAGAGATCCTTTCAATGACTATATCAAAATCCTTTCATATCAAACAAAGGGTTCCATCCACAAGAATTAATGGTGTTTTCTACTTCTGTTTCAAAGATCATAGAGGAGTGTGCCTATCGTCCAGTTCACACCCCTCTCTGATCTTTTGAACAGGAATATAGGTTTATCCTTTGTTTCATGTTTATGAAAGTGTTTCCGGTTTCTTCTAAAGTATTTTTCATTCTCTTTCACTCTCAGTTGCCACTTGTACCTTAGTGGCATTACCAACCTGCATGGAGTGAACACATGAAAACATGTGCCTCATATGTGATATTTCCACTTGTATCTTCTTGTATTTTGATAGTTTTTTTTTTAAGATCTTCAAAGATACATTGCAGTCTGCAGGAAATTTCATGTCAATAAGAAAGCGTATTCTGTTGTTATTGTTGTTCTTATTTCATGTTCCCAGTAGTACTATGAATGCACTGAGGTCCCAGTGACTGCAAAGACTGTCATAAAGTTAATTTATCGCAAATACAGGAATATACTTTTTCCAAGTATAAGACAATATGTAAGCAAACCCTTAATTGAAAACTTAGTAACAATCCTATTGCAAAAATTGTACCAAGCGGCAATTACAGTATAAGAAGTAATTCGTGGTGATGAAAATGTGCAATTATTTTATGCAATAAAAGTATAAATTCAAAAATAAATAAATAAATAAACAAGCATATACTCAATTACGGCAGTTCCAAGTTATATTAATATTCGTACATTGTTCAACAAGATGTCGACCAAAAGTTTATTTAAAAGAAAAGGCCATCGTACATTTTGAAAATTAGCCAAGCTAATCTCCTGACTGTAATACCGCAGAAAATTGCACAAAAGAGAAAAATGAAAAAGAAATCTTCAGAGACAACGGATCAGATTTAGATAATGAAAACCGAGTGGTTAATTCCTTTCAATTTTTATTCTTCACCACCAAAATTAATTTTTGCTATTGTAAATTATAAATCAGCTGATACGAAGCAAGAGGTAATTATAATGTGCCTTATTTTTAAAAACGTGCTTAATTTTTCTTTTTCTTTATATTTATAATTATAATGTGCCTAACACATTTGTTTGCTAAAATCTTTTGAAGTTCTTGTTAAAATCTCTATGATTATATGTTTAATATATATGGGGACAACATAGATTATTAAGTTCTTTGGGTAGTCGTTTATCTCTCTATAAATTCTGGATTAAAACTAGGTCACAATGTTTAAGCTATAGAACTTTTAATGCACTCGAATCTCGATCACTTTGTTTTTGCTCCTAAATCGTTCATATTTTATTATATTGTCTAAAACTGATGAATTATACAATATGTATCTATCTTCTTTTTTCTTTTTTTTTTTGTTCAATACAGAGGCTCGACTGATGAGTTTTCAGCCCTCCTTTTCAAGAGTATTACCTTTGGATCTGTGAATTGTTCGAAATGAATTGGTAACGGATGTTGGAAAATGTGTGGGATAGTTTACTTGATGTGACATTTAACAAACTAAGGAAAATGCGTAGGCTTAAAAGCAACAAATGTGAGGATACCAGTTATGTGGAATAAAGTAAAAAATCTCTTTAAATGGTTTAAATGGCCGTACCTTAAAAAATATTGTGCTTCAAGCTGGAACAATGCACGTCATATTTTGCGATTGCAATGTTCGTACTATGTTTAGATATCAAATGAAAGCTTAAATGAATTCAAAGCCGATCGATCATGTCCGCATAGTTTTTATATAAACATGTTACGTGCTAAAACCAGAATCGAATATAAACTATTAGAACATGCTTACCGTGATAGTTCCATAATTCATCTCCTGTGAGGGCATACGATATTCTGGTGTCATTTGTCATGGTGCATCTTTGCTTATAACTAGAATATTCCATTGCCTTGCATTTTTTATCATTGCACAACTTTTGACATTCTAACCACGAATCAATTCTTTGGATAGATTCCAGATGGTTACAAGAAAGCATGGCAGCACCCCGGATGAAAATGTTCTTGGAATCTTCAAAATAAGATGAAGGATTTTAGTTTTTGTATTTCAGATAATAATGATAATAAAAAGAAAAGAAAAGAGAAAGCAATGCGAGGTTGCGTTTTATCATCTGATATTACTGCTATTACACTGGGGTATCAAAAGATACAGTGAAAGTTTTTGTTCTTTTCGGCGAATTTCAGATAAAAAGTCATTTCTCGTCTTAATTAAAAACCTCTTGTTTGTTCTTTCCCTTTAAAAACAAACTCTGTTTCTTATAAATTTAATGATACATATATATATATATATATATATATATATATATATATATATATATATATATATATATATATATATATATAGTGGAGAGTTGAGTAAGACCGACGTTCAACACATTGTAACAAAATATTAAAAGAAATGATTTCACCAGATTTTTTACTTCTCATTACGATTTTCAATTCTTATTTTGTGTCTCTTTTCTTTAAAACAGTTTCAATAGATTGTAACGTTGATAAATATTGACATTATACAACCAAAGTTTAAGGACAAATCCGCAAGTTTTGTTTCCTATATCGCCATACAAATTTTATGTCAGAGCATTTATTAAGATTAACATGACTGTACTTAGGCTTCTAGGACGAGAGAACCTGCCCTCAAACCTTAAAAATCGAACTTCGGGCTTTTACTTGGGCTAAAATAGTCGAGCTTGTGAGAAATAGACTGTAAATTCAACGGCCAAGTAGAATTTTTTGTGGCAGCAAATATATTAGAACAATTATGCTTGAGGAGAAAATACTTGACTCTTTAAGTGAAATATTTTTACTCACCAATTAGTTGATAGTAATCTTGATATGGACAGTCACTCGACACCAACGATTTCCTCACTGCATTAATAGGCAATAGTAGGCACCTCTGCTTGATTTGGTCGTAATTGAAGGATTTGCATGTTTTATATTTCAGGCATCTTCTCGCACAAGATTTTGCATCAAAGGTCAAAGTTTCTGCAATGATATCGCTTCCCATATGACCTGATGTGTTTATAGGGAGGTAAGCCACAGACACACGGATAAACATGTGTAAGACTGTGAAGGAAAGAAAACGCATTATTAATATTATAAGAGTGTTTCAGAGTTCTATGCGTCTATATATTCTTCTCTATCTTTTTTTCTTTTCTCTTTCTCTCGTATTCTATTTACTCAATATATATATATAAATATGACATGTTACAAGACCACAAGTAGTTAAATATCAAATGAAAATTTAGCACACTCGTTTTGCATAGTGAGACGCAAAAATTATTTACATCACTTCTGTGGAAGATCAAATATTTGCACTCAGCTTGGAATCAAAGTTTTGCTTCCCGATAATTCTGATTGGGATTAGCTCAGCTGTAAATATTGTTAAACACATACTCACACACAGACACACAATCTCTCTCTCTCTCTCTATATATATATATATATATATATAATAGGTTGGTCCAAAAATAATGTCGTTTTCTCACATAGTAACATTTGTGAGAAAACGACATTACTTTTTGCACCAACCTTATATATATTTAAATAAGTTTTTCATGGTACAGAATTTAATAATAGATAGGAAAAGACAATATTTAGAAGGCATTTTTTAAAGGCTAAAATAAAAACAACCGGTTTCGTCCCAGGACTTATCAAGGTAATTTATTCTAGGAATTTAAAAGCGTGTAAATTAATTTTAATTAACGAATGTAATCGAATGGGGGGAAAAAAATTATGAATCTCAAGAGACTAGAGTCCAATAATATTCATACCCAGCAAGCATTCCCTATGTTTACAAAGGGAAGGCTCACGAGATCTGATATACAAGGACTCTAGGACCTTGAGGTGAAATGTGGAGTGGGACCTAGATAAAATCATAAATCGGTCACCACTAAAATTTTCCACAGAAAATTGTGAAAAATTTTAGTGGTGACTGAGTCCTGCATACTTATATATATATATAAGTATGCATGGAGAGAGATAAAGTGATATTAAAATTTTTAACATATAAGTCAATTCATTCAACATTACATAAAAAGTTTATCATTTATCTACTTATTCCATAAACTAATTTTCTGAAAAGAAACTTATATTTAACAAATAAATTCTATAGAATATTTATGTACACTTGTTAAATAACTCGTAAATTATTTTAAAATACTTCAGTAATTAATAAAATTTTAAAATGTGCAGATTTATTCAATGAAATCAGTGGTTGATGCTGCTGAAGAGGCTAATCTTTCCTTTATATATAAATAGCAGTATTCGACCCTCGCTATCGGTTCGCAAAGTAAGATATATTCACTACTTGAAATATTTGAAACAAAAAATTTAAATGAGTTCTTCATAATTACCTTGTTATAGTTAAGGAAAGTTTTACAAATAGATGCCAACTTATTGAAGGTCAAGTAAAATGCAAATTTCAAAGATTTTCTGTACTATATCAGACCATATTCTTAAACAGAAATATTTTTGATATGAAAATCAATAGAAACCTCGAATAAAAGAACAAAAATGAAAGACGGTTAACTGATGAAATACACATTTTTAAAATCAATATACAAATTAGTTAAACCCGAAAAGTGATAACGCCTAGAAGTAGATAATATATAATACAGATATTGAGCTTTTAGTGTGTAAACCCATCTCTTGAGAGGTTTGTAACACATCTATTTATCATCACTCAGAGGCGACTCCGACAAAGGACAGAGTAGCAACTGAGGGAAATTTATACTGAGAGGTGTCCAGTTCTGGGGAACAACTGCGTGATGCCCCGCACTCTCATTGCACATGCGAGAGGGATCGGGCTTGCACCGAGGCCAGCGCAACCGACGGTTGCGGGCAATTTTTGTTTCTAACCCTGGCGTACGCACTCGGGTACCCACCTTAAAAAAAGACCTTCTGATACAACTCGGCTTTGTGGGGCGACAGAGTAAATACATAGTGCGTGAACCCCTCCTGTGTGTGTAAATTCCCCCCTTTCTCTCTCTCGATATATACATTCTGGTGCTTACCGGTCACAGCGATCCGTTCCTGCGCTGGTAGTATCACAGATATGGCTAGCTTGGACTGGCTCTGACCAGCTAAGATCAGCTCTGACTAGCTTAGACCAGCTATGATCAGATTGGACAAGCTCTGACCAGAGGACCGAGTGAAGACAATCAGGTGCCCACGTTAAAAACTGACCTTGTGTCACAACCTGACTCAGTGGGGAATCAAGTAAATCAACCACTTCTCCGAGGAATTTGTAACATTATTTATCTCTCAGTTGCTTCTGTGTCTTTGGGAAGAGTGCGCTCAGAGGCAACTCCGTCAAAGGACGGAGTCGGAACTGAGGAAAATTATACTGAGAGGCACCCAACCCTGGGGAACAGCACCAGAGTGATGGATCTGTGCTCGCACTGAGGCCAGCGTACCTGACG